>CP093833.1:7071307-7538397 GCA_033064975.1 Smittia sp. YW1114-2
TGTCGTCACGTTATTGTTCTTCGAACGATTTCTGTTTACGACATATTTCCTTCTTTCGAAAGGTTGTCCTTAGATGGGGGAAAGATTTGCTTTGTGAAACAGATCTGGTTGTGAAGGGAGACTGCGAGCGTAACATTAAGTTTCACGTCAATTATTTCGCTCTTAACGACGTCGTACGAGTTGCTCGAGCCAATACTTTTCGTCATGTGGAGAGGAGCGCAAGAGTTCTATTGACAAAGTCATTGGCTCAAGACCTTACGTCACTTGCTGTTTAAACATTTCTTTTCCTCAAAGTCAAGACCAAGCGACATCGATTTTAAGTTTATTGATTTTCCAAGCGGGCTTTCGCTCAGTTCGTTGACAGCATTTCAATATTTATTTTCCGTGTTGGTCTATTCAGGGATTTATTTTTGACCGTGACAAGGATCGAGGGGAGTGGAAGCTGAGCTTTAATGGGCGAGAAGATAAAGATTTTTCTCGTCGACCGCTGACTGTTTATTGTCGTTAAGCCGTGACGAACCCCTGGCAAGCGACAAACATTTTTCGGGTCAACAGTAAATTATATTCCTATGTATTGATAAGCTATTTCCTTCTTGCTGCTAGCTCAAGTAATGACAGTGATTTTATTTTTAGTCGAATAATATGATACGGCTTCGTCAATGGAAATGATTTCGTTGGCTGAAAGGAAGTTGATTAGATAGACGTGAACTACGAAAGTTCAATTAGTTCCAAATCCTCGAGGGAGGAAACTTTTTAATTTACTAAAATGTCTGCTAACTCCTCAATGCGAAATCTTCATGAACTTTATCATCGTTGTGAAGATGGAACAAGATGTCTCAAGGAGTTGGGAAGGTAATAAAGTCACATGTTCGTTGCGGGCAAATTTGTCGAATCTACAGAGCCTCGCCTAAGTTTGAAACTTTCATAAACTAACTTCGCATTCGATTTATTTTCCCAAATCGCTTCTCTTATCAAAAAGCTACTCTGCTCATGTGCTCCAAAAATAGGTCAAACGATATTCTTTTCGCTCTGAAAACGTTCAGAGGCTCCCGACAAGGAACTGAAAGTTTCTTCGATGACTCAATTCGCATAATAAATTCAGAAATGAATTTATGTAACTTCTTTCATTTTCCTTCTTCTCTCTTGAGCGTTATTTCTTAGATTCGAAGCGTCTGCGAAGAAGATGGAAGGAGAGAAAGAAGACAACTCAAAGGTGTGATAATTGAAAATAATACTCAACAGCCATTTAAAAAAGTTTGAGATGGAACGAAGGAGGAAGAAGAAAATAAGAAAGATAAAAATGTTGAAAAATGGGACGATTCATCATTCAAGATTTCATTCGAGGCTTAATTAACGTCAGATAAGTCTTAAACAGTCTCATGTATTAATCATTAATGATTGCTTTCCATGTACAAAGATTATTTCATCTCATTGTTTGATTGTTTTCAACATGCGAATGTGCACCATAAATAATAATTTGAAATGCCAGCGGACGGATGAGAGCCATAAGTACGAGCCGAACTTCTATGAGCGCACGGAATAATGGAAAATCTCTGATTGAATTCACAAAAGAAAACGATAATTTTGAAGTAATTTCCATCAGACAGCGGTGAGTTGTGTATGAAAGGCTTCCAGCCCTCGAACAATGTCTTTCAGTCTTTTAAAGCAGCACTGAGCCCATGGAGCAGGTAAAATTCGCTTAAGTCGTATCGACAATCAACTGGAAACTTGAAACTGCGAGGCTCCGATGAATAAGCGATTAACAAAGACTGCTAATTGCATTATTAAAAACATCTACAATCGATAAAAACTTAATTGATTAAAAACGAGCGAACGAGAAACGGAAAAATTAAAAGTTTAATTTCGAGAATTCGTCTTGATCTTTTCATCTCGTAGAAATGAAATAAAATATAACGTAATGGGGTTTTCTGGTTATTTGGGTTATAAACATTTTTCGTTTTTGTTGCTGATTAAAATTCAAGAGCCGAGGCTTAAGTCGCTCGTGGAAAAAAACGCGTTTGCTGAACTCTTTCGCCTTTCATGATTGTATTTAATTGAGTTTATTGTCCTACGCAGAATTGAATGGAAGGCTACATTTGCTTTCACCTATCAGCTCGATGGGGTGGCAGAATTTCTTTATAAAGAAAAATGTGTTCTAGCAGCACAGGCCCTTCCATGGTAACGCTCACGTTCGAGGGTAAACGTGCGAGCGTTGTCTGATGAGTTCCATGGCGGCACTAATTAGACTCTATAACCGCGTTAGACTACGAAAGTCTAAATTAGCTATTCAGCGCCATTAATTGTCGATTAATACACAGCTCGAATGAAGGCCTTAACTATGTTGTTTTAAAAACGCGTCGTACCATAAATTTCGATTTCACTAAAGCAGTCAGCGTTGGCTTTGTTGCGGCAGACAATGGCAAATGGCTTTTCTGCTCAATCATTCGGAGTTAATCATAAAACTTGAGGCTTTTCTCGCTCTCTCCGGCAGTGCTGGCTTGATCACATTTTATGGGCTTCAATCCAACGCATTTGGACATAATCGACTGCTGCTCAGGTCACGTTGATGTCTGACTTGCTGGCATGTGAACCGCATGTTTCCTCTCAATTTTAGAGTTTCTCGAACTGCAATTATTTTCAATTGATAGCCAATTAGCTTTGTAGAAGAAAAACGTAAGAAATATCACGCCAAGCGACGCGTCTTAGTGTGTAAGCGGACAACAACGACTACACGTGAGAGGTAAACTTGAATTTCGCAGATTCTCGGGTGTCGTCAAGAGTCGAAGCAAATGAACGAGAAATCGATCGAATAAAAATCATTTCGTCAACGAACGAATAATGAGTTTTTTTGGGCTCAGTGACACCGAATCGGCAATTAAGAAGTGCCGAGACGAAGTTAAATTATTCGAGAAATGATAAATTTCCCATTCCCCTTCAAAGATAAATTATCATCTGATGGTGATGGATGGAAAATATCAAACGACGCTCGTTTCCTCTCTCGGCAGCAAATTCACATTCGGTGAACGCAACATGGCTGGCTTAATTGCATTCGTAAATTAATGTTCTGTAGAAGTCTGTAATCGAATTTCTTCTCTACCTGACTCATCCGAGTTTCACACTTCGTCTCGAGGAAATAAACTTAATTGATGTTTTTACAATGTTTCCTCGAAGAGAGCTCAGAAGCGAAACGAAAACAACATTTTATTGTGGGATGAGTTTACAAAATCTATTGAGGGAGGTTTGCTAATGACGCTCGAGAGTTTTCAGATGAGTTCGCTTCACAGAATGTGATGACTGAAGCAAAGTCTTGTGAATCACAAGTTGCGCTCAATCATCGTAAGTTTTGTCCACGTTAAGTAGATTTGATTGAATGTTGTTTTCCATTGCTCTCTTTTTATTCTGCTTTCGCTAAATTGACTTAAATTAACCCTTTTGACATCGTAATTTACTCGCAAGCAATTTCAAATTCAAATGCCAGATCGCATGACGTCTATAAAATCGAGAGCTCGTCACGGCAAACAGTTCGTCTGCCGGTGCACATCATGGGAACTGGGAAGGTTCACTCTCCACTATTTATGTATTTGGGTGGCATGAAGCTATTTAGCAGAGCACCAACACATTTACGACACTCAAAGTGTTTCTAACGAAAGATTACTTTATGAGTTTTATGACCAACCCAGCGTTTTTTGAGATTCTTTTATTACAACGTTTTATGCCACATGCAGAGGAAAAAAGATCGGCAAGGCTTGAGTTGAATTAATTACACAGATGGCTGTTCATTAGACGCGGGGATCCGGAAGATTTGATGAGTCAAATGCTCAGTTTTTGCGCGACTCGTGATTCACTCAGAATTTATAGCGTAAATCACCATTTGTTTCATTATAATTTTCTACCAGCGACCCTGTCATTTATTCTCCAGCATGTTGTTCATACCCGCCCCGACAAAAAAAATTCTCATCTCATGTGATTACTCGCTCTAGAAACACATCCGACTCCCATTTGACTCTGTCTACTCTGCAATTCATTTAAAATCGCTATGCCGCTCATTTTATTCGAGGCAGCCGTTGGTTGGGAGGGCAGAGGACATGCGGAAATTTGATGTGACTCCACTGCATTATGACTAGGTAATAACTTTAAAAGTCGAAGGTTGTTGCGCTGATAAATTTATTAAAGCATCGACTTGAAGTTATTGGAACGTTCCTCACTCGATAAGCATCAAGCTAAACCTGACATCTAGCTGTAAAATCAAAGCCGTCGTCCCTGACTCGCTGTGAATAAACGCATCGCTAAGTTAAGCGGACTGCCATTTACGAGGTTTCGAAAATCGATATTAATGAATTTCCAAAATGAAATTAAATCTGTTCACGAAACGAGTTTTCGTCGCTTGTGAATTTTAATTTAATGCGACATTCCTGAAAATAATTTATTTAAAACTTCCAGCACGACGCTGATAAAATAATTGAGATAAATTTATGCTGATTGAAGCTTCGTAAATTTTCTTCCGAATTTAGAGCTATCAATGCTGCTCAATCATCAGTCTGCGCTTGCATCAGTTCTCGGAGCCTGAAACGATGCGATGGCCAAAAACAGAAAACTTTTTATTGCGATTGAAATTTAATTTACCTCTCTGGCTCGAAAAGCAATTTCAACCGCAATAAAATTCATTTTACTGCATTCGGTGCAGCGTTGTGTAATAAAAACTCATAAAACTTGCCGTGTTATAAACGTTTACAAAGTTGATTTAATTTTTTTTATTAATCGTTTGAATCATCAGCAAATGCACACGCTAGGCTTGCATTCAAAAGTTATGAAGAGCTTAATTGGACAAAACTCGCGTTAATGGTAATTTGCCCGAACTGCCAGCCCGCATAGTTCAGGTTCATTGTTCAGGTCGGCGTATAATGTTAAGCGCTCATAAATTTCAAGATGGCTTCAGGCTTGTCACACACTTAATTCCAACGGGTAATTGACAACCACAAAATTTCTGTTCTCAAGGCTTTTGAAGTAAAAGTAATTTGCTCGATTGCGAGCAGAGTGAAGAAATTATTTTATCTACTTCTCTCTCATAATTGACAGGCGCACAAAGAACAATTTCTTGAGAACTCAATCATCGCTTCGACTTGCATAGTAACCAAGCTAAGTGATTGAATCGGCACGCAAGCAACTGCGTAAATAGAATGTGGAAAGAAACTTTTAATGAGTGGGAAGTCTCGATTTGCATAAAGTTTACATTATTGGCTCACAATGTTGCCAACTTAATTGGTATCGACTTTTGTGCGAGGAAGTTGACGTGTGAGAGAAACTCGCAGCTCTAGTCTGGTGGCAAATTATGCGTTTGAAGCGATGGAAGAAGAAAATTGAGCAAGGCAACTTGTCTCGCTCAACGTGAGACATAAAAAGTTGTAAATGAACGATTTTGACATGTGGAAAACATATTAGGTTTCAATTTATGTTTGCGTCGTTGCTGATATGGCGATGACTGAGTCAAGTTTCTTCCCAGAGCCATGGGGGATATAAAACTTGTTATTTAAGATGACAAACGGAACGTCATCATGTTCGTCTCAATTGAAATTTCTTGTTTTCTAAAGGAAGCCTTCAACATAAATCAAATGCGACGAGGAAAACTTGAGCACAAATGAACCCGAAAAGTTTTTCGATCTACGTCTGCCTGCAATGCTGAAACGGTCCTCTCGCTCAGCAGAGGGTGTCGAGCCACTCAAAAGTCTAATGAATTAGGAAAAAGTCAAATGTTTGTGAAAGATTCAGAGGCGGCACATCCGCTAGAGTTTTCAACTTGGAAATACTGCTTAATAATATGTGCTTAACGAGTAGAAATATCAACAAAGTCTGTTTCTACATTCGTTCGGTTCTGAGACTCTGTGTCAATAAAGATCAATACATTGTGAGCTAGAGACATTCCAGCTACTCGAATCGAATTGAATCGAGGAAAATATTGATGGCAATTTCTCCACGAGAAATAATTCAGGCGACCAGAAATATTTTCTGATCATTACGATAATTTTTACACAAAAGATAATTTCAATTTAATGACCGAAAATTGTTCTAGATTCTTTACTAATTAACTGAACTGAAGATAATTACACAATCAACTTAAAAGCCATGCGTCAATTAAAGTTGTATTAAAAAGCGATTTTCGTTCTCCCTGAGCAATAAATTGTCATTAAATATGAATCTCCAAAGCATTTACAATGAAACTCATAAAAACTCGGTTGCTTTGAACTCAATTTGGTCTTCGACTTGAATATTTTGAAACTAATTTTCTGTCGAAGCTCCTCTGAGAATGCGGACATCTCTTGCAATTAATTTGCATGCATAAGATTTAAAGCATCCCAAATACAAATGCTAGACAGATAAAATTCAAATCTCCGTCCTAATTTAAATAATTTCTTAATAACTGACCCAGTTCATGAAGATTTCGAATAATAATCCAAACATAAATTAAAATTATGTCGCCAAAAGGCTATCGCATGCGGATAAGATAAGAAAATCAAAGCGAGGAGAATAAATTTCCGTTTTCCATTCCGCTTATCGCTCTCGCCTTGGGCTATTCAACGATGTCAGTCTGCATTGAGTATGAAGCACAATAGTAAATCAATCAAACTAATCAGTCTCTGATGAGAAATAAATAATTTACCAGTTTTCGTCAAGCATAAAGTGAAATTTAAATTTATTGAATACATGCAGTCATGTTGAATAAATAAGAAAATTCAAGCGAGATGGAGCGATACCGCTCTAGCTGGCGCATAGCGGAAATAATTCTGCTGAAAAATTCTCGTTTGAAAAGAAAAAATGTTAATTAAATTTATGCAAATTTCAAACCCTGCTTCACGACGACACTCGCTCGGAACATTGTTATTCCTCGCTCCCTTTGCCATTGTTTGCACAATTAAAACTAATTTCAGCGTTTCGAGACTGATATAAAAAGCGCTCGAAGAATTTCTTCTCCACCGTTCCTTGCTGGTGAGCTCATACGAGTCAAACGATGACGAGCGCTTCGATTGCGGGTAATGAATTATGCAAACTGTTTTTAAACGTAAAACTATTTACATTTCAATTAAAACTTACACGTTCGCGTTTGAACAATGAGGAATCGAAATTAAGAATTCACTAAACAAATGTTTTAAGCCGATGAGTTTATACTAAGCCATGAACTTAGGGAGCGGAAACTTGAGGCACGAAGTTGATTTGCAATCAAACCCGAATTAAGCTCAGCATGTTTAAACTTGTACTGTTCATTGGCATTCTTATCAAACTGCCAATGAAACAAAAGTTTTCCTAACAAAACTTCCGAATCTTCAGCTCGGCAGCCATTTCGAAATCATGAAATAACTCCAAACACAATGAAGAACTGATTGCAATTGCCAGTTTTTCAGTCGCTAAATAATGAATTGGATAGCGTTGCGGTTCAAAATAATTGTTTCCAAAAATTGTTTCATTTGCATATAAATTTATTATTTAAATAAATTATAAGTTATTGCCATTCAGAGTAGCAGACTCTCGACTGTTTTTGATTGGATGCTATGCATTAAGTATATGTATATTTGATTACGTAATGGGTCGGCTTATGTTGTTGGCTTAGTTCGGTGGCAAGTACGAGGTCGACGGCGTTCTGGGCGGCAAATATTCATTACTCAGAACATCTGCAATCAGGTTCTCCGAAGGAGGCAGATAAGTCCTTGAAAGCTCGGTCAGACGTTCAGATTCATTCGGCAGCTCGAATGGCTCTGCAGTGTAAGAAGACGAAGAAAACGTCTGAGGAAAGAAATCTTTTCATCGATTTATGGACTTACTGTCGTAGCTAACAACGTATCCCTTCTTATCGGCTTTGTAATAAATGTTCCGTTCTTTACCGTCTGGGTCTAAAGAGATTGTGATAGAGAGATTTCGTCGGGAATCTTACGATAGAGGATTAAGGAGAATGATTACCAATGTACTTGTAAAATCCAATAACTACGGCAACTCCGTCAATTTCAGATCTCTTCTGCTCCTGTTCGTGACCATCGCTCAGGGAGAATCTGCAGATGATAGTGACAATGTAGGTGAATCGAGATGATAGCAATCACGCTCTTACTTGTAGTCGTACTCGGCTTCGTTGATTCTATTAAACGCTTGCTCCTTCAACTCGGCGTCGTTCAACTGCGGAGCACAGTGAATGGTTATTGCCAACGATGCCACAGTGAATATTAATTTAAACATTTTCTCCTGGTTTCGTTCCACTAGCAAGTTCTAGCGTCTTAAGCCACGTTTGCTGAATGACATCTTATCGAGAAAAATCGAATCAATTTATATGCAGTTGCTTTGATAACATTTTAATTATCCCTTCAATTCGTTTATTATTCAAACTCCTCTTTTTTATGCTGATGTGAGAGGAAACCGAATAGAATTGTTTGCTTAGAAGTCTGAGTGATTTGGATGGAATAATTGCAGGTTTGATTGCGCCGAACGTCATGCTGCTAGATTACGAATTTATTGGAAGAGTTGAATTGGAGAAAAATAAATTTACTTTACCGTTGCGCTGCAACGCTGCAGCGTTCGCGGAGAAACGTCTGGCAACATTGCGGGCAGCGGCTGTCGTATTCAAGAATACATCCGCCCATGAGCGATAAAAAGGCTCGAAGCTTCATCAGCGAGATAATCCCGAAAACAATCCGCCTCGAATGGATATGAAAATCAATTAAGATATCGGAATCACGTTTTAATAGAAATTCGGAGCCAATTTTTTTCGGTGAGCGAGAGATGAAAAGGCAGACTGGAATTAAACTTGCGGCTTTGATCGATTTTCATAATTTCAAACGGGCTTAATAAAAAAATAACAGTCTCGATTTTATCATGCGATTAAGAGTTCAGTTTGTTGACGCGCTGTCGAAAGGGAGGGAGAGAAACACATTTTTATAATGGATTTTAATTTATGACTGCACGATAATAACAACGACAAATAACGTGGAAAGAGAGGCAAACTGATAAAATAACAACAAAAAAACATGTCTCGAGGGCTGATCGACGCTTGAATACTTAATGTCACATATTGAATCGAGTCAAGCGCGACACGAAAACTGTTCAAATAAATTATCGCGCTCATGCAAATTCGAGTCGAGTCATTATGGATTTATAAATTATTTTCCCTCCTACGAAACGGCGCAGGCGAGTCATTAATCAATCGCTTTCAATTGCTGGCAATTTTAATTAATGTCTTTTTTAAACACAAAAGCCGCTTGATTGCTGAATAGCAGAGAAGTTTTCAATTGAAATTTTTAATTATCAATCTTCTGCTCTTTGATGTCTCGCAATCGATTGCAGAGATAATTCTGAAACTGATGAGTTTTTAACCTGCGCAATTTTCCCGTAATGGCTGAAATGCTTTCAATTAAAATCGTCGGATGAATCGGCAAAGTTTTAATTAATTTGTGCCATTCGTGACAGTTTTACAGCGCTGACTCATCAGCTCCGAATAGGAAAACTGAAAGTTTGCTGGCACAGCGAGTGATTAAAATAATTGTCGTTCAAAGACATTCATTATGCACCCATTAAACATTCAACCGAGTGTTGTCGCTGGTGCGGGTTAGATGGATAGACTAATAGCATTGTTGTCGATTTTAAATTCACCTAAGGAGATGCAAGTCGAACGCTATGCATAATGAGAGAGTCGCTTTAGAAAGAATTAAATTAACATACGATTGCCATGAAGACTCGATGAGCATTCGAGCATTCTCATGACACAGATCCCCTTAGAATGTTTGAGTGTTTACTGAAGTTTTCTCCGGAGGGCTGCAGCCGATCTCGATAATTAACATATCAAACATTACTTCAGCTTCGCTTGCTCCGTCTTTGAGCAAGGAAGGGCTGTTAGAAAATTTATCTTTGAGCCAGATAGCAAACATCTAAGAGATTAAGAGCTTCTCGGAAAGAGTTTGTTTACAATATCAATTGACATGGCCCCAATTCCAGACACATTTTCGTCGTTACCTGAGTTATCGGTCAAAGCCTAAGCTCAATCTTATCGCGCCGAGCATTTCGAATGCTTTTGATTTATACTTTTTGTCGCTGTGAAATCTGAGGGGGAAAAATAATCCTCGTCGAATAAAATTCCTCTTGTTATTTCCCTTCACATCCGTGACTCAAGAGCTTCAATAAAGTCGAGGGATGCATGGCTCGACAGAATTTTAAATCGGATTAATTTGTCGTTGAGCTACAGGGTTTTATTGCAACATTAATTCTGGCATTTGCGCTCGTCAGAATCTCTCGAGATAAATTTGAATTTTCGTGTTTACTTGTTATATATTTATGATTTCAAGAGCTGCGCGTGATTTCTCTGTCGAAAAGGGTGAAAATGAAGCCTCTTCACAGCAACATGAGACTTCGTTGTGTTCGCTTCTTGTTAACCTAAAATCCCTCGCCATGAGGCTGCAGAAAAACTCGTCTGAACAATCAAATTAGGATGCAGACTCGACTACCTCCATAACCCATTTTCCCACTGATCGATGCGAGAAGAGACTTGAGCGAAAGATGATGGGAAGTGGATAAAAAATAAAAAATAAAAACGCAACGGCAGATGATAACCGCATGTTCTCCACATGCAAGTCTTCACTTAGACGCCTGAAAAAGAGAAATGTGAGAACATGCAGGCGAAATTAAAAGCGATTTTATAAAACTGATCAATTACAGCAGCGGAAATTTCATACCAAACGAGCTCATCATTTCAGTTTCGAATAACAGCACAATAATTTGCATGTTTCGCTTCACTCAGAACTCCTTGAGTTTCTCAACCGATTTTTTGGCTTGCTCTGCGTTCTTGCTGATTACGTTTCACATGCCGTGACGAAACCATAAATTACCATTAAATTAATTTTTGTAGGTTGGAAAAAATTTCCTTCGTAATGGCTGAATGTGTGTGAAAAATCCGTGACGTTCCACGTTAAATTACCTGTCTCAACTTACATGAGTTTCCAGCACATGTCATTTAATAATTCTAGTCTAGCGCTCATGAGATTACAGGCATTCTCATTACGGTTTGAAAAATTAAAGCAACTCAATGATGTAATTGCTTCACTTGGTAATTAGAAAGACATTAAGCCTAAGGTCAGAAAAGGAGAAGAGTGGCTCTTTTGTTTGAGTTGGAATTGATGAAAAATTAATGCGACTGAAGCCGAAGCCAGAAACTCGCATTATGCAATTGAAACGGTTCGTAGCAGAGGTGGCAACGGCTTGAGAGTCATTGAATTTGACGTTGAATTAGCATGTTTGTAATTCTAATAATTAGAAAATCAACATCTCAGAACTGGTTTGTCACTTGCCAGCTACAAGAAGCGAATTTCCATGTTAAGTCCTCAACAAAATTCTGACAATCCCGAGATTAACCGCCTGTTCGACTGCAGAAAGTTGCCACATCTTACAGAGCATGCAATTAATTGGGATCATGTTTTATAGCGACAGTGCCAATTGCGCTTGTTCCGCTAGCGCTTATAATTTATTTTTAATGTTTAATGCAATTACAACAGTCGAGTTCACTCAAGCCATAATATTATTCAAAATTTGTCGTTGTTGCGTTTGTTCGTATGATAATTAGATACTACGAAGTCGACGCTGACACCATTGGCATTAGGGCTTTCTCGAACCGAGACTTTGTAAGGCTTCAATTATTAAGCTTTGATAGAAGTAATTAGCAGCAACACTTGGGCGTTGAAGCTGTCAAAAGAATTGGAATGACCTGGCATCATACGCTGGAAGTTCTTCTTCAATCAATCATCAGCTCATTTTGTTGGATTGGGTGAACTTAACTCTCTGAATAATCAGCCAATCGCAAAGGCCAACTTTAAATTTTCTTTTGAAATCAGACAAGAAGAAAAATCCCAAGCAAACTAATTTTTCTTTCAGAGCAAACTACAGTAGTGAAAAAGTTTCAATTGTACATAATTACAAAGTAGTAAGAGCTGTTCACGAGCCAGCGCAAAACGTAATTAAAATTCAAAGAGTTTAACTCGTTTCTTGCTTTCAGAGCTATTAGGGATGCTTGGAAACGTGCAAGTGACATGCTTTGAAAATAAATTTGCTGCTTTTCAAAGCCGTCGACTCCGACCAACCAAAGGCAATCAACTTAACTGCGAATCTAAAGTTTTAACGAAAATTGGCATTCAATTGCGAACTTGCAAATGGAACCACGAGTTTTCAATTTTTCTTGCTGATTTTACTTGGAAACAAGTTGAGACATTTGTCTGCTGTCTCTGCGAAAACGAAGCTCCTGTCTCATCAATTTTTCATTTATTTCTCAAGAATAAAATCTGAATGGAAATTGAGAAAGTAATTCAGATCGCATCCATGCCACGAAACGGTTCTGCTTCCCATGAATCGATGGTTAATGTTTTGCAGCATCGCGTCTGCAACTTCAAAGGGAAAAAGTTTAATCGCTGTCGAGCATATCGAAAGGGTGCGCATGGAAGCAACGAGATGAAAAAGTTTTTATGTGTCGAGCGAAGCAATTCCAGTAGTTTTTAATGTGTTTAGTAAGAGAAACTAATGGGGATGGGAGCGAGATTTAATATTTCCCGCCTGAAGCGACGGAACATTTCGTGACATGAAAGAACTTTCTATTTGTTTCTTTAATGCAGAAAATCGTAAACAGAATTTAATGTCATTTTCAACATTTAAACTTTGCTTAATAAAAGCTTTTAGCAGATTAAAATTTAATTGCGCTCATTTCCCGCTCGCATAAATAATTCAATATCAATATTGGAAAGCGTACAGAATTTTCATGACGCCGGAAAGCAGCGATTCGTAATTAAAACTTTATTAATTGTACAATTTTTAATGAATTGAATGTTCGATCAAATCGCTACATAAATAATGAGGAGCTTTGCTAGCAAATCGATTGCAGGCTCGGAAACATCACAGGAAATCATCTTTATGTTTAGTGCTCTCAGCCAGCGCTCAATCAATTAAATTCCAATAAATGCCTGAGAATTTATTGAAATTGATGCATTTACTCAATTATTAAAGCGACGAGGAAGCGGAGTTTACGAACAATTGACGACTGTTGCCCGTATGAATATGGAAAAGAATCATTGATATTCCGAAACAAAATCTCTGCTCGCATTTGAACGAATCATTCAATTTAATCATTTCATCTCGAAGCGGAATCGCACAATGAACAAACGCTTTGGGAACTGAATTAAATCTTCTCGCTCACTGAACGTCATTCGTGTTTAAATTACACAAAAACGAAATGTTGCATGCACGGCAAAAGGGGGCATAAAAGATTTTATTTTTTATTGTGCAGGAACAGACTGGAGCGGACATTTAATTTGATCTCCTTCTCTCTCTCCTGCATGCTCGGACTCTTTTTGCACAGTCGGAATCTGCTAGGATGGTTTTGCTTTTTACTCTCCTTCCTTTCTCATTGCCTTCTGCACGTTTTTGTGTAAATTTCCACTTGTGCACACAGGAAAAAATGATAATCGTAATTTACCATGAAATGAAATAAATTCGAAAATGCAATGCCCTAAAAAATCGCTTTGCGCACGAAGAGAAGGAAGGAAAAAGTCCCATGACATCTGTTTTATTGCGTTCTCTCCATTAAGAGAAAAAGCGGACATTAATCAGCAACTCTGTCGTAATGAGAGCTCTTTTTTGTTGCCTCACCATGATTTAGGAAAAAGAAAACATTTACAACTATGAAGCGAAGCATAATTTATGTTACTCTAGTGATAAATTCTCCTGCTTTTTGCTCGTTATTGTTCCACTCTGCATTTTCTCATGTGTCGGCAGTTTTCAGCAACCGCGCGATTGTAATCGCTGCTTCATGAAACAATATTGCGAATGCATTTTCCGAGAAAGCGTAAGCTGGTGAGAGATCAACAGCAAAGCAGACGACGGAGACTAAACGCCAAAGATAAAACGGTATCGCTTCAATTTGAAATCGCTCGCTATCTTTTAATCCACATTTCACTTTGTCATTACACTTGAGTCGAGATTTTCCGAGATTTAAGCTTGAACCTCGCCCTTCTTCGAATTTTATTTTCCCATTCAACTTAATGTTCAAATAATAATGTTCTTCGATCGAAGAGCTGCGCAGGGGAAACGAGGGTAAGCCACGTATCAAGAGGAATTTCACCCCAAAAGTTTTTCAAATTAATTTCAATTACAAATTTCTCGACACAAAGGTAAAATCAAACTGACGGAGACGCCGCTGTTGACAGGGCGAGTGAAATTAATTACGAAAATGAAAAGCGGATACATTTAGCTGACGGAAGAACGAAAAGTAAAACTAATTGATTGAATTTTCTGTGTTGTCTCTCGAGGAGAAAATCAAATAAATTGGTTCATCGTCCTGCCCGAAAAAATGTAATCAAACTTGAAAATGAATGACTGCTATCGTTTCAGCGGAAGACTGTTCACAACTCGAGACATGATTCTCTTAAATAGAGTAAACAGATTGATTGCATGCAGCCCGTAATTCAATCTCCACAATTAATTTTTAATTCATCTCATGATGTGCTTCAGAAAAAACATTTCGGAATTGAATTAAATTACCGACTGCTCCTACCAACAAGCCTGTCACAATGCATCAATTCATATGAAGAAACGTGATTGAAATAAATTTTCAAACTCATTTACCAACGAAACACATGTCGCTTCATCTCGTCTTCTGTTTTCGTCTTCGGCCTTTCGGAGCTATGAAGCCTTTCTTAGGAGGATTTATGTATTATGCAAAGCGTGCATTCTTGCTGGCTTTATGAAATTTCAATAACAATTTATTCATTCAAATGTTGCTGTTGTCTACGTTTCGAAACTGTTTGCAATTGTAACACGACCCATGCTGAAAGAAATATAAACATTTGTCATGCATCAATGGAACAATTTCGTATTCTAAACAACTCGTTTCGCTTATAACTCAGAGTTCTTGCTCTCTTTATAGTTTCGCAAAATATTTTCTCGATTTTATTAACAGTTTACAAAGTTTCAATGTAGACCGAGGAATGAAAAGAAACCTTAGCTATGAGTTATGACTTCAATTCAAATCAGCTTGCAGCGATTGTTTCAAAAAACACAATCAATGTTCTACAGTTTCTTAAGTTCAAAGTAAGCTGAGTTATAAAAGTTGGTTCGGCGTCAGAGTAATAAAATTGAATATCAAAGTGTGCGACCCTTCACGAGACGCTCGGATTGAATAACTTATTTAAGTGAAATTATTTTAAGATATTCGCTCGCTTCAGTGAGCTGTGTGGCTTCGAGCAGAGAATTTTTCCTCCCTCGCAAGAGATGGAATCCGTAATTAAATTGCTCGAGTTCGTAACGAAGCCACTTTCGATTTTTCTGTTATTACCTTTTCCAATTCTTCCCAGACCTCATCACGAGTACTTTACGTCGACAACATGCATAGCATAACGTGAATGGGAAGAGAGAAAACGCGATTGGAAACAACATCAAAGTCAAGAGCGAGAAGATTTTCTTCCGTATTTATTTCGCTTCTCGCCAGCGCGCTCAAAACAAGCGAGAATCTTAATGAAACTGGAGATGAAAATAAGCAGGCAGCTCATTCAATAATACGGCGAACAAGCATCAAAAGAAAACAACAAGAAGAAAACGAAATAAAATTATAAAAGCAAGAGCGAAGAATCATGGAAGTAAATTAGAGTTTTTATAGAGAGACAAATTGCTACTGAATTCGTTCCTTTATAAATCGTTCCATCTCCAGCGCACATTATCATTAGGGAGCTCGAGCATCTTCCGTAGTCTGTTCTTTCGGCGACTCGACGATGATTCACGTTTTTTCCACCAAGCAATCCAATCTTCTTCAAACAACACAACGGACAGTCTAGAAATGAAAACGAATTTCACTCACAAAAGAACTTTAGTTGTTTTCGTTTCCTTGAATAAATTTGAAGAGTTTACCTTTTCCCCTAAATATTGAATAAATTCATTTCGTTCGATGTTTTCCAATAAACTTCTACAAACACGCAACGATATGGATATTTACTCAATGTTTTATGAGTTTCACATTCGAGGCAAGTTTCGTAACTACTTGCCCGTCCATATCTCAAGAGGAAGGCACTCATCGGAAAGCGGCAAACGTGCATTGAAACAGAAATAGCGGTATTAACTTCAATCCCATTCTATTAATTATGGAACCGTCGCTGTCTAATAAATCATGCATAAATTTTTTCGTCTCCCTATGCTGAATGAAAATTTATTTCGAGCACATTTTCGTTTTCTTCTTAGTCTAAATTCGCTTTCCGTCCCCTTTCCTTGTCTTGTTTGAAGTCAGCAATTTCGTCAACAGAGACTTTTCAACTTTCGGATTTATTGCCACCTCAATCTTCGCTCGCAAATCAATAATTTGTTTGGCAAGTCGCTTCGTTCCGATTGTTAAGCCATATTTGAATTTGTGAATTTGAATTTTTCAGAGAATTAGAAATTTTTTGCATTTCTGAATTCATTTTTATGAACTCGAGTCGCTTTGATATGTCAAATATAAGAAGGAATATAAAATGAAATTTGAAAGTCTGATTCACCGATCAAATTTCTCTGCTGCCGTTCTCGTCTTGCCTCTTCTCTCTGCCTTACGAAGAACAGTTTCGATTCGAAATTGATATCTCTGTTCATTGTTTTTCTGAGCTTCCTTTATTAAAGGCATTTTCGGCTCGAAAAAGCAATTCCGAACAACTGGAATGCCGCCTTCAGAATCAGAACATAATAACATCAGCGTTATAAAAACATTAACATTACGAAACATGATAAGCTTGCAAAGTATCGTCAAGGCATCGACATAAATTATTCAATTTATTATTCTCCGTAATGAACGACAGATGCATAATCAATTGAACGTAACGCTATAAAAATATAAATTTTATCAATATTACTTTTTCGGCATTCATTACAAACCGAAAATGTATTCGTTCACGTCCCCACGCTTGCCTTAGCACTGTAGTGCTTCACCATTATCGATTCGTTCAAGTGAAAAACACTGCTGCCTTCTCCCAGGAATTATCGGAGAAGCATTCAAAGGGAAAAGTCTCATTAGTCAAATGTGTGTTCATGCTTAGATTTCCCAACCAAGCACTTTTCTTTGAGCTCCTACAGCTGTCAGGTCTCCTTTCACATTTTTAATTTGCTTCGCATAATTTTGTGCTGCTACATTCAGAGCGAAGCACTTGACATTCGGATGGCTGCGATGCTGCATTCAAATGAATCGGAAACCTTAAATTTCATTTAATTTGAATTCCATGCCAACAGCTTCGTGGTCGTAAAACATTCGGAATTGATTCAATTCAATTTCCTCACTCTCTCGCGCATCTGTAGCCCGATTTTGTAATTATTCAGCGAGTTATGATCATCGGCAGCCTGATATTTAAATAATCAAGTCGAATAAAATTTCAAGCATTCGTTTCAATTCGAAATCTCCTCTCTATCGGAATAATATTTTGCTTATTCGCCAGCATGTTGTTACAATTGATATTGGAAATTTTATTGCGGTTGCGAGCATTGCACATTGAATCATCCTCTCGACATAATAACACTGACGTATGGCATCGCAGCCATCTCCATGAGAATGTGGCTTCGTAGATCTCGTTTCTAAAATAATATCCCAAACCTTTCAACCGACAAAAAGCGAGAGAGGGCATCGGAAAAGAACACAATTGCGGTTTTACAGGAAAAATATTCTCCTCATCACATTTTTGCTGTGGCATTAAAAATAAATACCAGAGAAACGAAAATAGTCGATTTAAATTCAGCAAACTAAAACCGTGCGGGATTAAAACAAAAAACTCCGAACAACAATAATTCATTGTTTGAAAAAATTAATAATGTGGGCCTGAAGGCTTAAGAGCGAAAGGCGAGGAAAAACTCCGGACGAGCACGAAGCGGCAATCGTGAACTGGTTGTAGGATTTTCGGAGCTTCCTCGTAGCATTCTCAACTTCGAGGAAACAGCTAATGAGATTTTCTCGAGGCGTCATTAACATTTTAACTTGACTCACTGGTGTCCATTAATAGGATTTTAATTACTAATGTCGCTTCTCATAGGCGTCAGCTTGTAGTTGTTTTGCAAGACATCGGAAAAGGAAGTCGTCTAACCCCCCGGCCTAGGAGTTTGTCCAATGAAACTTTCAAACTAGTTTAGTTCTTCAATAATTTTATAAATCTTTATTTAATTTCAAAAGTTTCTTCTGGTTGTCGATTCAACTTTGTCATAGTTGAGTTTTAGTTTTTCTAAAAAACTTGCTTCGTATTTAGTTTTATGGTCCGGCAAGCATGTGACGATGAGCAAATCCTGAATTATCTAAACATTTTTTTGAGAGGCGTAGACAAAAAAACTTAATTATCTTTTGAGCCAAGGCTCGTCACTCATTCCTCGGCTGCTGGTTTTTTAACAAGTTTCAAATTTTAAAGTCGTCAATAAAATTATTGTTTGTTCTTCTTATTCAAACAACCATTTGCGCCTATTTGTTTCCCCTCTCCGCATGAAAACGTGTCGATCAAGAGGAGGAAACGAGAACAGCTCGGAAAGTAATGCACACACATGATATTTGATTGTTTGGCAAGTGAGATAAAGTGCGAAGGGAAGTCACAGAGGGGTGACATAATTGGATAAGCAATTTTTACTGCATTTTATTTATTGTGATATTTATTTATGAATGGCATTCGTTCAAGTTGAAAAATGTGCGTAAAAAATCCAAAGGACTGAGATTAAAAGGGAATGGAGAAATATTGTTTTTATCTTTCGTCTGTCACCGTATACTTTGAACGTTGACATTATTCTTCGCTCCATTGCATGCGAGTACATAAAAAACTATAAAACGTACATGTCAGGCGGCAGCTAACAGCTTGTGCATAATCAGCATGAAACTTGAGAAAAATAATGCAGAGATTCCTTCCCAATTCGCTGTCGTTTTCAGCTTAAAATAATCGGTCAGCCATCGAATTTCTTTCGTGCTCAAACGGCGAGTTTACATATTTCTATTCCCTGCATGACTTGAGGAATCTCGTTTCAAGATATTTTCGCTTACCAGAAGTTGACTGCAAGCGTTCACAAAAATTTACGTCTCGAATGCTCGCTCATTTGAATACAGTAGGTGTAAACGCTATCGAGAGTTATCGACGTTCGCAAACGAGAAAAAATTTCAATTTATAATTTTCTCTCACTGTGCCATTCGCGCGCTGATTTAATCGCTGATTACCATTAATATTACTTCTCGTGTTTCGCCTAATTGCCATCCTTTCGAGCCGAAGCTCGCTTGCCAGTATATATCGACGTTCATTCAATTAAACTCATACGCCAGCATTATTTGATCGCTAATCGACACACCCATTAAGCGAGGTTTCAAAAGACTGGCTTGTACTTTAACGAAGAAAAGACTCGAGCAGCAAAGCGATGCGGGAACACTTTGGTTCGTTGACTGGATAACATCAAAATTTCATCGTCGCTTGACGAGCAGCAAGTTTCGTCGTGCCTCAAACTTCATATTTATCAAAAGACAATAATGAGAAATACTCGAAATGCAAACAAGCGATAAAGAAAACACGTCTATAGTCACACAATAAATTTTCATTTCAAGTAGTTATACCAAATATTTATTCTCCCTCGTTTCACAATAAAGCCTACTAAAAGAGAGATTGTGACAGCTAAACTCGCAGCGCATTTGGCGATCGTCATCGCAAAGCGACAAAAAAATAAGCGAGGTAATCAGTCGGCAAAGTTTGAACCAACAATCCCATGCCGACGATGATTAATTTCGCGTCATGTTTTCGCGTTACTATCGTGAACGTGAAACTCGAAAACCAGACGAGACGAGCGTTCATGAGCGGAAAAAAATGTTTGCTGATAAGAAATTTCCGCTTCTCTTTGTCGTGTTTATTTTTCACAATTTCTCTGAGCGGGTTTCTGCGATTAATTATGAATTTGTGTGAAATTTATGACTTTGTCGCAACTGGAATGATGCTTTATACCTCCGCGAAGGTTTTCGAGCGGGGTAAAAGCAAGGCAAATAAATGAGAGGCAATTAGCGCACGATTCGAACAAAGCTGAATGACGACGCTCCGCATGTAATGTGATTCATTTCCAGTTTATGTTGTATAGCGAGGCAATTCAAGCGCACCTAACAATGTCTCGCTGCGACTTGTAATTTCAGCCTTAACTATATTTCATCATAGATTGCAATTAAAGTTAAGTAAAATGTGACTGTCATATCATATCATCAAGTCATTACTGTTTATAAGAGAGTCGTAAAGCAATAAAGTCTAATACGCAGCTCTGTGGAGAGAGGGCAGCGTCTGGGAAAGATTTTACTGAGATAAGCGAATCTATAACAAGGCGCCGTAAGTTATTAAGACTTGAATTGGGCATAAATTAATTGATCCGATAGCAGGCGATTGCTTAAACTGGTTAATTAACGAGAGCCTATAGCTAAACCTGAATATGGTAAATTATAAGTCATTACAGTTTCTTTGGAAATAGATTTTCTTCCGTTCGTGTTTTCATGTATTCGACAGAAAATTACGATAATCTTTCCGAGATAAATATAAGAGGCGGACAACGACCGAGGCAACATACCAAAAAGGATTTTAATCTCAAACGAAAGCAGCTTATTTCGACGATTATGCACGCCACTTCGAATTCAATTTCCGATGCAAATTCGATTCGACGAGAAGTTCTTCGAAAATTGCATTACGTGCTTGCAATATGCCCGTGATGTTTTATATCTCTAGACTCAATTGTGGTTTCCATTCAGGCTCGATAGCCGATCCGATGTCGATATATCTCGAATAACCAAAAAAAAGCAGCATAATAATTTATCAAACTCAATTGAATTAAAGCCCCGCAGAAAATGAAACAAAAGAGAAATGAACAACATTAAAAACAACTATCAAATCAAAATCAGATAAAATTGAACAGCCAACCATAAATTTCGTATTTCTTTTTGTCTGTTGGCGATGGTTCGTTGAATAAATTTGCGGTTTAGGTGGATCAACGTGAATTCGAGCGAGAAACGGCGCGGGCTCTTGCACCGCCAGTTTCTAATTGAAATCGAACCGTAGAGATTGTCAACCTCTACTGTTAACTCGAGACTTTGACGAAGAAATATTATCGATAATCGATTACGACCCGCTTGTAAACTATTCGAATGGTTTCTCTATTCGGAAATCTACATTCAACCATGAATAAGTGCTCATCGAAAACCCAAAACGATCTCGAATGACGGATCGTTCTCGAAACCTCTCGGAACGAAATCAATGGATATTGAGTGCTTCGATCACCGACGTGAAGCCTTGTTGAAAATGAAAACTGAGATCTGAAATACAAATTACAGAAATTGAAGCCTAGCAAAGCAGCAGAACATTTCAGCCTTAAAATGGTAATTTAAATTGCTATTCACGAATCTCATGCTGATTTCTACAGTCGCTTTCATTCGGGAATGTTTAACCATTCATTAAAAAGCAAAAATCGCCCTTTCTTGATCGATAATAGAAACAGCTTCATCGACGGAGGCATGGGAGATTTTTCGAGAATCATTCTGGCCCGGGGCGTCTCGAGCAGTAATCTCAGCATCGAGATGAATTATTTTTCATCTTAGCGAAATCTGCTGACTTTGCTAAATTACAAGTCTGTACCTGTAACGAAACAACGTGCTCATGCATCGATGAATAAGTTCGAGCGTAGAATTACGAGCTCAGAATCTCCACAAAGTTCTTTGAAGGTCAGGTCTTGATTAATTTTGTCTCAAAGACTGCCAGCCCATCTGTCCATGCATCACTAGTCACTCTTTTGATGTTCGTCACCAGTCAGGTCAGGTTTCCTATTTCCCAGAAACTATTTTCATTTTCAGTGATTCTTCTTCTTCTGCTTCCAATCGACTTTTTGTTTGGCTTTTGTCATAGCTTTTCTTGTCATGTTTATTTCTTTCTACGTAGAACATTGAAAAATTATTCAAGGGAAAGAAACAACGGCGACGAGGAAAAAGAGATCTGTCCTCAAATATAAATCAACTTAATGACAATGAAAAACAATGACGAATGATTCGGGACTTAACCGAGAGAAGTCTGGCTCGCTCGCTCGACCAGTAATGCAATAAAGATAAAATCATGCTTGGTCTCTCAACATTTGTTCTTCTTTAAAAAGAAACAAGAACACATAGAAATGGGAGGAAGGAAAATAATCCAGCTCAACCGAACAATATATGTCGTCATGTGAATTAGGTTCCCTCACTTAATTCGCTTCAACAACAAGAAAATCTCGAGAAAATTAATTAAATTTCCTCATCTCTCTCTGTCTCTGCTCAGAAATTATCTAATTTAAATTTTTCCAAAGAATTAGAATTCAGGTTTCGAGTCAAATTCATGAAGTTGTTCAATATCTTTTAAGCCATTTGTTGAATAAATTATCATTCATATTTTCTGTGACATCAATTCTGCTTTCACAGCAACGTGGACAGGTAATTTAATATCATTTAAATCCGACGTTTTTAATCTCCATCAAAATTAGGCAACCCTGATTAAGGCAGCATTGCAAAAGTGTTTATCTTTAAAGCTTGTAACATATTTAAATTATTCGGAATCTCGTCATTAGAAATCCACGGGCACGTTAACGATTCAAGCTTAAAGTGGATTGGCGTTTTGAAAAGTCGCATTCTCGAGCAAAAAAGAAACAATTCGTAAGCGATGGTGACATTTACGACAAAGACATTTCGAGACGCACATGTCGACGTCGTCGGAATATTGATAATCAATCTAAAAATGGCACAGTAGAAATTTTATTTCCCTAGAGATAATCCTTCGAGAGCTCTCTTTTCTCAGCTGCGCACAATTTTCTCGGCTTAAACCGTAACGTCGTCTTTCGTTCTCCGCCTCCCGATTTATTCTTCAAAGCTGACAAATTTCAGCTCTCGCATTGATATTCAAATTTGCTCGAAATGAAAATAAAAGAACGGCTTTCTTAAAACCTGAACTGTTTCAAGCCTCAGACCACTTTGAAAGGAGAGACGGCAAAAGAAACAGGATACAGTTAAATCAGTGCATTCCACTTTTTCTTTTTGGGAATCCTGTCAAGGGCCTTACGAATTGAAGTGGCGCAAAACGAAATAAAGTGGACGGAACCCAGCCTGGCTTCGCAACTATGTACGTAGAACTAGCAAAGTCGGAAAGGCCTTAAGAAGAAACTTTCAGCATGGTTGGCTTTCAAATTTATTTAGGATGTTCTCTAGAGGTTTCGCTTCAAATTTCAATAATTATCTTTGAGAACATGTCGATCTCGTAGAAATGTGTCGGCACGATGATGCTTCTCCTTCAACCCACACTCACCTTCTGTTTCCCATCACACAAGAAACCCAAAGCGATAATTTATCTCTTTTTAAAACTCATTTCGAGTTCCTCGGGTTAGTATTTTTTACGAGCGAGAGAGGTAAACGTATCATTAATGAAGGAAACCAATCTGACGATAAAAATCACTTGTTAGGAATGAACAGAGAAATACTTTCCTGATTAATCACGTTCCCCAATTAATATTCCTTCCTCGGCGCTCACCAGATTACCGAGAATATATGGTAACTGAAAGCGAAGCTCCAAAATAAGCAAGCAGGTCTTCGAAGGTTGTAAAGCTGAGAGAATTCTATGGCCATAATAAATTAAATGCCTTTTCATCTGAAGAGAATAAATTGTAAATGTATTGTTTATTTTATTGTATTGTAAATGTCGGACTCGTTCCTCGAAGCTGGAAAGAAGACGAACTTTTGTCTAAAGACAATAGATAAATTCCTTTTTCATAAATGCTTTTTTACAAAGACCAATTAATAATTTATGTTCTCCAACTTTGCAATTCTTCTCTTTCCTCCACTACCTTCTTGAAAATTCATAAAGCGGATTATGATTCAAGCTAGTCAGCGAGCTGAAGAAAATATTTATGACATGGGATTTGCCGTCTCTCGGAAATTGAAATTGGAAGAAAGATAGAAGTAAATTGCCACTGGCAACAGCTTTTGAAAGTATTTTAATTTTCATAATAATCATGGCAGACGGAAAATTGAATAAATCAGCGCAGCTCAAAACAATCCGTGAAGGCAGACGAGCGTCATTTGTGAAGCAATTTCGTCTTGTTTTATTAGAGCACAAATTCGGGAAAATTTTAAACATTAATCTTATGAAAAACAAAATTCTTCGCATTGAATTCTAAATGGATATTTATTTTTGACAAAAAGCAAAGATAAAAAGAGATTTGAACACATAACTTCAATGGCAGAGTTCGACGAGGGCTGACACCGACTTTCATAAGGATCGCAAATGGCTGAATTGACGATGTGTGACTTAGCACTCGCTAAGGGCAAAGTAATAGCAAAATATCTTTTCAAATTCCTTTCAAACTTTAGCTACACAGTCAGGCAAAATCTCTGAAATGCTCTCAAAGACTTAATGGATTCTTTTTATCTTGATGATTGCAAGAGCCTCCATCAACCTTTCGTGGCGAATTTCTGTTTGCTGCTTTCAAATATTTACATTGCATTTGAAAGCTGATTCCACTAGAAGCTAATTCAGCTCTCACATGATGAATATCGATTAATAATAATCATCATATCCATTAAACGAACGCTCGTGATTATAATAAACGAGATAAATGACTAAATAAATGCAAGTTTCGCCTCCTGCTTTTGATAAATAAATTGTGATGAAATATGTGCCTCGCATAAATAAAACATTACGTCAAAATAATAAAAAGTTTTCTCATTACATTCGGCAAACGAATTTAATTCTGTCATGAAAAATGTTGAAACTTCATGTCGCTGATATTCTACCGTAAAAATGTCATAAACATGAGGACGTTTTCCTCAATCAAACGTCTCGATTTCTATTCCCAATTTCAGAAACATGGAATTGACACGAACGAAAACCCGTTCCCCCTGTTCCAGCGACAAATTTTCATTTTAATAAATTTCAATGTAAAAATTGCTGCAATAAATTATCGGTCTGGGTGAACAACTCCCAACAAATTTATGTGCATATATAAAAACTGTTTCCATTCCGCTCCAGCATGAACGTAAAATATTTAATGAATGTTTTTGAACATCCAATTTGGGACTTAATGTTCTTCGTTTCGACCTTAAGGGATTTTATTGCAAAGTTTAAACATCTCATCTTCTTCCGAGTCGAAACGAACGGGGCGAAACATAGCGCAAGGCTGTGGCAGCTTCTCTTCTGTTCCCTGAAAACTGAAATTCACCGGGGATGGGTGAATCAACGTTTATCGTCCTTGGAGTGATTAATTCGAAGCTCTTACAAAATTGCCTTCTGCATGACGTGGAGCAATTAAAGAAAGACGATATGCTTCATCGCTCTCTCGAAATCACGGACTAGCTACTTTTAATTATTTACCATTTATTAAACTAATTCTCCTCCTTCCTTTCTTGTCGTCTCTCGAGAACGAAAATCTCTAATAGGCATTTAATTATAGATATCGTCGAGAGCGTCGTCTATCATAATTCACGACAAAATGTTGCGAGCAAGATTATTCGTAAATTAATGAGAATTTTTGTTGCTCTTGAGTTGCAAAAACATTCTGAGTCGTTGAAATAAATCAAGCGTTGTGACGCAACCTTAAAACTCACTTCATGTTTAAACAAAACGAAATAATAATATTTATAGGCACCGCAAAAACCAACCGTGGCGATGGAAGGCTAATTAAATTACACAAGTTTCGCATTGAAGGAAGGTTCCGTCAACCTTGGGACGGTTTAAGTGAGCTTTTATGGCTTCATTCATTTGCCAAAGTCCATTGACCAAGTCGAATTCGTACTGTTATTGGATTTATTTCTCTCGTTTGTTTGAATTACAATTTATTTTATTGTAATTTATTCACTTTGCTAGCAGTTATGTAGATTCAATATCTCGCCAAACATGATATGCCTCGATGGAGTGAATGTCAAATAAGCCCATATTCGGTTTCTATTAGTAGAAATTATTGTTTTCTGGCGACTCCGGCAACAGCCTTATCCGCAAAAGTCCTCCAAAATTTCATGTCTTTCCTGAAACCGCTTTTCGATTTCTTATGGAAGTCAAGAATTCATTCGACGGTAAAGTCAGTTTCGATGTGGCAGCATTATTAAATAATTCAATTTAAATTCCTCAAACGTTCATTGTTGATTATTCAATTCAAAAAAACTTGAAGCCGTATTCTGAAATTGAAATATATTCGGCAGAACAACATTGAGTTTAAGGCTTGGCTGGTTTGCAAATGTCTCGAATGAAGAGTTCTTAAATCTTCTCGTCTTGCCATTTGTTAAACTTAATGGACAGAAACAATTCGTAACGATTGTTCTGTTGTTCTGTGTAAGACTCTGAAGCACACATTCATGTTCAGCCTCAATTTATCATAGAGAGAGAAATTAATTACAAGTTTCTCAGTTTGGTTTCTTCAGTTTCTAATCACCCTGCTCAGGCACATGAGAGCGATTTATGCTTGTAAGTAACGCCCTGAGTTTCTGAAAACTCTAACAAAAGCTTTATCGATGAAATCCTACACAAGGCTGGGCATTGGGTCACGAAACCAAAAGAAATACGGATTAGATGGAACATAAACAACTGCTAATGCTGATGCCCGAAAGATTTCGAGACGAGAAGAAAGGAAAAAGACTTTAAAGCCTTAAATTGGTAATAAACTTTATCTCTTTTTATGAAATGGAGAAAAAACAAATAAAATTGTTTAATGGCTCAAACCTGAGCTCCACAGGAGAAATAAATTTCAATTTTATTCACAGGCGAAGCATTGCGATATCACTACGACCCTTCCTTGTTAAATCAAGGCCTTTCTTCTCCATCCCCTTTATGTTCTACGTGAAGCGGCTCACATTTTCTTCTTTCCCTTCACGAAGGCCTTTGTGAGGTAATACTGCTGATGATGCCATTGAAAACGCTTCAAATGATAATGGCAAGCACATTCTTTTATTCTCTCTACGAATGTTCGCATTCAAAAGAAGAAAAGAGTTAATGGAAAACGTTATCTATTGTTTGACGCAGAATTTTCATATCTGAGTCGAGGCTGTCGCAACGAATCTTTATTATGCTTGAAAGAAGGTCGACGAGAATTCGGAAAAGTTTCTCTGCCTCGCTTTCCGGTACAAATTTTTATTCGTTTCGACAAGGACTTTCTTCTTCTTGCGTTAGTCATGTCGAGCTTTGCTGGAGGGAATCGTCAAGGATGCGACGACTTATCGACAAAGTCTTGTCCGTCGCTAAGACTTCACCTAGTTCCCATCACATTCAATTCCGATCTACTTAAAGCAAGGCCAAGCTGATGCCGTTGCTTGCCGGAAAAGTTTATCATTTTATTTCGACTGCATATGATTTGGCCTTTCTCGTTTAATTGCGAAAACATTCCGTTGCTTTTGCCACAACATCAAAAGTTTCTGAATGCAGAATTTGCACTTAACTAAAGGGAGAGAAAATTTACATCCGGAGAACTTTCCCTCTTGGGCGAGTTCGTTTTCACTGCAATCAAAATGTTTTTGCAGAGCTGGCTCTCCGCCTAATCGCTGGTGCCATAAAATAAAGTTTAAAAGGATTTCCAGTTTGCATGAAATAAACGAAATTGTCTTTAATGTTCAACGACGATGACTTTCCTGAATTAAGTTTTATTTAATAGCTCTCCAGAGCTCGGCCACGCTTTGCATGTTGTTTCCCCATTTGAAGAGCTTTTATTCCGAAATTTATTCAGTGCTGGGTGGGATGGGGAGGGAAATGGCACATAGCAAATCGACTATGTGCATTTGAATATGCTTCAAACTTCCCGTTCGTTTGCTCGTAGCACCGAAAGACATTTGCAGGCAATCATTAAACATTAAAAGCAAAGCACATTTTAAAACAACGAACGAAGTGAATGATAGTGTGCTTGTATGACAGTTCATTTCGTGTTTGCCTCTCCTTCTCAATTTGGCTCAGTAAAGTGAATTATATGGTAATGCAATTACGATAAATTGTTATTCCTTCCTTTCCTTTCTCTCTCCTTCTCATTGTTCCAAGCGCTTCATTTCGGGCAATCTAAAGACAGTGGATGGCGAACGGAGAGAAGTTTAGCTCAGCGATTTCTCCATCCCGATAAGCTGACGGCTGAGTGGATACTCGTAGAGCACACGTTGAGGCTCAAGAGGCTTTTTTGCTGGTTGAATTAAGTATGAAGCAGACTTCAAATTAGTGGAACTAGAGAATGAGTTCAACCATTCCTACAGGAAGCGACGTCACGAGCGACAATGTCAAGTGCTTTTAAAATAAAACAAGCTGCGATATAATTAAACTTTCTCTAAAGTAACACAAATGTGATTACAACAGAATGGAGCTTCTGCTCGGTTGCGTTGGCAGCAACTTTTCTTGTGAGTACAGAAGTATAAATAGTTTGCAATTCGCTTTTTTGCTGACTCGTTCTCGAGCAATTTAAAATCTTATGTGACGTGCAAGCTGCTCTCTAGTCATGCCAAATGCAGTTTTTATGATTTCTCGTTGTCGCTATGATGTGTGTTGAAGAAATTGAATTACTTATACACCAAAAGATTTTTTCAAGATTGCAAGATAATTTTGTCGTCTCTCGAGTTGAGAATGAGTTTCTATTCTGACCGTTTGACTGATTTCCTTTCCGAATGCACTCACCACGTTGGCAAATTTTATTTTCAGTTACTCTGGCTGTATGCGGAAGTTTTTCGTTGAGAGACAAATGTCCCCAGTGGCTAGAGATTCTAGGGAAATCTGTAAACTTTGCTTGACGGAAGAATTTTCTCCTCCACTGGGGGTTTGTGACATCATCAACTAAAACAACTGCTGTAGTTTCGCCGCCAAACGGACTCAGTTCGTTTGAGGAAATTCACAAGCTTTAATTAATATTTCTGTTTGTTTGTGAATCGTTTGGAAATTGTGAAGCGGCTTGAAATTAAATATTTATCCAAGTGGAATAAATTCCCTTTCGACCTTCCATGAAAGCGGTTTATTGATTGCATCTGTAACAGGCTTCAAGCGTTTCTCTCAAACGACAACAAAAGAAGAGACTGACAACCCTCGCCGCGCACAGTGGCAAACATCCAAAGAGGAACCAAGTTGATTGTTTCAGAGCCCAGGATAATTTATGTAATCTGTAGGGTTGAGTGAAGCAGTAGAAAATCAAGAAATTTAAGAAGGGCCGTCCAAAGTGGCTCAGAAAGAGGGCAGAAAAGGATTAAATTCGCCATTAGACGTCGCAACGACAGGAAGAAACGAGAGACTTCTGGTGACATCTTCGCATCGTTAAGACACAAGAAGAGGGTGTGTAACCTTAGAAGACAATATAAAAACAATCCCCCAAAAAAGAAGAAAGGTAGGTGAGTGGAAATTTTTCCGTCCCGATTATATAAAATCAATCATTTGTGAAACAATGATCGAGGGCCTCCCATCGTGAGGCATGTTATGAAATTTTTACGAACCTTTTCCCTTCTGATTTTTTTCGTGAACAAAGAGATTTCCAAGCCTCGATTTCGAACAAAGACATATGATAAGATTTATTCATTGATACACGGAACGAAAAGAACGTTCAATTGTGAGGTTGAATAATGACGAGCACTTGCGATTATGTAAATTACAGTTTGTCATAGTAGACTCATGTTCTCTTCCTACATGGGTAGTCTCTGGTAACGACTTTGCTTCTCATGCTTCATGCATTAGTAAGTAGCGACTGCATACTGAATGCTTGCAGACTTCCATTTCAGTTCTTTACATTGTAAGACAAAATTCAGCTTGAAATCTTTAATCATCTTTGAAACAAATTTAAAAGTCCATAAAGAAAATTCTAGAAAGTGAGTTAAGTTATCTCTCGTCGGTTCGAAAACATGAGAAACGTTTCAATAAGTCAAGAGGGTCTAACCTCTCCGAAGCTCCAGAAAATATATTAATTTATGAAGAGAATTCGTCTGATGATTATCGGATCATTTTAATTATTCGAAGCACTTTTCTCGTGGATTTTCTTTTTCAAGTTCTCAAGTGAACACAATTACGATCGGGGAGAATGGAAAAGTTTTATTTGATGAAAAGGAAGGTCCTTTCATAAAGGAAGCGCAAACCGAAGGAGAAAACTTGAGAAAGATGAATTGCGCTTCGAATAAGAAGCGAAGTTATCTTTGCATAACATTGGTTTGTGCTGCAAGACGTTTCTTTTGAAATTGTTTTATTAAATACACAAACGAAAGATGAAGAAGGGCAATATTTTATTATAATTCGTTTCAATTCATTTCGCTCCTCGAGACGAATAAAAATAAACACGAAAAGTTTGAGTGAAGATATTTGTTATCAAGAGTGAGGATAAACTGAAGCGAAGTATCTTGATGAACGACTTAGCAAGAAACTCTCTGGGAATTAGGAGAGATGCCAAAGTATTTTTCAGAAAGTTCCATCTTAAAAAAATCTCCTTAAAGAGATTAAGCATGGCTTTGAGTCTGGAGATTCCCTTTTAATTATGATTAATGAGTCGCTTTCGCAATGTCCGAGCGGGAACACCTTGGCAACGGCACGGAGAAGAGCGAGAGAAGGAATAACGAAAGGTAGCTGATGGATTTGTGCCCGGCAGTCTAAAATAAACTTATTACAGAGACATATTTTTATTTTCCGTTCAAGGTAGAACACGAGCGAGTCACCCTCAGAGAAAATAATGAGTTTACGTGTATTAGAGAATCGATCATTAATAATAATAATAGATTTATGTACTTTCTCGAGCCATTGAGTCTTTCGACATTTAAATCCAATTTGTTCATTCCGCTCGTTCTTTTCCTTAACAATCGAACGAGCGATTCTGACTCTCCGCCAGTTTGTTGTCTGCTCGTGACGATATTTATGGAAAATGTTTTTGTCTCTCACAGCAGGAAAGGAGGAAAAGTCAAATTGATAATTAATAACGATTTAAAATGATTTCGAGCAATAATTGGGAACAGAATTCAAGACGTGAGCGAGCGGCAGCGATAAATCAATCAAATACAAAGTATTTGAAAGGTCGTCAGATGCAGAGCTGAAACAAGAAGCGGGTAATGATGATGTTACGCAATCTTTAGTCAGCGATGAAAGAGAATAAAGCGCAAACTTCTTCCCACTCCGACGTAACACCAGCAAACAGCAAACGGTTTAAATGTAAAAAGATTTTGTATCGCTACTTATTGTTGAGTCAAACTGACGCATTTATCGCGAGCCTTCTTTTTAGTTCACTCGGTCGTTGTCGTGTGTATATAAAAACAAATGTTGTGTTAAAAGAAAAAGAAACATTTCTTAGACATTCCGTCGCGACAAGAGGAAAGGAAAGACGGAGAAAACATTTCTTCTTACTCGATTCGCTTAAGCTGAAATTGCAATACGTTGAGCGTTCTTGAATATGAGCGTGAACTTATGTGAATTTAATGTTTCCACAGAACTTTTGGCGGAGGTTTTTATTCCTTTCCATCTTATTAAACACACAAAGCCACTTTGCTCACCTCAATTTTCTTTTTATTTTCGACTCTTCAAAAAATACTAAAGAAGTGAAAAAGGTCGACAACGTAAAACGTCGAAGCGAAGATTTTAAGGAAGAGGAAGAAAATGAAATCAAAACAAAATGAAATAAGAGTCTCGAGTTTGCCGAGTTTATTTCGAGAGATATCGAGAGACAAAAACGTTTGCTTCATAGATTTAATTTATTCGCGCTTTCATAGCGGTATTTATCACTTGCCAGAAGTCGAAAGTCAGACGATGATTTCATATCAAAACCTCCTTACTCATTGCATCTTCAATCAACGAGATTAGTTGCTAACAAACTCTCTGTTCCACTCATTTACGAAGCTGTCATCATTATTCTTTCCTATGAAGTTTTATTGCCCGTCATTCTCAAGTCCTGACCCGAACGTCGCCCGTGAAAAAACTGACAACTGTTAAGCATAAATCTACGCTCTCGAATTTATTACGTGTCTCTACGCTTTAACTACGAGAGATGGAGAGCGAGAGATGGAATGAAAAGGTTTTACTTAATGAAAATAAAAAAGCTTATTCAAATTTCATTTAGAGTATAAGCTCAAATAGAGTCAATCATCACTCGGTGGCGAGGTCGGAATGGTGGCGAGGTTTTTCTACTTTTTCGAATTTTAATTCTAATATAAACTTTCCGTTAACGACTTGATGATATTATTTCTTTTCCTAAAAGTTAATTAGTCTTTCTATCTATCTGTGTCATTACAATATCTGAAATCTGTTGTAGACGGCCACAAAAAATTTCCAAAGTCTAACAATTTTCCCGGATTTTTTTGAGCAACGAAAACCGAAAATTTCACTGTTTTCAATCGCCTGGCATTTCAATTTGCGGAAAGATTTGAGAAAACTGCAAGCGTATTAGTTTCAGATAATTTAATCAAGAACGCGAATTTGTATTTAGTTTTTCACTTTATGTTTTTAAAATAGTTTAATTTTTGATTTTGCTGATGGACCTTCTTGAATCAGTATTTGGCGATAAAAACATCACTTGATGGCGAGGTTTTGAACGGCCACAATACGTTATGGAAAAAATCTGAGCAAGACAGAACGCTTGTGTAAACAAAACAAATGAGAAAATATTTTGAGTGATTCATTACATTAAATCGATAAAATGAGTGATTATTAAATATAAAAAAGTTATACAAGTGGAGCCGACAGTGTTTATCAATTTCCCATCGAGCAATATTCCACCGACGACTTGAAAAACACAACCCTGGATGTTCACGAAGTTGAGCCTTTAAGAATTTTAGGAGCTGTTGTTGTTCCTCAGCTGCGAATTCACTTTTTGCTCCTCCGTCGTCTCACTCTGCAACTTTCCGTTATAAAATTTCACAGTTCCGTTCAAAATCACTGTTTCCGTTATAAAATTTAACGCTTGCAAGAATTTCAATTTTGAACTTGCTCGCTGTAGCGGAATTTCTCCATACGCCACGATTTGATTCAACGCTCGCCACAATTCGAAGGTAGCTCAGCCACCATTCGATTTAAAAGTAAATTAATTTTTTGATGAAGCGGTGACAAATAGAATTTTTTTATTCAATTATACCCGTTCTGCATTAGTTAAAGATTGTTTTTATGCAAAATCTCAAGAAATTCGACAAGAGATAAAATAGTTATTACCGGACAAAGTCAAGAATATAAAAATTATCGCCACCAAGTGATGACTGACTCTAGTTCAGGACAACTTGAAAACTAATACCGTGAACTAGATAACTGTTTGTCGATTATCACTGTTAGAAAAAATTAGAGGAAAAGATCTAATCTCCGTCAGGATCGTTTGACCGTCTTATTGCATTTCTGGGAAAACCGTAGGGAAAATGATATGACGTCGAACGATTTTCAATTCCTCACATGTTGAGGAGTTGGAAAATAGTTCGACGTCATATCATTTTCCCTACGGTTTTCCCGGAAATGCAATAAGACGGTCAAACGATCCTGACGGAGATTCGATCCTTTCCTCTAATTGAGCTCATACTCTATGCGATTTGCATTTTAAATCAGGCAAAGCGCTCCACGCTCATAAATTATTTAACTTGGAAGATTAAATCTTTTTCGCAAAAACTCTTTTTCGCATGTATCGGAAGTTTTTAAAATCCCTGACATTCACTTTAGGCATTTAACAGGTTTAGCATGACCCACAGCACCCTCCACTTTCGTTCCGTTCATTAATCGGCTTTTGGTGTCGAGAGAGTCAGCAGAAAAATTTTACCATTGCAACGCTTCGTGTTCAACTTTTTAAACGCAAATTTGCGAGACATGTTTTCGATTTACTGTTTTCGAGCTCTCCAATTGACACAACGTTGATTTATTTGCTTCAATAATTATCGGGCGTCGAGTGGAGTTGCTCGAGACCGCTTGAAATATTTGATTGAAACAAGAAGACAGACGATAAACAGCTGACACTTTTCGAAGAAAAAAAACCAACAAACGAGTTGAAGTGGTTTTTGTAATTTCGAGCGTGATTGTTTGACTCGGGCTTGTTTCGATGTGGAATGGAAAAAATGGCCATTAACTTCCTATAATCTTTTTCAATTGCTCCACGAACAATGAAACGAGAAGTTTTATTTATGAGATGGAAGTTTCTCAGTGAAGATTTATCTTTTTTGAAGATTTTTTGAAACGTCGAGTTGGCAGTGTAGGAGAGATGAGAGTTTTTACTTCATCTCCTGCAACGCTAATGTGAATGAAGCGCTGTAATTTCCATTAAATTTTCATGAAAAGAACGAATTTCGTCCAAGAGAGAAAGGGAAAGATTTACATTCCCTGATGGTTGAAATGCGAAGCATTCAGCTGGCAAGTAAACAGAAAACTTTATTTTAATTTTAACACCGCATAGTGCCTGAGTTTGAACGTGAACACGCGAAAGTTCCTTCGAGATAACATGTTTATTTGCGCGATTTATTTAGAGACGAGAAGGTTTTGAAAATTCCACTCACGCATTAACATTTTTTTGCAATTGCGTCGACATAAAACAAGGGAAATGTTTCTTATCTTCCTTCAAGACGATAAAGCTGAGAAATAATAAATTTTGTAGATTTTATTACGCTGAGGGCCGTAAAAGAGTAACACATGAGAAATTTCACCGAGAGGGCGAGGCAATTAGAGGAAAGAAGGCAGTGAAAATGAAATTACGTTAAGTGATAAATTTTCTGTTTTATGAGATTGCAATAAAAAACGAATAAACGAATAATGCAGAATTTATATTTTTAAGCGGGAGAGGCGAAGTCTGTTCCATCGATAGCTCTAACTCGCCTGCCTGAATTTCCCTTTGCAATGTAAGCTTAATGCCACTAACGATTGTTCTTATGCAAGACCATAAACAGAATTTGTCACGTCTGCAACATTTGCTGTACGAGTGAAAGAGAAGAAATGTTACTCGGGAATTTATGGGAATTAAGTAAATAATTGTTTGATATTTCTTTATCTTGACTTCTGAGAAAACTTTTTCTAGCTTTTCGTGAGATTTATTTGCTTTTCACAAAAACTTCCACTGCTAATTTTTCTCAATCAATTGAGGAAATCTTTTTGCTAGACTTCAGATTCGTTTGAGCAACCCAAGTTGACTTTGGCGTGATTCATTCAGGCGGGAATCCAAACCGTTGAAGACGAATAATCTTTTCAGTTGAAGCTGACACGAACAAAATTCATGAGTCGAAAATAATCAGAAGAATCTCAGTCTTTTGATGATAAAATGAGGATTTTTCCACTTCGAGCTCAGTGAATCAATTCTAATCAAATTGACAAGTTGAAAGCTTCAAAAGACTGTGCAAACATTGAAGTCTTGACTCCGGACGTCTACTCAAAAGTGATAACTGAACATGTTAAACACTTAAAGCGTCAATATAACTCTCGAGTTGTCCTCTCGACCACGACACCGTCAAAGCAAACATGCGAAACGAAGTCAAACGCTTGTCTGGAGCCATCGTCGTCTAGATATCGTCACGCTGTATGACAACTTTCATTGAGGCCTCAATTACCGAATTTGAAGAAATTGCGCATTTTATTCTTTTCTCCATCGTTCTCTGCGCTTCTCATTGTCAGCTTGGAATCAAATAAATTGCAATTGACGACCAGGAAAGTCACCACAAAAAGCCTTCGAGAGCGAGCATTAAATTACAAAATTGCTCCTCGGGCGATTATTTTGTCTCAAAAATAATTTGTAGCTTTATGTCTTCTGAAGCGTCAACTCAATTGTGTCTTAATTCATTGAAGCGACGACATCATTGCACGACGACTCCGGACGAGAAGTTTGCTTCAATGTCGTTTAATTTCAGTCATTATGATAATAATCTTTATTTTCTTTTTTCTCTCTGCCTCGTAAACGGCAGCAGCAGCATATAAACAATTTTTAATTTATTTTTCCCATCGTTGGCCGCGCGTGTTTTTATTGTTTTTATGGTCGATGAAAAGCGACGATAAAAAAGCAAATACAAAGAAGCAGCAAATAGAGCAACTGCTGTATGATAAATAATAATAAAATGTGTTCCAGATCCCTCAAAGTCGCTTCCACTTGAAACGATTTATGCTCGAGAAAAAAACTCCTTTCGGATCATTAATCATCATTATTTGAATGACTTGACAGACTCCACGGAACAGCCCTCGCTGAAAAACGCTCAGAACCTCCAAGCCGACACATTCCTTTCTCTCTTTCGAGCATCAGCGACACAAAATAATTATTACGTAATAGCGGCAGACATCGTGAAGAATTGTTCTGCAATTAAAACTCGAACATTCCTCGCCTGCAAGTTGCAACAGCAATTTTGTTTTGTGGTTTCTCGCGAGATGATTCGAGTAACTTTTGCGGCTTCGTGTGCACATTTGTTTGTCGCGTCGTCGCTTTCCTCTTCTCTTAAAATTGCATCAAAACCGACCCCATTCATTCGTTCGAATCAATTGATTGCTTTCTGTTCCACATTTTATCGTCGAGAGAATTTTTTCACGCTGCCAAACAATACTGTCAATTTGAATCGCTGTTCATTTGCGCCTTGCAGCCATGTTTGTCGACGGAATACTTTTTTGAATGGCGCGGGGATTTGATTGAATATTAAATCAATTCGAGAGAAAAATGTGATTTTGCGCGATGTGAATTTGAGCGTCGGGTTGAACAAGATCTGATTTTTAACGTAAATTCTTTGATTGATCTGCCGAATTCGTTTCTATTCGAACGCTTGCTCTGTTTTACTGCTAGACATGTGTCCGCAATCACTCCATGTCCACTCACCCAACTCAGCGCAAACAACTCATCGTAAAATTGCCATAATTAATTGATTCCGAATTCATGTCACTAACATTTTATTTTCTGCTGCGCACGACATTTCCACCGGGCAGAGTGGGAAATGAATATGACTATAAATGGATTATTATGTTGCTTGCGAAGGCAAAATGCGGGGTATGGGACACAAGCAAAGGTGCAATGACAATCAATTCCCTTCCGCCCTTATTCGTCATCATAATTGTATTAAGTCCCCCCAACGGCAACTACGAAATACGTGTAAATATTGCCATTTTCTTTCGTAGACAGCCTCGTGAGAACCCAAGTCGAATTATATATTATTCCAATGCGAAGTTTCTTGAACAAAAATTAGATTTTCTCGTCTTCGAACAAATCGAACGGCAGCGACGATTTAATGCTTGCGATACCCTTAGAAAATCAATTCGGCAGGATTCTTCAATCAAGAGCTGCAAAGTGAGTTGAAAAAGAGAACTGGCATCTCTAAGTACTCGGGAAAATAAGGAGCTTCGAAGCAAACCCTCCATCGAGAGAAAATATATAAATGCAATTTTCACGAATTTCCTTTTCTTTTTTTACCATTGAATATTTAAGCCAATATTCCGACCTTCCGTTCGAACGCGCTGGCAGTAGCCAAAGGTTTTCAAATTCTATTACCGAGTGATTTCCATTATTTTTCGAACTCAAAGTTGAACAATTTCAGCGGCGAGACCGGAAACGTGTGCTCGAAATAGTAATTAAAGGTGCAAAAGGGAAACAAGAATTAAAGTTTTACGCTCTTCTGTGTGAAGGATTGTACTTGAGTCGAGTGTTATTGATTATTCATGCTCGACACGTAACACCAGCAGTGGTCGAGCTAACTTTTAATTTCCCGTCTCTTCATTAATCGCAAAGTTTGAGCGCGCTTTTCAATTTGTCAATTTCAACTTTTCTCTCGCAAGAGTTTTCTTTTTATTTAGAGAAGAGATAGCAGGATGTTACAAGTAACGAAATTGACTTGTGACAGCAAATCTCTCAAGGGAGAGCGTCGTTTATGTAGGACGAAGATGAAAACAGCTCCTCCCATGCCTTGTCGTTCTATTTAAGTCTGATGGACTAATTAGCTTTTCAAGGCGAAGCTCATCGAGTATTCAGAAGTCGACACTGTTCTCAGTCAGAGCTCATCGTTTGCGGTTTTCCTTAATCCTTTATTTTCAATTTCACAGTTTCAATATTCGTTTTGTTTTCATGAAATTAACATAAGTTTTATAAAATTACATTTAGATGATTAAGCTGAGTAATATCGCCGGCATCGTGACGGTGTAGCTGATCAATTATCAGTCGACGATTGTGCAGAACTTCAAGCAGCTTCTGAACTGCTCATAGGTTGCTATCGTGAATTCTTCAACGATAAGAGAGCACGGAGTGACAGCATTTGGGAGAACTGGCTCGTCTACAAAGACCGTAACCTGCTTACGGTCCAAAGCTGTTAGTTATTAATGAAATGCAGAAAATGAAATGCTAATTATTGACATACCTGCTTGTCCACCACAAATGCATGAAGCTTGTCGAGCAGATCTTGATCCAAATCGCCTCTCGAATTCTTTGCGGATCCATGGAGCTTGACTCGCAAAGCAAACTGAGGAATCTCGCTGCAGACGACTCGGTGGAAGAGATGACTTGTTCGGATGTTTATGTTGACATTGCCGAAATCTACGAACTCTACCGAGCACTTGCGGCCGTAGAGATCAACGATTTTGCCTCGATAGTAAACTAGAGATCAGGAAACAAGCAATGAGTATTGAGTTGTCGTCTTAGTTGATTACTTACGACCGTCGTTGTCGAAAGGAGCTAAGCAAGTGTCACCGACTTTGAACAAATGTCTGTTCTGCGGAACTTCGAAGAAGTTCTCGTGGATCAGACTGTTCATAGATTGAAGCACATTGTCCAATCCAGCATCATGAATCACCAGATTTCCATCATTATCTACATTAGTGACGTTTGCCTCGAATCGTTTACGATAAATTCGTTCTGCTGGTTTCCATTCCTGGACTATCTTGCTGGTGCGCTGAATCAGGAAACCTTCGAGCTCGATGTATTGATTCTTCAGGTTCTGTTCCATTGTTTAAAAAGGCTAAAGCTCACAGTTATTTACTATCACAACGTTTTTTACGGCAATTGGGAGATTGAACTACGTTTGTGTCAACCTGCGAGATTGAAAGTCTCAGTTCAGTTAAATTTTACTTCCTTGAGCCGCAACTTCTTAATTAAAATGAGAGTCTCCTCCACAAGGCTCACGAGTAACTTTGCCAAAGAAATAAAGACTCTTCAAGTAACTTCTCCCCCTCTGCATGATAAAGTTGAAAAGCCAAAGTTGAAGTAATTACGGAACGTGTAAGGATCGCCTTGGAAAACCTCCCCTACCTTTTCAACTGAAATTTATTCCGCTTTTCTCCCACCGTAGCGGAAAAATAAAACTTGTAACAACGCGTGGTACAGTGGTTGGAACGTCAAGGGGTTGAAATGGATTTGCCATGCAGCGAGGGCTCACATAGCACTTCAACGGATTTAATTATGTTTTGGCATATGGAACGTCAATCTCTCTTTCTAGATGCGCACCATTAATCCCCCTGTAATTATTTCGAAATCGATGCGTGTCGCTTTCATTTCCTGTGTGGAATGGGAGGATAAAAAGGCACCAAGCTTGTGAATTCGACGCGGAGCTTCAGCATGTGTTGAGTCTCTCATAATTTCAATTCATATTTATGCAATGCATTTTACAACATTTTTCAATTTATTTTCCCTGAAACCAAACATGTGCTAGATTGTCAATGACAATGCCACTCACATGGTGAATTATAAAGCGAGCTCGCTGCGACAATCAACTAGAAGCTTCGAATATCAGATAGCGACGAGGGTGGGCGGTTATTCGAAACCAGGAAAATCGGGAAAGTCGATGTCTACGACTACTAACTTTCACTTTAGAAGCTAAATTAGATTTAGGAGGAAACGCTCCCGCAAACTCTAGTCACGAATATACTTGTGATTATGTCATCGTGTCATTATAAATGCTTCACTCGTTCCCTCATTCCCCTTTTCTGACTACATAATTATGGATTTTCGCATCGAAGGACAGATAGAAGAGAACTGGTAGTTAGCGGCGTGTTGCGAGGGATATTGATTCGATCCAAATATCAACCGTCGAGGTAATACGCGGCAGGTTAGAAGTAACATTCAACTTTGATGTTCCTACGAATCTTTCATCAGACGAGTAGAATTTTCCCGAAATAAAATATTAAATAAATAAACAAATTTCCCTCTGGCATAAAACAACAACAGCTCGAACTGAATCGAAATATTATTGAACAATAAAACGTACGAAATCGATATTGGCGCAAGAGGCAGCAGACGAACGAGCGAGCGAGGTTTGATAACATAAATATGAAAGAGCAGCAGAGTGGAGCATAAAATAAAGAAATAAAAATAACATTTTCCATAATTTGATAAACATGTTCTCTCCACTTCTGCCTCTTTCCTCGTTCTCGAGACCCCGACAAGCCTTTCGCTTCAAGCATCTCGAGAAACATCTTATGTAAAGAGTCGATGTCGAAGTGAGATGTTCTTTCGAAACTTGCAACTCTTCATCATCCTCGTTTCGCCGTCATTTGACTATCGCCCGTTCCAGTCCATAAATCTCAATAACTTCGACTGCAATTGAATACGAAAATAGAGAGAGAATCCATTAATTCGCTTCAATAAAAAAAACAAAATTGCAAATCGCGATTGAATTGAAAGCGGGAAACACATTCAACTCGAAATTACATTTCCAAATAGCTTTGGAACATAAACGAACGGCGAACGGCTTTTGTGTGGTTAATAATGGCGAATGTCGGAGAGCTTGAGACGAAGGATGGGGAAATTAAAAACCAATTAAAAATGTGTTAGCAGAATTGGATAGTTTTCATGTTGAGTCTCTTCCGATGGTCTCGGTGCATCGGGCCGCAAAGTTTTTATTAGACGCTCGTTCTATTTATCGGCGATTGGCATCTCGACGAACATTCAATGCCGGAGACAAACAGTCATTATCGGTTATCGCAGTTCATGTTTGTTTCCCCTCTCTCCTCTATCCCGGAGTCGTCGAGCAGACCCCCGGCCCGAGTAAACATTAACGAAACTCGTTAACATATGGAGGAAAAAAATGTTTACTCATTTCGAATGTAAACAAAGTTCTCATTTTTTTCTCGAACATAAATATTATTATTTATACGACGACGATAAATTTTTATAACTCAAACACCGCTCGAATGTCAACGGATTGTTTCCTTCAAAATGAGGAGTAATGGCAAAGATTCAGTAGCTTCGATAATAATCCGCAGACGGGTTTGGAGTGCGAAAGCTCAGCTGCTCACGGATCATTAATTATTATTCGTTGGACATTAACCCTCAGCGTACTTAGAAGCTGAGCACATGATTAAGGCGTTAAATCACGAAGACTCTTGCGGCTTGCTTGACTCTTTCTCTATCTCACTTCTCGGTGCATTACCGTCGAGCAAAACGACATAAAAACTTCAGTCAACAGTGAAATGAAAAGAGAAAAATCATTCTGTTTGTTCACCAGCCCGGAGCGACCTCCTAGAGTCATACAATTCATCGTGTTTGTTCCACTGTGCCTTAACAAATACACGAGAGCTATAAAGAGAATTTGAAAGATTTAGTTTCACAATAGCTTGAGTGTGCAGAACGGAAAGCGAGATGGAAAGGAGAAGAAGAACAGACTTCACACATTCATCGCTTTGATAAGGCATTAGACCCCTCTCGTTAGCAATCGCTAGTAACGCGATGTAAAACCTAAGCTAAGTTTCCCAAAGTGTTCTCAACACCTTTTTTGATCGTTTAATTTGTGTGCCTTGATTCAATCGAACTTTGAAGTCTATCGTCTCGACACGCAGGGCTTTTGACAGCGGAAAGTTTTCTTCTGGGAACTCTTCGATTCGAGTGCCATCAGTGACCCCTGTCGCTCGTTGTAAGAGTAAAAGTAATTATTGAATAAACGACTCAGCTTTAATAGCCACTCTTCACATTTAGACTTCAAACGAACTCTGTTTGAAATTGCTTTGCGCTTATCTTTCGTCTTCCTTCCCGTCTCCCTCATTCTTCGCTTGTCATTTTCATTCCAAAGTTTCTTTCTTTAACGTTGCTCGGCGCTGTTTTTATTCACCCATTTATTCTTAATCTTCTTTGCCATGTTTCGGGGCGAGATACTCTTTCCCCCGTTCGCTCAATGCTGTAACATTTAATCGCTGTGTACGGTGAAATGTAGATCAGAGCGCGGCGATGATGACTCTTCTTGTTCCACCTTCCGATTCACGCACTCACTTTGAATGGTAATTTGATTTGCTTGTTGTTGCTGCAAACATCGGATCCCTAAACAGGGAAATTGTTGGTGCTTTTATGACTCGCAGCGTAAACATTTTCCGTGCCGACTCAACGCTTGCCTCTTCTTCTTTCTCCTCGCGTTCTCAATGGAATTAAAATTTATGACGATAAAACTTTTAGTCTCATCGAAAACGAATTAAAAGTGATTTCGATTTAATTTCCTTTTTACGATGAAATGTTTTTAAAGTCTAAATTAGTTTTGATGACTTTACGAAACGAGAAAATAATTCGACTGAGGGTTAAGTCGCTTGCAACGAAGCACTCAAGGAGTCAGTGGGGGAATTCTTTTGAAATCAATAACGATAAAAAAAACTTGGTGATTGATTTGACTCTCAAAGCGATCTATAATGACACTTCACTTAACCCACGGGGCTTCTCGCTGTACTTCGAATTTCTGCATTCGAGGTTTTCTTGCTTGTCGTGTAGATGGAGAAGAGAAGATCGGAATTGACAGGGCTCGCCTCGGCAAAGAAGAAATTGCTTAAATCATTCAACTGCCTCGCTTCGTCTCTTTTAGTGAAAATTCTCATTGACATTCTCGAAATAGTTTTTCGATTCATTCATCTTGCGGCTGCTTGACAGTTTGACGAAATGCCAAAATGAATTTTGATTATTTCGCTCTTGTTTATTCCCCATCGAACGACAGTTATGTCGCGACTTGAAATTCCCCAAATGTCGTTCTTATCGCAATAAGAAATAAGCTTTGCCCACTCATCTACTTTTAAGCTATTTTCGCGTTCCGTTGTTTCGTCTCGCACCGATCAAAAAAGAAGAATTAATGTCGTTAATTAGAAATTATATTTCTCTCGACGAAGCCTAAGCTTAATTTATTATGAAATCCGCTTTTATGTGTTCGCTTTAAAAGTCTGATGTTTATATTTTCCTCTTTCGCCTCTCAGTCTCGTTTCAGAAAAGTGAAAACAAAAATATTTACGCACATTTTACCGCAGCCATAAATCCTCTCGGTTCGAAGCGAAGGAGGTTGAGACGTTGAGGGTGCAAAGATGATGCAGGAAAAAGTGTGGAAAGCAATTACAGCCTTCTTCAATCGGCACCGGATGCTTCGTGGGATGGTTTCATACAGCGTTCTTTGGCCAGGTTCGTAAAACATAAAGCCGCTGCTCGGACGATGAGAAATAGTTTATCCACTTCCCGCATAAATTCTCCTCGCTGTCTTCGCCTCGACGTTTGCAGTCGGTTCAATGGTGCAGCAGACGTTCGAAGGAAAATCCTTTCATGACTACGATTGGGCGAAGATATTGAGGTAAGCAATTCAGGGCAGAAAAATATTTTGTTGCGGTTTATCTTGCGAGCGCATGCAAGCGATGAAATTTTTATGTTTTATTCATAACATCTCTTAGTTATTCCAAGCCATTCAGATGCAAAGTTTTTCTTATGAAAAATGTTTTGCAAGTTTCTTCAACTTCTCCAGAGGAAAATCTTTTCAGGTTTTCCTCTGGGAAAATATGTAAAATGAAGCCAGAAGCTGTTGTTGATGTTGTCTCGCTCAGCTTGCTCAAGTTGCACGTTTTAAATTAAATTCTTAAATCAACTTTGAAAGCGTCGTCGCTTTCCATCCGCGGATGAAAATTAATCATCGACGGGGAGAGGAAATTCGAGCGTGAAAAATTTCCCCATAATTTCTTGAAGCCTTATGTGACGCGCTTGTAAACATTTATCTCCCATACATTGTCTCAGCGAGAAGAAAGTTATGAGACGCGACGCGGAGCTACAAAAATTATTTACATTTTATGAAAAAAGATAAGAGATTTTAAGAAAAATATTTTTGAAAAGTCAAATTCTGGCACTCCGTTTATCCAAAAACTATGTCGATTCAATCGACAAACATAACTTAAGAGGCTTCCCACCTACCGAGGTTCTGTGGAAACATTGATTGATGCTTGTTTTATTACACGCCGCACATGAGCCGAGAGCTGAGAGAGAAGCGAAAACAAAAATAATAATTGAACCCCCGGCTTGTCAGTGGCAGGGGGAGAATGAAGACGACGTGCGGGTTTCGTATTTACTCAATAATTATGCCAACAAAGCTATTTGTACACACGAACTTTTCCCTCCGCTTCAAGGATTTCTACCGCTTCTCGTTCCCCTTCCGATCTGTCTCCCTAGCAGCGATTTTATTATTCAATTACACGTCGTTCACATTTTGGGAGTTTTTCTTCTCTCCCGAGTTGTCAGAGGGAAAAGTTTAATCTAATTTGACTAATCTAAATGATGCAGTAAAGGGTGATACATTATGTTCGTGTTCGCTTGAGCGAGGAAACACTTTTCTCCTCGATGATTGATTGTGTGTTTTCGTCAGCTTCAGTGGAACCTCAAGTCATAAATGTGAAGGAGAAACGTGTTCAATGATTATTCGAGGGTTTTCTTTGTAGTTCGATGGAAGTTCGATACGCTGAACATGAGTTTAATCTTCTCGTTCACAGATTCTGCCTTTATGGGACGCTAATTCAAGGACCGGCGCTCTACTGTTGGATGAGAGTGGCGAATCAAATGTAATTATCCGTTCACTGAAAGTTTTTCGGATCGTTGACGCTCGAAGACATTGAGTTAATCTCGTTTCGAGCAAAATCTCACTTTTCTAGGTGGCCTCGGTCTGACATCCGATCATCGTTGGCGAAGGCATTCACAGGTGACATAACGTAATTTGATATTCCTGATTCTAAGAATTTCTTTCGTCCTTGCCTCCAGAACAATTTGCATTTGATCCCTTCTCAATCATATTCTTCCTCTACGCAATGAGCTTGTTCGAGGGCAAAAGCTCATTCGAAGCTAGGGAAGAAGTGAGTTGATTGATACTTCAAAGTAATGAGCATAATTTTTGCCGTCAAATGTTTCTTAGGTCTTCAAGAAGTTCCCGTCTGTCTACTGCATTGGATTCGTTTATTGGCCGATTGCGCAGACCAGTGAGCACTAAAAACTTTAGATGTTTCAGCTAAAATTATTAACTCGAATGTTTAAACTATTTCAGTCAATTTCTCTTTGATTAGTCCTCGCAATCAAGTCATCTATGTAAATAACATTGATTTTAATATTCTTATGAACATCGTTCAAATCTGACTATCCTAGGTTTCCTTTGCGTCTCTCATTTGGACTACATTCTTGGCCTATATGAAGGTGATTATAATTGCAAAATGTTTGCAATCTTTCAAATTTTTCTATCTTCATTTTTCTATCTTTCAAATTTTGAAGGCTCATCCAATGACTGAAGGAGGACTCTTCTCGGCTCGCAATCAAAACGAAGTGCTTTCCACTTAAAGACTCGAATCTCAACAAACGTCAATATTAAAAATATAACTTTCCGTCCGGTGATAAAAATCTAATCAAACAACTCAGTTCTAGCGAAGAAAACAAAATAAAGAAAACGAGAATATAAAGAAAACGAAAGAAGTTTTTGTCTGCGATTGTCTTCTATTTTCATGTGACCTTCTGCTGTCCCGGAGCAAAAGGGACAAATTGTCGAGTTAGATCCAACGACTCGGAGAAGAGAATAAAAGTGAAGTCAAGACCTTAATGCCATCTGTTGATAACATTTTTCATAAGTCGTCATTTCATTAGCCATGTGGAGATACGTGTGAGCGCAAGCAATTGAATAAAAAAACTTAGATGTTAAAGCTCACTAGGCTGCCACCTCTCCAGTTCGAACAGTAATTCTACCAAGAATATTTTCCATAATTTTCCTCAGTTTCCTTCATAATTTAAATGAGCGGAATTCATCAAATTAATTCCAACTGCCTGTCTTAGTCCGCGTCAGAGTTAATCTAAATCTTCATAGTTTCGTTTCTCCAACGTTGAAGAGATGTCACAGCTCATAACTTCCGCTTCCTCCGTAGCGAAATGAAATTTAAAATTCAAATTTGTAAAATTAAAAATCTTTTCAAACTTTTACCATTTGGAGTTTTACTCGTTGAACGTAATCTCGTGAAAGGAAAAACTTTTCATTTATATCACTTGCAATTTGCATGTTTCTGTATCGAAGCACAAAAAGGGAAAAGAACTGAAATTCCATTTTATGTTCGCTCGGCGAAGAAAAACTTTAACAGATTCGCTCGGAGTTGTCTGGCTGAATCTACATATCTCTCGTCTTGAAGTAGGTGAAAAAGAACAGTTGAGCAACTTCTTCCATGCGGCAAAAGGAGAAGGCGAAGTTTCCCTGTGCGAGAAACTTTTAACGTTCATGTGCGCAAATATTTCATAAATTAGGAAACTCGTCATGTCTGGCAGTGCAAGACGATTTTATTTCCATTTGAGGGAAAACATTTTCAAGAGGAGAAACTTTTCGAGTTGCTTAGCGATTCCTTTTAAAATTTCTAACAGGATATAAATCTCTGAATTTTCCAGCTGCTCTTGGTCTTTTGATGGTACATACAATTTTTATGTAGTGAAGTATATTAACTATTTATTTATTAACATTTAAGTCTAATACGTCTGATGTACAATGAGCAACTGTTCAACGTTTATTTTGTCTTATGCGTGCAATGATTGATAAACCTCAATTTTGCATTACAGCTTTGGTAGTTTCTTCTATTCGTGCCGATGATAATTTCCATCCCATGTCACAAATAATCAAATTAATAATTTCCATAATGTTCGAAAACCTTCTGATGCGCTTGAGTAATGATAGCGAGATATTCATGGCGTTTGAATATTCAGTCTGACTGACTTTTCATTTGATTCCCGAAGCGCAACTTGATCGCTATTCGTTTCTGCATTACGATTTTTCTTGGAACTTTTGAGCAACCGTGCTAAATAGAAATGACACCGACAATCTACTTTCTCACTTCGCTCGTGATATTTTCTGTTTCAATTGCTCTTCCGGTAAGTTTTCTCCTATCATCAGCCAATTTACCTTCAAGTTTGAATTTCAGCTTAAGGAATTCAACGGAATCAATCGAGAGAACGTCCATCTGCTTCCGATAGCAAAGCCTGACTTGATTCGCATTAGCATCAGAGGATTCAATGGAGATGAGGTTTGTCTCACCCAAAAAGTCTGTTAGCCAAATCTGAAATCTTGTGTTTAGGATGATCAACAGGTATTTCCACATGCCAAGCAAATCCCCGTTATCTCGGACATCGAGCGAATCAAAAGAATTGCGGAAATTTTGGTGAAAGTTGGCGACATAATCGGAAGCCTTCCTGAGCTCCCCAAACCCGCAGGAGGCAATGAAAATCGATCTAAAAAGAGAATCGCAAGGAATCAAACGGAGGATGAGGGTCACAGTTCAAACGAAACAACTGTTGATGGGATCTCGATCGAATAGATGATTGCTTGGTGGAGGGTTTGAGCATTTACGTAATAGCAAAGGCTGTATTTATTCATTGTGCAAAACCTTCAGTCTCTGCGAGGTACATTAACAGAATCTTAATTTGAGATCGGACTTTCAGGCTCTCGTCTCGAATCACATCAGCTTCTTTTGATAATATCTTTGTCTTCATCTTGAGAAACTTCAGCGCTTCTTCCAGTTGCAGCTCAAGGAACACGTTCAGCCCAACATTTATAAGTATTGGCTCGATTTGGTCGACTTGTGCCATCATAAACATGTTAGATCCCACGTCGATCTTCGTCTTGAATCCGTCAGGCTTGTTCTCTTTCATAAACTCAAGCGTTTTCTCCAGCTGCATGTACTCGACTACTTCCTCGTTCACCTTATTCAGCGCCTCCTCCAGCCTCGCAAGATCCGTTCGAAGGTTTTCGTTTATAATTCGATTCACGTCCTCGGCAGACTTCGGTGCCATTCCGTCAAAATTAAAAGATATCACGCGATGACTTCAAGCTGCTGCTCTTGATCACAATTTTCTCTATCACTGGATACAACTTGAAACGTTAAACTCGTAGTACTTCTGGAGATATTTTCAATTAACTGGGAATCGCTAGAATTTGTTTTGCTTAAGTTGCTTCGACCTTTGCAAAGACGCAAACTCACTAACACTAAAACAAAATTTTATTTCAGCTCAACACACGCAAACAAAAAAGTTTTCGCCATATTTTTTTTTGTTCTCCAATATTTTTGAATATCAATTTTCTCCAGATCGCAGTGGAAGGAATCGTGTGTCAAGCCATTAATAAAGTGTTCAAGAGTTCTCGCCGCTGGCTTTCAACTTCGACAGTAAGTTTGTGTGCATACAAACGTCGGAAAATGCATCCAAAATATTTGCAGAAAAATATTTCTCAATTTTTTTAATTGTTTATTATCAAACGAAGAAAAAATGTAAACAAACCGAAGAAAACGTGCGTGAGAATGAGTGTATTATGATTTCAGTGTCGAGTATGATGGAGAACGGGATGTCTGAGGGTTCTGCCCGTAAGGAGTCGCAGTGCGTTCGGTGTCGGAATCATGGTCTTAAAATCGTTCTTCGTGGCCATAAGCAATATTGTCCCTTCAGTGCTTGTCAGTGCGACAAATGCAAGTTCACTTCGGAACAGTGCCGACAGATGAGACTCCAAAATGCAATTAGGAGAGCGGAAGGTCATTCTGCAACTCCAGGACGCCGTCAGAGAAATTCGAACTCATCGGCCGCCGCCCCTACAATGATTTCTCCGCATCACGCACCGCCACAACAGCAACAGGTTCAGCAGCAGCACACAGTCCAACAGATTCAACAGCATCAGCCTGCACAGCAGCTACAACATCAACAACAGATCATTGTAACAACGGTCCCCGACCAAAGAAACAGCGGATCGCCAAACGGTGAGAACATTCAAACTAATCAAACCAGTTCATCGCTAATAACTTAAGTTCTTGTAGAGGACAAGAAGCGTCTGTTCGATTGCAGCAGTGAGCTGTTGAAGAAGTATCGCTATCCCTGGGAAATGATGCCGATCATGTTCGCGCTAGCAACTTACGGAAATGGAAATTTCGAGGAAATCGTGCAGAAGATTGACGAAGGTAAAATGCCACAAACTATTCAATCCACAGTATCAACAGATTCTAATTTGTAGGCCAATTCGTTGTTAACGAGCAGCTTCGATTACAAACTCTCAACATGTACTTCGGAGCCTCCCAAAACTCAACCACAGTGCCGGCTACTCGCGAATGTGGATAAATCGCCTTCCAGTCATCCTAACGCACAAGCGAATCGTGAATTGTCATTTCACAAGTACAACTTAAGCTTAGTAACAGAACGAAAATATTTTTGAACAAGGAAAATCGTGGAAATCTAAATTCATTTAAGCAAACAAGTGTCATAAAAAGTCAAAAAGTCATCCACAAAGTAAGCTTAAGAGAGGTTTTCTCCTGATCACTATGATTGACGACAAGCGCCAAGTGATCTCAACTCATTTAAAATGTCGCAAATGATCGTTGAGCCAGATCATGGTCTTAGGATTTTATACAGTTTGAAGTCAAAGCAAGAGTTAGAAATACATTTCCTATCTCGCTGAAGTTCCCAAAACTATTTCGAACGTCCTACTCAAACTTGTAAGCAGCTAAAGTCACGATGAACATCAGATGAAAGATTTGTATATCGTCGCAATCGCGGTTTGGCTTGCGATCGTTTCCTTAGTTTTATATTATTTTTTGCAAAGGGAACAAGTCCTTGTTAAAAACTATGAAATGACGAAACAGGAAAAGATTTAAGTTTTATATTCATTTGGTCCTGGAAATTATGTAGAAGGAAGTGAAAAATTTATGACTCATAAATATTATAAGGATTTCTAGGCTTAGAAGAAGGAAAATAATCAAAATCCTACCACTTTCGTAACAAACACTGAGTGCAGAACTGTATGGAAACAGCAAAACTATCATTGCAACTTGGTACATATGAAACATAAGCGAGTCAAGTCTATGAAATAAAGAATTGATTGAAGAAAGCAAAATGATTCGCTAACTCAGAAGAATTCAGTCGCCAATGTTCCACCTTGCACCAGCAGATCGGTATCAACCTTATTATTACAGACATGCAATGCCTCGTCGCTGTTTCAGATGAAAAGCGAGCAGCGACGATAGATTTCCCCCTCGAAATTATTTTTTCGTTGAAACAAAAACTTGTTGCGTAGTTAATGACTCAGTCATCGTTGCATTAGCTTAGGAATCTTTCAACAAATTTAAACTCGCGATGTCGTCTCGTTCATATGTCAAAATTGTTAACAAAATCTTGTGCATTCCAAAGTCGTGGAAGATGCCGAAGCCGAATTATCTGGAACCGACAACCTGGAATCTCAAATTCCCTCAACCCTCTCAAGTTCGCCCTTGTGCGTTTCTCGACTGTCCGAGTTCTATTAAACTTGGACCATCAGATGAAGTCGACAAGGTCAAAGCTTACAAGAACCCAGAGTATTATAGCTACCACCCGCTCTCTTACTACAAGTAAGACTATCGTTTTACAAAAGCCAAGCAATTAATCTGTAAAAATTCACAGCATCGAAGAAGATTTGAACTGCAAGCGATGCCGCCCTCAACCTTCTCCCTTCACTAACGCCAAGAAGTTCTTGTCTGAGAAATGTCCTTGAATATAAATTGTCAAACCAAGTCGAGCTTTTATTGGTTTAAATTAAACTTTTAACTTAACATAATAGCCTTAGTTGTAGCGCTGGTTCTGATCCGCTGTGTGTCGTCAGAGCATGCTTTGGACTAGTGAATGGGTTGGCAAATCCCTTTTCTCGGTGGGAACCAAGTTCTTTATCGTGTGATACAGAATGTTCTTTATCTGTAGCTTGTCTTCGCGGTTCTCGTGTCGAGTGCTTAAGACTCTAAACTCTTCCGTTAAGTTCATGCATTCCGAAAGATTCTCGGGAGCCACGAAGTCTAATGCCACTTTAATGCAATCAAGGACATTCAAGACTTGGTGAGGCGCGCCAGCGGGGATGAACACAGCGTCGCCTTCATATTGTACTATGGTGAAGCCTTCGATGCCATTCTCCTTCAATCGCTCGCGAATCGCGTGGTCGATGTAGAAGTTCTGGTCATGAATTGGATCGTCGTTAACTCCCAACGAAATTCTTTTCTCCGACGCGACGTCGTGAAGGATTTTACGGATGTCATCAGCTTGATACGCTGGATAAATAAGCCAGATGGCTCCGGGCAGCTTTCTTCCAGCAATGACTTGATTTTTATCGAATTCGTCGGCGCCAGCTTGTTGCAGTGCGAGTAGAATCGAAGATGTGTCGTATTGGCTTGGTGCGAGATGCGCGTCGATCGGCTTGCTTACATGTACCAGCACATTTATGGCATCTGAGACGTCTAAATGCAAATTGGTCGATCCTGTCTCGGCGGGATGCATTTGAGAGTAAGCCGAGTACATCTTGGGTCCAAGATCCGGGCGGCAAAAGTGCGACGGCAGATAGCGAGTTAGGTTGTACTTTCCTTGGCGAGTTGTGTAGGCGGAGAGCGGAGCCGCTTTCATAAAATCGTTGTAATGTTCCTTCATTACATCAGCGAAATCATCGCTTGTTGGCCAGTCTTTGAGCTTCAGAACCAATTTCTCAGCCGAGTCAAACGGCAAACGTTCTTGGACCGACGCGAATCCATTCCAGAAATATTTCATGGCGACGCGATTGACTGCAACGCTGCTCTTGCAATCGATCATGACATGTTTTTCGTGACCGAAGCGATTGCTGAAATATTCAGGAGACCAGATCGACTTGTTCATGTTCTTCGTGACATTAGAGACGATGACAGGATGGCCTTGCTCCCAGTGATGTTGAAATATTTTGTAAGTGTCGTTCGACTCAAGAGGCTCATACAGTTTGAGGATTCGTCCCTGGGCGATGTAGGTGAGCTTAACGCTTTGGTAGATTTGGTTTGACTCCATTACGCTCAGGCGACGAGCTCTCGACTTCTTCGTTTTGTGACGCTGACGTTTCTCGATTTCACGAAGCTCAACTTTCTTCTGTGGTTGTTCGATAAAAATTGATTTAGCTAAAGCTTTGATGCAGTTTTTGTTGCGCAACGAGCAGCCACAAACTTGTGTGATATTTCTTTCTTCGCAGAGCTCGTGCAGATTTCCATTCAGAAGAGTCAGAGAGTCGCCAGTTATCATCTGCGTTAATATCAAGTCATGCTTCACGCTGCCGTGGCACTTCAGCCAAAAGTAAGAATCTCGCGAATCTTTCTCAGCTTTATTCTTTGGCTTCCAGCGGTTCACTCTCTGCTCTCGTTCCAGTTTGCAGTCGAGGCAAATACTAGTTCCACAAGACTTGCAACTGTAGTGAACGTTGAATATAGACGTTTCGCATACGTCGCACATTTCGCGCACTTGTATCACAGAACGTTTCCATACAAGACGTTGGTACTGTTGACTGACCTTTAGCTCGCTTTCACAGAGATCACAGAAGTTGCTCGCTATGTAGCTAAGAATGTAATCGCACGTCTCCTGATCAACTTTCAGTTGGTCGTCTGCTCTCGTCCACAATGTGATGTCTTTCTGGTTCGGATCGATGTGAGGATCAAGAAATCCTGCAACCCTACAGGATCCGTTAACATTCTCGATCTTACGGAACTCCAAAAAGCGACAGGAATACATATAGACCATCGGATCAACCTCGCACTCGTGACACTGAGGAATCTCCGGAGATGTTTTGAAGCAACTGTCACCCTGTAGGAAAACTTTAACCGGCTGTTTCGGTTCATCTTTCACAGTGACGTCGATAACGGAATCTGAGTCCTGGTTGAACTCCGGCTCTGGACTGTAACAAATCAGATCTTCGTAGAATCTGAAAACAGAAAGAATGAATCGTTTCTTATTCAAACTAAGATGTGATAGGCTTACTGTGAGTCATTACAAGGGTTCCTTGTGGTATCGAGAGGATCAATAGAAGCTTCGTTGCTTTCTGATCTTCGACGTTTTGTATCTTTTTTGTCTTCTAGAACTAAAATCACGATCGGACGTTTCTGCAAACGGTTCAACATATTTCCTGAATGAATCTGAGCACTGGATAACGTTACCCAAACTTACCGATGAACTGGCGTCCATATCAAGCAGGAGAGCTTGGGAAATCGAGAAATTCGTGGCCGAAAACTTTGTAAACAAGAAAAGTTTCCAACTAAGTTTGGCGCACGCGAACAAAACGTAAACAGAAGAAATTTTTGCCGCGAAAGTTTGATTTGTCTTTTAAGCGGAATTAATTGGTGTTGAAAGTTCATTTTTATGTAAACCAAAAGATAAACTATTAAAGTGTAGGAAAAACATCGAGTTTAGAAGGATCATCTCAGTTTAAACTAGAAATTCAATTTTGCAGATAATTTCGCAACAAAATGTCAGAGGCCGACTTAAATGTCGTGAAGCGGCTTTTGGAGAGCCTGCACAAGCAGTTTGCCAGCAGAAACCTGTCTAAATGTGTGGAAATAATCGATATCATATCGGAATGTTTTGATGCAACGCTCTCGGACGCTCAATCAAGTAAGTTTCTTGATCTGTTAGCTTCGTGGTTCTTATCCCATTCTTCGTTCAAGGTTACTCGATTGAGTTGCTCTTCAAGTGGGATGACTACAAGATCAGTATTACACAGTTCCTGGCCACCACAATGAGCCCAGACAAACAGGAAAAGTTCCCCGAAATCAACAAGAGAATCTTCGATCTTGTTTGTAAACTTATTCAACTTTATCCTGCGAAACTTATTCCATTCTCGAAGAACATTGTCGACTTCGGTGTGATGAACGTAAAAAGTTCCAAAAGCAGCGCTACGGAAAAGGAGGCAGCAGTTCAAATGATCCAAACGCTGCTAAAGACAGAAGCTTTCGACGAGTCAGTCGACATTTCCCAGTTGATTGCAGAAGTTAGTCGAGTCCTCAAGCAAAAGAATCCACCGATAAGACTGCAGCAACATGTGTACGAGCTGCTTGGTCTGTTGTCCAAGAGCTACCCCAGCAAATTCGCTTTGTCGAAAGCCGATGAACTGCGCAACAAAATGTTAGCAACGATTCAATCTCTGTTCAAAGATGATAAAGCTGGAACTTCACTGATGCTGATTGGTGGCGCAGTCGAAGGCTTGAAGAATCATCTCGTTAACTTCACTCCTACGCCTGATGGCGACCCTAAGTTCGCAGAGAACCTGTACGAATGTATGACAAGCCTTACGGATCCTCAGAAGCTGCAGGGCATGTCATCAAACAACCGAGTGCCTTTTCGGAATATGTTGCAGATTTTCCATCTCTATGGGAGTTATCACAACATTCCCAACTTTGTAGTTCGGGATTACAAGCAATGGCATCGGATACTCAGGTATGTTACATTTGATGTCGAAGTTATCGACTAACTATAATCAATTGATAATCAATTAATCTACTTAACTGCTCTGACGTCAGCGTCTGGATGCGTTCCAGCTCATATGAAGACAAAAGCGTGGGCGTTCTAGCGATGCAAACATTCCACCAACTTGTTGCTGAGGTTCTCTATCAACGACGAAATGACGAGGACAAAACTATTCTGCTGTTCTTCATGAACTACTTCAAAGAAACCTTGGAGAATTCGAAATCGCAACCAAACGAAATCCGAATCGCTATCAGAGGCTTCGGCTCAATGGCAGCTGTTTGTAAGCTTTTGCTCGAGCCAAAGTACTTGAACGATTGCTTCGATCTCGTCATTCAACGCACGGAGTATTCTTACCTCACTAAGGATCGATTAAAGCGACGCGAAGTGCTTGAAAACCTCCCAAACGATGTCGAGTCGCTGTCCAAAATCATGTACCAGCTCGACGAGATTTCCGGGATCCAACTGCAATCACTCGAGTCGATCATCGTGATCCTCATCAAGGACTTTCACTATCTCTCGACTCCGCATCACGGGCTCGTTGCAGTCGCTTTATTGGAAACGTTCATCAACCTGCAAAAGCTCGGTAAGTTCAATTTGAATGAACGTTTCGATTTCACTCAGAAGATTCCAATTTCACAGAAGAAAAAGTTCTCGAGAAAGTCCTTGAGTCAGTTGTGTGGCAAGGAATCTTGTGGACCTGCAGCCATCAACTGTTATACGATCTTCAGGACAACCTTGACAGTGTTACTGATTGGAAGGAAAGGATAACGTACAAGAGATACTTACCGTTGTGGCAACGGCTGCTCGCTCCTGAGAGCGAACGACATCAAGAAATATCAACGGTCATTTACCAACATTTCATCAAAGATTTGTTTCTCATTATCAACAAGCTCGACTTGAACACACAAAAGCGCAAATATCACGACGAGGCTAATGGTCAAGACCAGGAGTTTTACTTCAGCGATCCCAGCCTCGACTTGGAGCCAGTGCGGGCTGAAAACTTTCAAATTCTGTACAATCTTGTGCAGTTCTACAGCGATGTTATACTGGCGCAATCGAACGAATGCCTTCGAAGAAACTTCATGGAATGGCTGGAGTTGTGGCTTGAGAAGACCATCGAATTATCCTTCATGCATCCGCTCGTGTCTGGCTTCCTCCAGCTCATCGAAATATCCTTAAAGATCATGGATCGATCGAACTTCGCAAACAATGAAAATGCAGATCACGTAATCGGACCCTTGAAATTCTACATCAAATCGATGGTCTTTACTCGCTGTCAACAAATGTCGGGTGAGCTTCAGATTGCTTGCCTTCAACTAATCTTCCAAGTGCCAACGGTTATACTGAAAGAGTTCGCCACAGAACTGTCACCGATTTTCAAGATTGGCTTCGAAGTCGGCAAAAGTTTGCTATCGCTTGCTCACTATGCTCTAACAAGCTTCGAGAAAATCGTCGACGCGCTGTCAAACGACCCAAAGACTCGACGATCAATGCTTGAAGAAGTTCTACCGGCACTGGAATCGTTTTTGTCAAGCCGAGACTCTGGAAAGAAAGAAGCTCTGCACTTTTTCCGTGGCAGCAAGCAAAAGAGAAAGATGATCCTCACCGAGACCGACCTCATGCGATTCAAAAAGCGAGTTCTCCTGTTCCTCGGCCAGTTTAGTCCAGACGAAGCTCAGCTGGTGCTTTCAACGTTTGAACAAAAGCTTGTACGAGATCACATTACGAGTGTTTTCAAAATTCGATTGGAGTGCGATGAAGATGCTTTGCCAGTAATTTTCCTCGACGACTCAGTCCTTCGAATCTGCCAGCTTGCCATGTCGTCGAGTGAGCGCGCTACGAAGATATCGGCTTGCGAGTTACTGCATGGACTTGTCATTTACATGATGGGCAAGAACCTTGACGGACCAGAAACCCTTCATTTGTGGAAAGAGTTGTGTTGCAACCTCATCGTGCTTGGAGCAGAGAACGATCAAACGGTGCGTCAGTTGTTCGAGTTGCTGTTGATGCAAATGATGCATTTCTTCGCCCAACCGTCCAAGATTCTCAGTCCAATGGCAACGCTGCTCGTCGAAAGTTTGCTGAAAATGATTTGCTACAGAGGAAACAGCGGAGTTCAAGACTTATCAGCGAGGTTACTGCGAGAGTTCCTGCTGTGGTTGAACAAGAAGACCGATCGGAACCAACGGCAAGCGTCACCGATTAAACTTGTAGATATGTTTTATGAAATGCGCAAGATGTCAATCGAAGCTGACGCTTCAAGACGCACGGGAGCGACGCTTGCTTTCAACAACATCTATCGGATTATTCGTGAAGACGAAGCGCTCATTGACGTCTACTGGTTGTACTTGTTGGATCTCTTTGCGACCAATTTCAAGTAAGCTTATGAGTTTTGCAAATTCTTAATGATTATAATCAAATATTTAAAAATCAACAGGAGCAGCGAAGATTTCTCTAACAGTTTGGACAACAATTTCGTCGACGGACGTCGCATGGAACAAGTTTCCGCCAGCATGGATCATCTGACAAGAGTCTTTGTTGAGCGAAGTGACATCTTCGAACGTTCAAACGGCGATCGCATTCGGCCCAATGGCTTCGGTGGAATCACATTGATCGAAGTCGTGAAGTGGCTGTTCAAAGAGAGCGGAAGTTCTCAATATCACTATCGTCACAAATGCATGGAAATGTTCGTCAGCATCTTGAGTTCTTGGGGACCTAAAGAAAATTTCTATGCAGATCATTGCAGCATCAAAAAGATTCTTGAAGTTGGCGAAAGCGATGGCATCGCAAAGCATCCAAACTTAAACCATCTGGTTAAAAATAATGAACCGATCTTCGAAGGCATTTACTGCTGGATGAAGTCGCTGTTAACGACGTTGGATTTCTACATTTGGTTAATCAACAACGAGATCATTCCATCGTCAGAGATTGGAGAATTTCTGTCAGCTTCAGCTGTTCTACGTTCAATCTGCTACTTTATTAAGAACATCGTTGGAAAGCCGCTTATTGCCCTCGTTACATCAATTGACGAAGATCTTTTCAGCGAAAGTGAACTGAGCCGAGAAGCAAATTCGAACAACCGAAACATCGACAACAATAACGCGATCATTCCGTTGATTTTAGTTCGTGCGATTGATCTGCTTACAAGCTTAATCAATGGTCAACATGTCAATCAATTTCTCGAGGAAAACAAGTCGGAGCTAGTGACGATTGTAAATCGGATGATCTTCAGCCCACAAGACCTTAACTTCGATTACAAATCAAAAAGCCCTCTGCTGAAGCTTCGCCATCGAATCACAAACCTTGTGGCCTCAATCGGCCAAAACGGTCCTAATGATCTCAAAGACGAAATGATGGAATTGCTGACCAAAAATGTGATGCAGAGCTTGAATGAAATTTGCCAGAGCCCCGAGAAAATCGAGAACTTGTTGAACGAGACTTCCATTAGCGTTTCAGAAGTGTCGAGACTGCATGGAATCGATCTCGTAATGACAAACATGCGACAATTTCTCGATCTCGAAATGGGTGATGGCGAACGACTCCTGAATGTCACAGCGAAAGCGCTTCTAGTGAAGCTCTTCAATGCAATAACAGAAACTAAAGCGGGAGTTCATCGCCCGCGTCATCTGTCACCGTCAGCGAAAGCTTTCGCAACCAACATTCTTACTTTGTGTCTTAAGATCGATCTGTTTTTGGACAAAATCTTAGCCTTTTTGTACAACGAGGAAGCGTTGAAAATTTCCAACTCACGGAGCATCAAGCATGGCGAGCTATTCATGCAAACCTTCAAGGATTCAATCTTCGAGTTCTTCACGACAATGATAACAGACACGGTTTACTCGCTCGTCCTTGAACTCCGAGGCGCCAGCAACGCCAACCGTCTGAGGATCCTGACAATTCTAACAGAGCTTAACGAATTCATCTTCGATCACCATAAAGAGAACGCAGAACTTCTTCACGAGAATGTAACAGCAATGATTGCTCAATGGCCAGCGATAATGCAGGTGGTTCTTGAAATGAACAACAATTTGAACTGCGTTGATCTCGTTCTTATCAATCTGGTCAAGCACATAGCAATGGCGAGTCCTATTGAGCTAGAAGAGCTCGGACGAAGGCTGGAGAACTTCCCTTCTTGGCTATTCAATCTTCTCGAAAATCGCGAGAATTCAATCGAGTTAAAATCGAAAGCAGTTTTTCTTCTGCCTTGCGTGACTAGCGGCAGCGACAAAGTAAACGAAAAACTGATGAGGACACTCGATTTGATTCAACAGCGACACATACCGTTAAGAAGCAAAGAGACTGCTGAAGGAAGCTTAGAGAGAGCTGGATTGGTTGCGCTGACAAATTCATTCTTCCAAGCCTTGTTGAGCAGCCGCTCGCCTGTTATTTATCGGTTCATAATCAACTTCACGATAAGTGACGACAACCACATCATGGAATCGGACTTGCAACGAGTTCAGGTTGAGTTTATCAAAAGCCTCAGCATGGATCAACAAGAAGTCGTCGTAAATCAAACGTTCGAAGCCTTCACAAACGAAAAATATTCTCCTGAAATCAGATTGAGCTTCGTGTCTCGCTTTCTGCTGACGATCATGAAAAACTGCGAAGTTGACGTGATGATGAATTTCATGCGAGAGAAAATTGGAGCTGTTTGGGCTCTGGCGGACTCTTCGTTAGCCGTCAACACAGAGCACTCGCTCGTGAACCGTTGCGGGGCTTACATGATTATCGAAGCGTTTGTTGCTTTAGCCCCACGAAGCAAAATCGAAAATGCAAACTTCAATTATGGCGGGAGAGTCTCAAAAGGCATTGATTTGATCAAAGACATTATAAAGAGAACCAAAGACGTCCGTCAAGCCACGACATTCATGGTCGCCGATCCAGTTCAGCAAGAGCTCTATCGAAAGTTCCACTGTTACTATTATCGAGCTTTAGCAGCAACGGTCTGCAACACCAAGGACAATCCCGACCTGTACAATCTGACGTTGTTCAAAGAGAATCCTCAGAAAAGCGGGTACATTTGGCAGAAAATGGTCAACATAAGAAATGACGATTTATACGCTAACTGGGAGCAAGATTTTGATGAAGTTCCAAGGATCAAAGACTACATTGTCAGTGTCAAAGACATTCATACCAACGTTGAAGCGCCTTCAAAGCGACAGTACATCGACACAATTTCAATTTTCGATCGCTCGCTAAGTCAATCGCTAACTAAAACAGATTTGACTAACTCAGTCGTGTTGACGAATCGCGAAGCTCTTGAAAGGCAGCAGCAAAGATTGGAGGAAGAGCGTCAAAAGGCGATGCGAGTACAATTGGAATCAACACCCATCAACGAGCATGAGATCATGTCTGTTCTAGTCGGTGTTGTTAATCACATCCACCAAAGCAAAATTTCCCCTCACACAAATCTTGACAAAGCCGATGCGAGGAAATTCGAGTGGGTCACATCGATTGCCAGTTCAATGCGAGATCCAACGAACCACAAAAATGTTAGGATTTTCCTCGCCAAGCTGGTTGACAACTGCAGAAATGTTTTCGTTTATTATGCGAAGCAACTGGTAGGCGCGATCTTGTCTGTCATTGTCGACGGTTGTCTTGGGACCAAAATGAACTTCTTCATCGCCGACCTCGTCGCGATGGTTCTGTCATGGAGCCACGTCTACAAGCCAACGGAATTCAGCGAGAAGCAAGATGCTTGCGCTCTTCTGAAGTTCTTAATTGAAAATGCGCACAACGAACGAGACGAGATTTTCAAATTGAACCTCGAGCTGATCAAGAAACTTGTTGAGATCTGGAGCGAAGTTTTGGCCGAGAAAATTCCAACGCAAACTCTTCTTGATCTCCTGACCGAACAGACTTCCACGAACGATCAGAAACTTCGCTGCGGAATTCAAGTCAACGCCGTTGTACTGGCGAACGACATCGTGCCATGGAACAACGCCGAACAGCAAAACTTTTTCATCTCCGCGCTGGTCAAAGCTTTTCACAATCCGAGCCCGAATGTGTACCGCGCAGCAGCACAACTCCTTGGAATGTGTTTGAACAAAATTGACGACGACCAAAGTGTCGAACTTGTCGAGCAAATCTCAGAGAAGCTGAGCAGGATTAGAAAGAAATCGGGCAATGATGTCAATGCTTTCCTGCAAATTCTTTACGGCATCCAGAAAGCTTTTCCACGCATCCTTGATCCGTTCATGACACTCATCAAGTTCAACATCCCGAAAGCCATCAGGAAGATCAAATGCATTTACCTCGAGATGTTCCTGGCGCGAATTGAGCTGGAAGGTGAACACATTTATCGCGAAATTGCCTCGATTGGAACGAAGGATCTCTTGAAGCAGAACGAGTATCAACTGCTGGCCCTCCACATTTTGAACAAAGCTTTGCCGCATCTGAAATCGAAAGAGATCCAAGCGTTCATGGACGAGCTCTCTTTACTTGCTCAATCGACACGAATTGAAATCAGAAGAATCGTTTACGAGATGATGATTTATGCATTGGTCACGTTCCAACACGACGAGACGTTTGCCAAGGACGCAGTAATGCAAATTGTCTTGAAAGGTTTCACCGACTCTGACGAGCAAATTCAGAATCGAGTCGCCAACTTCCTCAGCGTCGAAGGTGGTCTCTCTAAGAAGTTCCACGATCGCTTCAAGGAGCTGCTGGAGAAGTTTTACCATCCGTCACTGGAAAAAGAGTTTCTACACTACGCAACACAACTCTTGCTAGATATTTCCATACGCCATCCACGATCGAAGAAACCTCTGCTCGATTACGATCAAACGAAAGATCGAGAGTTCTACGAGTATCCAATAACCACGAAGTCAAACACACAACGGTCGCTGCCTCCGATGTTCATTCAATCCCAACAAAAATCGTTGCTTGCGGGTGATGGATCGATGTACACTCAGTTGGTGCGAGCCACACAAATCGGCAATGGAAATCAGTTGTTCTCGCCGACGCAAGACCCAATCGAGATGACACAAGTCTCGCAGACGTTTGCGTTCAGACAAACTCAGGATTCGCTTTTCTTTAGCTTGAAGCCTCAATTTCTCGATCGAAGATCACAGCCATGCGAAGCGGAGAAACTAACAGCTGAACAGGAGATCATTCGAAACAAGGAGGGCGCCAAATTCGGAGCTCTCGATTACTTGCGAAAGCGCATCGTCAGAAAAGATGAACAAGCGAAATCGAAGGACTACGCTTTGAAAGCGATCGACAAGAGAAACTTTCGACAAGCGAAGGAAGTGGCTAAAGTTAAACAGTCGCGAGAGGGAAAGGAAGCTGTGCTCTACCGTCGATATCGCCTTGGCGAACTACCTGATTTCTTCTTCAATTCGTTAGCCATTCTCATGCCTCTCCAGGCTCTTGCGAAAAAAGACGACGTTGTTGCTCGTGACGTCTTTCTCTCGATATTCCAAACGATCGTCGCGGTCTTGAAGGAGTCGGATGATGATATCGAGTCTGCTTTCTTTACTTCAATCAACAACTCAATCATGAACATCCTGAAACGTTCCAAGAACTCGGATTCATTTTTCATTGGAACGTTGGTTGAAATGGCAATGAAGAGCGAGAGATTTCTTGAAGTCTCGCCTGACCTGTTGGCGAGCGTTTCATCGATGAGCAACATGATGGTGACCGGAGTTCTATTTCTTGAGTCGCAATTAATTCATCTAACGTCACAAACTAACGACAGCGAGAGCCACGAGCAGCCCATAGTCAAACGACAGAGAATGGATACAGACACAACGCAGCTAAAGCATTGGCTGAAACTTATTGAGCTTTACTATAAGATGAATGAGTATGAAATCATTTTCGGCATCTTCACTGAGAAATTGAACCTTCAACCAAATGTCAGAGAATCTTTGATCAACGCGATTGATTTCGAATCAGGAGGAAAATTTGATGATGCTTCGAAGGTGTACGCCGGCCTCATCCGAGCTGGTTCAGCTCGCAACAACAACGAGCAAGAGTTCTACTACCAAAGCTATTTCAACTGCCTTGCCAACCTCAGCGACTGGCGAAATATCGCGAAAGAAATTGAGTCGCAGCTGAGTTCGTATGATGAGGTTTGGGACCCAACAATTCCATTGCATCAAGAGACGTTCTTGCCTCATCTGCTGAAAAGCGAACTGCGAATCATCCTGGATTTCAAGCTCGACGGTGGCAACGACGAAAGCGACGGAGCTCTAGAAGAATTTCTGAAAATTCTCGAAAGTTGGCTCAACGATGACACAAAGTGCGAATATCTCAGAGAAAGATTTCCGGAAATTATTTCGATGCTTCACATCGTCGAAGAGAAGTTTGCAGAGGGAAGCGTTGAAGCCGAGAGTGCATTGGGCAACAGCTGCAACGAGTGGAGCAGCCTTGAGATGCTCGACGAGAAGCTGAAATGTCTGAAGTCTGCGAGAAACATTGCCGAGATCAGCAACTTCCTGAACATGATAATGTCGCCCTCGCAAAACATGAACAAGCTTTATCAAAGCTGGAAACTGTCTCAGCCCAAGTCATCCGATTCCCTCATCCATTGGGGCGAACTGCTGACTTACCGACAGATTTTCTATGAACTCATTAACGACGACAAGTGTGAAGAAGCAGCGAAATATCTTCTGCACATAAAAAGAGATCTTCTGCAGGTTGCATTTGCTCAAAGAAACTCCGATGCTGCAAAGTTCATCATCAACGATCTCAAAGATGACAAACGTAGCAGTCCCGATGCGGAGAAAAAGTGCAACGTTAAGCTTGCGATTGCCAAGTACAGCGTAATGAAAGCGGATGAACCAAGCTTAGAAGACGACGAGAGAATCTGGAAGCTTCACTCTGGCTTGAAGAATTTAGTTGAAGGTGTGCTCAGAAGTGATCAACTTCCTCGACTTCCTCAGATAGAGATCGAGTCGTTGTGCTGCGCTAACGAAATTGCTCGCAAGATGTGGTGGATTTTTGAGGTGAACCTGAAAACAGGAACTCAGATTCCCGAGGAATATCACACAAGCATCAAACGACTCATCGAGTCATCCCACCTGCAAGAGGTTGACGTCGTTGACGCATTAAAAATGTATGCGGAGAAGCAAATCAGAGCGGCAAGCCGGCTGGGCGAAAAGTTCTTGAAAGAAAAAGAGTCGCCAGAGAACTCGTTGCTGTTGTCTGAGGTTTACCTGAAAATGGGAAAGTTCTACCAACAAATGTTCAGCAGTGGCACAGTCACGGTAACTGATTCATCTTCTCATTTTCAATTATTTATTATACATTCTCATTTGCAGTCACCAGAAATACAAACTAAAATCATCAAGTCGTTCTTCCGTGCCATCAGTCACGGATCAGAAGAGGCGAAGGTTTACATTCCTTACATTCTTCAGCTGCGTGATCTCCAAAACAATGTTCTGACTAAACAGTTCAATCAAGAGTTGCGCTTGGTGCCGGTGTGGATGTTCATCGCTTATATATCACAAATGTTATCAACTTACGACTTTGAAAACGATTGCTACTTGGATGATCTACTGATTAAAATCGCGGAAAAATATCCAAATGGTAAGTTGAGCATATCAACGAAATTCTTAAACTCAAGATCCTCTCATATCATCCACAGCCCTCTACTTCCCCTTCAAGCTCTCTCTCGACCACTATCGTAATGTTAACGAGACGCGTGGCATGGAGAAGGAACATGTTGCTAAAATCAACGACGCTGTGTCATCTCCAGCGATGGACAAGTTCATGAGCGCCATGCAATGTCTCGTTCTGCCTGAGAAGCAGCTGGAAACGCACGTGGAATCTTTGGCCTCATCAATTCTTATCGAAGGCAATAAGCTTACAAACGAGAAGTTCCAGACCGAGCTAGCGAAGTTGATTGACAATGTTTTCGAGAAGAACCACGAGTTCAAAGGCTCCGCGTGCAGCGAGGTTCGAAAGTTCCACGCGCATTTCCAAAAGCTCCAAAACATGAACTACGATCATCAAAGTCGTCCGATTCGTGAAGAGGTCCAAAAGATTCGACATGCAATCACGAGACTTCAGAGAAAACTGCCTTCAATTGAGCTGCACAAACTTTGCAATTGGCTCTCGGAATACAAATGGTGCGGCGATAAAGATTACATCGAGATTCCTGGTCAGTACAGTGGCAACGTCGAACCTTGTGTGGAGCAGTTCGTGAAAATTGTTCGGTTCGAGCCTCGCTTGAAAGTTTACACATCTAAGCAGCAACCAATCGAGATTAAGATGTTCGGCAGCGACGGTAAAACGCACAGCTTCATCGTCAAATACGGGGAAGACTTGCGACAAGATCAGAGAATCCAACACATCCTCAACCTCATGTCGCGACAACTAGCAATGGATAAGAACTGCAAGCAGAATCACCTGGCGATTCAAACGTATCAAGTCGTTCCGATTAGCTCAAGCTGCGGCTTGTTGTCTGTCGTAGCAAACGCAACTGCAATTTCCGATTTCCTGCAAGATTCCGGGAGACATTTCATCAAGGGATCAATTCAAGACTTACTGGCATCGATCAAACAACAGTTCCGAAGCTTTCTTCTTGGCGACGAAACATTCACAAACTGGACGAAAGTGTACGAAATCGGCTTGACTAGGAAGACTAGAGCAGAACTGGCTGAACAGATCGAAGCGAAGGAGGCGATGATCCCGAAAGATGTTCTGAGAAAGTCGCTGATGCACTCGGCAATGACCCTGGAAACTTATTACATCTTGCGGAGGAATTTCATCACAAGCTTAGCGACAATGAGCGTTTGTCATTGGCTTTTGGGAATTGGTGATCGGCATTTGGGCAACATTCTGATTGACACCAAGACTGGACGACTGATTGGGATTGACTTCGGTCTGGCGTTTGGAGCCGCTGCGAATCTTGCTGTGCCAGAGCTCGTTCCATTCCGACTGACATCTCACTTTGTGAACGTACTCGAGCCGCTTGGCATCGATGGAATGATCAAGAAGAACATGATACATGTGCTGCGGTCGCTGAGAGAATATCGAGAGACGATTCTCATTTGCCTCGAGATGTTCGTCAACGAGCCAACGATGGATTGGCTTTTGAGGTCGAAGGAGAAAAGCATTGAGAATGTTGGCGCTAACGTTTCGGTGGCCTCTTCCGATTGGAATCCTGAAGCGCGTGTGAGAAACGTTGAAAGGAAGCTTGATGGCGTCAACCCCGTGCAGGTTTTGCATGATGAATTGTCAATTTCCCAAATCGCTAACAACCAGAACATGTTGAGATGCTATAAATATCTAGCCGAAGGAGGTGAAGACTCAGCCCGAGTCAAAATGAAGGATTCCGATTTATCAGTTGAAGATCAAGTCACATGTCTCATCGAAATGGCAACCGATAAAGCTCTGCTGGCGTCTGTTTACCTCGGCTTTGAACCATGGTTTTAAATCTATCAGAAAATAAAAATGATTTTCTTAAATTTGTAACGAAAGCATTTACAAATTATTCTCAAACTAGCAGCGAGTCACTTTGGAAATTCTGAATTTAACAGCCTTTGTGAAGGTCGCTCACTCGTCGTCGAACAAACAATGAACAAACGGCGACTTCAGATGCGGAAATTCAAAGCAAGCAACTTGTTTTCGGATCGACGCGGAGACTTAGGCACATCTACAGTTCATTCCTCACTTTCAACAAGTGTGAAAGAAACTTTGATGAGTCGACAAGCTTCAGAACTTGGTTCATATAAAGACAGACCGATAGATAATGTCAGTCGCTGCCATCGTTTGGAAGATTCATCTGTCGTCGCTAGAAAAAAATATGAAGTTCGTTTGGATTCTCAGTCTGGTTGTGCTTCTGATTAACTGTTGTAAGATCTTTTAAAAAGACGGAGGAGTTGAAAATTATATCTGATTGTTTTCTAATTAGCGCCACTTATGTTCTCGGAGCTTTACTTGCCTTGATTCAAACCAATCGCAACAAGTTGCGAGCATCTGAATGGAAATCTAAAATGAAGCGATTCACGAGCAAGGTTCGTGTTATTCATCTAACCAGCAGTTTATTGGCAAACTAATCGACTTCTTCAGGATCATCCTACTATCTATTTCGTTTCAGTTTCAGCCGAATCCTTATTTTTCTCGCGATAAAAATCTTTTCTAGCTTCGTCGAGAAGAACGTTGTGAATCAAGCTACGATTTCTGATCGTTTGGTCTGGCGCTACCGGTGGGTACGGGTTTCCCTTCAGCTCCAAGATGCTTCTAGCCCGGTACCGTATTGATGTGTCGACGCAGGGATACTCCCGAGGAGCTTTGAAAATTCGCGTTGCTGGTGAGTTGTAGTTTTCAAAGCGAGGACACAGAACTTTGAATAGCTTATGAACAACAGTTTTGTCGAGCAGCCAGAAATCGGCCATCTCCATCGTTGGCTTGTGTCTGTCGCCGTTTCTTATCGCATCAGAAAGCAGCTGGAAGTTATTTATGGTTAAAGGTAATCAGACATCGGGATGTCTTAAGCTCGCTACTCACTCGTTCAGCGTATCCTCTTGTCTCATCAGCTCGGTTGTACATCATTTCTAACCGCTCGTACTTGAATAAAGCCGTCACGCTCTGCCGCAATTTGTATAATCTTCCTTCCGGTCCACGCTCATTCTTCATTTGCCGATGTCGCGGCTTAATCGCGAACTTCAGCTGTGACATAAGCTTCGTCACTTCGGCTTGGTTCATCGCGAGTTAGTTAAGATGAACGCGTTAGAAAATTCAAAGGAAAACTGATTTTTAATTGATTTTTAATTTTGCGAAACTTTCTCGGTTTGTTGTTGAAGCGAAAGTTGAAGCGAACTTAAAATGAAGCAGAAAAAAAGATGCGAAAAACTGAAGCAAAAATATTTCAACAAAATAAGAAAGAAAAATAATTGAAATCATGGGAAGTACGAAGCAGACAACGGAGAAAGCACTTCACCTTCTTCGCTACCTTCCACGCGTCCAGATTGGCAACATTCGCAACAACCCAAACTCCCGGGCGCCCGATAAACGAGGAAGAGCTCAGCATGGTGAGAACTTCGTGATGAAAATCGTGAAGATTTCTTCAAATTTGCGTTTCTAGGCGGCAACAAGCACGGCGCTGGCAACAAGGGATCAGGTCAACGTCAGAACTATATGCGGCTGGGGTATGAGACAGGAAACACTCCATTCTACCTTCGGTTCACCTACGAGCCATATTACAGCGGCCACCAGTAAGTTTCACGACTTCTTAACCACGACAAAGCTAAGTTTTCAATGTTTCAGCCTTCGCCGTGAATATCCACCGATCACACTGAACCAGTTACAGACTATGATCGATACGGACCGCGTTGACATTAATCAGCCAATTGACGTCGCCGCGCTTTGCGCCACTGGCATCGTTGACTTTCTGCCTGATCAAAAGCAATTCGGATTTCAGTTGACTGACGAAGGCGCCAACAACTTTAAAGCTAAAGTCAACATCGAGGTACAGCACGCCAGTGAGCTCGTTATTGCGATGATTGAGAAGAACGGTGGAATCATCAGGACCGCTTACTACGATCCGCATTCACTTCAAGCTCTGCGAAATCCCAAGAAGTGGTTTCAGAAAGGAACGCCGCTTCCACGCCGAATGGTTCCGCCACAAGACGCCATTGAGTACTACACGAACGCTAAGAACCGCGGCTACCTCGCCGATCCCGAAGCGATTTCACACGAGCGACTAGTTCTGGCTCAAAAGTATGGCTACGAGCTACCGAAGATTGAGGAAGATCCAAGCTACCAAATGCTAACGGAGGTCAAAGACGCAAGACAAATCTTCTACGGACTCGAACCAGGAATCGTTGTCAACCTGAGGGACAAAACTATCATCAGACTGAAGGAACAATGAAAATTTTATTGTGCATTTGTTTAACACGACACAGTGAATTTGGTGCAACGATCTTAAGCCATCGTTTGATGAAGTGAACAGTTTCAGTAGAAAAGTAATAAATTTCTAGGCAAATAAATAACTCAAAGCTTGAGATCAATCAACTGTTATCAATCGGTGCGTAAGTAGTAGAAGATGCGTCGGGGGTCGGCTTCATTCTGTTAACGCAGTAGATTAGGATTATGTTGATCAAATACGCACCAGCGGAGATAAGAAAGAAAGCGGCTGGGAAGAACGTGAAGGTCTTTTCATAAACAATTGTGTAAAGCGGAGCTGAGACGAGGCTTGAAACCGCTTCGAAAGAGCTTGTAAGACTGTAAATTTTTCCGACCTCGTTGCTGTCGATGGCGGACGAGATCAGAGTTCGACACACTGGAGCGCTAAGGAACGTGAACATGCAGATTGCGCTTGCCGCGTACATTTGAATCGTAGTCTGGGCCACTAATCTCATACAGGAATCGACAAACACAGAGACAAGCCCGAGTGTTGCAAGGAACATGTCGGAGAATCCGTAGTATTTCTTGAGTATTTTCATTCCTATCATACTACCGATGGAAGTGAAAGTTATCGTGGCTGAGTTGAACAATGTCGCATCCTCTAATGACCAGCCGAACTTCTCGCGAACGAAAAGATACATAACAGAACTTGTGCCGTTTAAGGTGAAGACTGAAATCATGAGGATGACGATAAGACACCAAATAAATCTTCGGCGATTGTTCGGCCGCTTCATGAAGCAAGTCTTGACCATTTCAACTATAGGTGAGAACGTAACGAGCTCTTGAACTTGCTGACATCTGCTTGCATTTTCCACAATGACGGATTCTTTCACGAAGAACAAGACGTAGAAGGCAGCGATGAATGCAGAGACTGTTGCAATAAGAAACACGATCGTGGGTGATGTGAACTTTAGGACGAAGCTGCTCGACCCAGTGCCAACAAGAAAGCCGGCCAGCACGAACATATCAACGACCAGCATTCGGAAGGATCTCGTCTCTTCTGTAGTGAGATCGGTGATGTAGCATAATGTGACAGCTATCAATGTTGGCCACCCTCCAGTCACAATGCGAGGAATGTAAGCGTAGATGTATAAGGATGGGTCGATCATCGGAACTGTCGTTGAGTAGAAGGCGATACCACAAGTCAGGAGAAGCGTGAAGGCCCAACCGAAGATTGACGTTCGGATGATTTTCATCCTGCCGTGTTTGTCCGTAAAAGGCCCGTAGAAAAGACTAAGCACGGCTGGGACAATCGAGTTCATTAGCGTCATTGTCATCAGAATATCAGCGACATGAGGCTGAATGCTATCTTCGATCTCCTTCGTGGTATTTCCGGCGACAAGATCTAAGCAGTCGGTCGAGTTGAATCCGTAATTAAGGCAAGTCTGCTGCAAGAGCTGATTGGTTAAGATCGAATCCGCAAGGGTATGTCTGTGGGACAGGTAAGAGAAAGGATTCAAGCTGGTGTTGGATGGCAATCCCCGTCGAACTTTACCCGAAAAACAGGAAGATCAGCGCTGGTTCAATTGTTAATCTCCATTCACTTTTGCGGCCTTGAACTGAATTTGCGTCTTCACTGGGCAACAGAATATTTGCGTCGTCTTCATCCATCGTGAACTAGCCGAGGCTTGATAACCAACTGAAGCGCGAAGTCAAATGCGATTAACATACAAACTTTCGAATAGAAAACAAACAAAGGAGCGCGCGCACTTTGTGACTTCTCGAATCGAACTGAAGTTCTAACTCGCTATGTCACGACTGATAAGTGAAACTCTCTCGCTACGAAAACAACAATGAGTAAGATGGATGATTTTTTGTTGCACTCAAGGTCGAGTTTTGTTATCTTAAAGAGTGAACAGCTGACGAAGGGCGCGAGACCAAAACTTGGCGAACAAAAATCTTCCAACGATTGACAGCTCGTGTGATTATTGCCTTCAGCATGACAGCCTCACAAGCTGTCATCTAGCTGAACATTGAGCCAGGTAAAACCCTCAATCAGCGGAACTGCGAATCGGGTTTGCTCCCCTCGACCATCCGCAATTTTCTCGAGTCGCTTCGCCCATCGAACCACAAAAAGTTTTCCTCTTTTCGGTGTTCTTCGGCACATTCAGCGATAATTCATTGGATAAACAGCGCTGAATTCTTCATCAAGTGTATTCACGATGCAAGCAAACATGCGACAGTTGGTATCGTTGCTCTCAAAGGTTGGTTGGACGTTCGTTTGAGTGTAAATCGAAGGAGAATTGCGCGTGTTATGCAATTTTCAAGATCAAAGAAAAATCGTTCGACTGATTGACTCGATGATTTCAGACAAATCTCAGCGCGGTGCGTGCATCGGGCGTCATTTCTTGTCGAAGCTACTCGAGCCAACACGATGCTGATGTCGTTGTCGTTGGTGGAGGACCCGGAGGCTACGTCGCTTCCATCAAAGCCGCACAAATGGGACTGAAGACGTATTGCATTGAGAAAGGCGAAACTCTCGGCGGAACTTGCTTAAACGTCGGTTGTATTCCATCAAAGGCTCTTCTCAACAACTCCCATTACTACCACATGGCACACTCCGGTGACTTGGAATCTCGCGGTATCAATGTCGGCAACGTTAGCCTCGACCTCGAGAAACTTATGGGTCAGAAGACGAACGCAGTCAAAGCTCTGACCGGTGGAATCGCGCAACTGTTCAAGAAGAACAAGGTTACGCATTTGAATGGATGGGGAACCATCACCGGCCCCAACACCATCGAGGCGAAGCTTGCCGACGGCTCCGTCGAGACTGTTAACACAAAGTATATGATCATCGCCAGTGGATCTGAAGTCACTCCATTCCCAGGGATCGAAATCGATGAAGAGACAATCGTCTCGAGCACAGGAGCCTTGAAGCTCAAGGAAGTCCCTAAGCGAATGGTTGTCATCGGTGCTGGCGTCATTGGTCTTGAATTAGGATCAGTTTGGTCTCGTCTCGGAACAGAAGTCATCGCTGTTGAGTTCCTCAACTCGATCGGAGGAGTTGGCATCGACGGAGAGGTTTCGAAGACCTTCCAGAAGATTCTCACAAAGCAGGGCTTGAAATTCCGTTTGGGAACGAAGGTGACTGGAGCCACAAAGACCGGCAGTGGCATCAACGTTTCAGTTGAATCTGTCAAGGATGGCGCGAAGGAAGATATTGAATGCGATGTGCTTCTCGTTTGCGTTGGCCGTCGTCCCTTCACACAAAACTTGGGACTCGAAAACGTCGGCATTGCTTTGGACGATCGCGGTCGCATCCCTGTCAACTCCAACTTGCAAACAATCGTGCCAAACATCCACGCTATTGGTGACGTTATCCACGGACCGATGTTGGCTCACAAAGCTGAAGACGAAGGCATCATCTGTGTTGAAGGAATCTTGGGTGGCCCAGTCCATCTCGATTACAACTGCGTTCCTTCCGTCGTCTACACACATCCAGAAGTCGCATGGGTCGGCAAATCGGAGGAGGATCTGAAGAAGGAGGGAATCGAATACAAGATCGGCAAATTTCCTTACGCTGCAAATTCTCGCGCAAAGACAAACAATGAGGCAGAAGGTTTCGTCAAAGTGCTTGCTGATAAGGCAACCGATCGCATTCTAGGGTGAGTTAGCAAATAAAACTTAATTGACTGAGTGTTTATCAGCGATTATCTGTTGCAGAACACACATGATTGGCCCGGGAGTCGGTGAGCTCATTAACGAAGCTGTTTTGGCTATGGAATACGGAGCTTCCGCAGAAGACGTCGCTCGAGTCTGTCATGCCCATCCTGTAAGTTCGCCTTTATTTGCAATCGCTTAAATTACTCAAATATCATTTTTCACACATCCTAGACCTGCGCTGAAGCACTCCGAGAGGCTAATCTCGCTGCCTACATCGGAAAACCGATTAATTTCTAAGCGTTATCAACACATTCACGATCGAATTTGTCCAATATTTGATGTTGAGCAAACAAAAAAGTTTAATCGTCACTAATTTATCGAAATGAAGAGAAACTCTTAATTTGTCAGAATAAAAAGAAAACCAAATAAACATTGCGTTAATTGTTGTCAATTAGCTTTTCCAGTCAGATGTGAAAATGAGATAAGGAAATGCAACAATTACAAAATTTAACGGCGAATCGAAATTCAAACATTCAAATCTTCGTAGTTTTTCGGGGCCAACGAAGTTTTCGAGGGATTTGTTGACATTTTTTGAAAATCAATTTTATTTCGTGTTTCGCGGTGAAGTATGGCGAGTTCCTACGAAGTTCCATCGTGGGCCGGCAAGCCGCCACCAGGTCTCCATCTCGACATCTTCAAAGATGCACAGTTCGTTCAAAAAATCATGATTGACGAGAAGAAGGTAAAGATTGCAAAACTTTTTCAAGCCCTCGACCCAGCTTGATTAAGAACGCAACGTAATCGACACAATCAGTTAACATCAAGCTCCACCGACTCGTCAAGCTTACAAAATTCTAATTCCGATCTCAGTGTTATCTTTTCGGCAGAAATCCAGAGATGAACGACTTCCGCATCGATCATTCGTCTTGCTCTCGTGTCCACGCGGCTCTTGTCTACCACAAACATCTCAATTTGACATATTTAACTGATCTGGGATCAACTCATGGCACTTACATAGGCAACATCAGATTGGAAGGCCACAAGCCAACTGTAGTGCAGATTGGCAGTGTTTTCCATTTCGGCGCCAGCACGAGAAATTACACATTAAGGGAACGGCCAAAGACAACCCAAAGCATCGTTGAAGATATTCCAAGCGACCAGTCAGCACTTCCGGAGTCCCAAGATGACGTTGATGTGAGAAAGGAAAGGTTTCAATTTCAAACAGATTGAACAATTTTTCTGTTACAGAACTTGACCGAGTACAACACAGCACACAACAGAAAGATTTCCACTTTGGGCATCAGCGAAGCTTTCGTGGCAAAAAAGGGCGTCAAAAGAAAGCGAGTCCACTTCAATGAAGATGAGATCGTTATCAATCCAGAAGACATTGACGACTCGATAGGAAAGTTCAGGAATATGGTGAAGTCGACTGTCGTTCCTGTGACTTCCAAGCGAATGAGATTAGACAGCGGCGGCGCATCGTTCTCTTTCCCAACGGCTTCGCATGTTGAGCAAAAGATCTTGCACCATCCGATCATCTCAGCTCCAAGTTTATATTCTGGCCTTCCCTCGACTTCCAGCGAGTCAACGAGCGAACACCACGGCGACGATTCCTTTGGATTATATTCGTCTATGCTGCTACCAAGTCTCCCGAATCCTGCACCTGAGATTGAAGTGACGTCGAAACCAATTTCCACGCAAGTCTTGTTCAAAACCCCGCAAAACGACCACGAACAGATGGACTTCGATCTCAATGAGCCCAAGACGATGAAGAAAAAATATGCAAAGGAAGCGTGGCCTAAAAAAGCGCCCAAAAACCATCTTGGCGATATCTAAAATCTTTGTGCAACGTCCAGTTGAACTCAAAATCAAATGAAATGTCCAAATCATTTAGCTTTCCATCGCTTCAAGTTCTAACGAAAACCCCAACGGGGTGCTTGCTGTCAAGTCGTGAGCTTGTGAAAGTCAAAGCACTGAGAGCCTGAAGGATAATTTCAATGAATAAAAAGTTTCAAATCGCCCTACTTGCTTCATTTGCTTTCACAGAGCAACGAACAATAACTGTTTGTATAGCATTACAAAGACCTTTGCGCGAAGTTCGCAAAGCTTTCTTGCCAACAACGTCACATAATTGACGGAGCTTCAAAAGGAATCGGCCATTCGGATTAAGTGGACGGACAAAGTTATGCCTATCCAGGCAAAGAGAAGTCACTAAGAACGACCTTCCTGACTCGGAAAAGAATGACACGAGAGAGTGGAAACCTTTCATCGAGCGACCCAATTTACATTTCATTGTCGACGGGAAAAATAATTGAAGAAATTCAACGTGAAACCTTCAGCACGCGAATCCGCTTCTCATCGCACACGAAATCGAGTCCATTGCACCGGCGATAAATTAAAATTCAACCGCGACTTTTCAGACTGCATTGCAAACGCGACACGAATCCAACTTTTGTGTTTGCTTCGCAGCTTTATCCATTTCACAGATTATTTATATTCATGGCCCATTAATAAGAGTTACTCCGTTCTGACATGCTTTTTTATCAGCGGCGAATCTAAGACAGAAGTTGTTTGAATTACGATTTGTTGAAATGTTAATCGCTTTGTCTTTGGAAACTTTTCATAAATATTATCCTTCGCATTAGCGTGACGCTTGTTGATTTTGAACTCAAATCCACACGTGTCAACCTTTCAGTAAAAGCGACTGTTTATTCCGCGGACTATTTGCGGAACAACCAGGAGATTTTCATTGTCATTTCGATCTCGCAATTTGTCTCTCACGATTTTTCATATCCAACGAATTGTCGCTCCGGTGAAACATTGTCAGAATTATTGAGTACTGTCCGGTAATTCTTTTGTGGTATCCTTGGCAGACATCAATCTGGTTCTGTGAATCTGTAAACTGGTAGCCGCGTGGCAAATACACAATAACGGTTTAAGCAAAATCGCATCACGTTTTTCATTTGAGTTTTTGAGCATCCGAATTCTCTGTAGGAAGTGACGAGTTTTTGGCAATGACATTTCTTCCAATGATTATCCCTACCTCTTATTCTATGAAAAGTTGCCAACAGTAAATGATTTACTCGTAAAACAAATTGACGACCGTTTGAAGAGCAAGATAAAAAGAAGAATTAGGGAAGCAGAAGACAGATGAGTTAATTAAACGTCGTGTTCTAATAAATTTATTCGATGTGCGGTAGTAAATTAGCCAACTCTAAGTGATTTTCCGACGGGAACGTGATTTATGAAACTTTGATAGAGGTTTCGGAAGGTGTTTTTCATCTCTCGCGCCAGATGAATATTCTCCGACACGAGTGCTAGTCTCGAGTTCATCATCGGACAGTTTATCAATCATCGCTAATGATTTGAAGGGAATCATGACGAGCCATGTGCTCTGATGAATAATCTAGAGTCATCTCACGTCTGGCCAACATCCAGAACTGTCTAGAAACTTCACCTTCAAGAAATCAGATTCAACGTCGAGTTCAAATGCTCGTGGATGATTAAGGAAGTCTAGCGAAAGCGGACGTAACAACTTTGCTTCGTTATGTCTGAAATTCACCATGTTTTCTAGTAAAAATCTTGAACCGAAGAGCTGAATCTTGTGACAAGCCCTCTCGAGATTTACTAGTCGAGAAGGAGATTATACAACTTTACATAATGAATTGTGAGTTGTTTTGTGTCTTGCAGTAACTGCTTGACGTTACTAGGTCAAACAAAGTGAGCTGAAGGGGCCAGAACAACAACGTTTACCTTACATTGTGCTCACACATCTCGGGGCTCTGCTGTTTTCCAAGTACGACACTCGATGAAGCCGAGTAAGGCTTCGGCTGACATGTGGACGAGAGCGAAGATCAGTAGGAAAAACAAAAGCGGAAAGCACGAGGAAAGGAATGCACTAAGAGAGAGCCACGAGAGTTTTCCTCTCGTCGCTCGCCGTCGCACGTTGCTTCAGACAATGTGGAATTACTGCGCGCTGCGCCTGGCATACTCGTTGTTTTGGTTTTCCTTTTCAGTGGAACTCAAATTTTCTTCTCTCTCATCGCAATCATGCTTGTTTAGTTTAATTTCGCCGCTCGACGAGAAGTAACGTGAAAAATTATTTTCCCATTCGCTTGAGAGTTTTCTTTCGGTTTTTGTAAGAGTCGAATGTCGCGCATAACTAAGTGCGAAAGATTTTCGCTTTGAACAGTTTTGAAAGACAAATAATTGCTTCAAAGTGACGCTCGAATAATTTCTTTCGTTCGCTTTCAAGCGCGTGCGACTGCATGAATAGCGCGTCGGGTCTCATGAGCTTATAAAAAATGTATCGGCAAAGTGATTCGAATTGAATTCGAGGACGGAGGAAGGGTTAACAAGCGAGTGCTCCGCTTCGTGTTGGCTTGAGGCTGATCGAAACATTAAGTTTTATCTTCGAAAGGATTGAACATGTGTTGCAAGAAGGGCAATTGAGTATCGACGAGGACGTGTTTTTGTTCGCTCGTCTTGGATTTGTGAAAGTTTTGGTGCTGACAAAGTCGTCTCTTGTGTAAGTTTTAACGTTACGAAGCTTCACTTTCATCTTTGTGGCTAAGGTTTTTGTCGTTGGAATCGCCACAATGCTTAGAAGGTGTCGAAGAAGTAGATGTGAAAGTTGCGAAGAACGAACGAGTGATCAGAAAAGCTAAGAAGTAAAGTTTGTCTAGGGAAATCCCAGAAATTCTCATTTGAGGGAAATGGATTAGGAAAGCTCAACAAAGTCGATTCACAAGACTTGGAAAACGTTTTTTGGGAAAGGAATTCTCATTTTTATTCAGCGAATTTTCCGATTTTCGTCATTTTATTTCTCATCTTGTCACCTAATTTCTCGAATTAATTATCTCGAAACTTGATGAGTCTCGGTTTGAAGGAAATTGGAGAATAATTGGTCAGCACGCGAATAGCGCTGATGGCAATTATGCTCGGAATATGCAAAGCGACTCGCTACTTGGATACAAACGATCCTCGAGACAACAAAATTAGCATCGAGGCGAATTTCAGGTACCATAATTTGTTGTGCTGCGACTCGACGAAGAAGAAAGGAAGTTGTAGCAAACTGAATGAAAATCTCTCTCGAATCGGGGGAAAAATGTAGCAATGTTCATGAAAACAAATTTAAATTAAGCGAAACACGAAGATGGAAAAATTACAAAGCGGCTGAGGAGAGCAAAGTTAATTGGAACTTTGGTGAGTTCTCAGCTCGTATTTTTCACGGGCGGGAATGCACAAATCTCCTTCATCATCGTCTTCATCATCGCTCAGGCAGCGTGCAGCGGGAGAAAAGTTTATTTAGTAAGCGAATTTGAAAACTTTTTTTTCTAGAAAATCTTTGCTGACTCGCCGGGGAGAAATAAATAAAATAAAACTCACTTTTTCCATCAAAATGTTTTCGGCTAAACTTTTTCTGATTTCAAACGAGCGCGTTCGGTGATTCAGCTTCGGAAATTCCTTCAACGCGCTTCACGTGTTGATAAATATTTTATTTGAATTCTATGTTGCCATGCGGTACCGATCATCGTCGCCACTGCTCCTCAGAAACGGTTTGTAGGCGCTGACTTTCAATTGTCTTGATTTCGATTTCTATTGACACAATGATGGAATCAGGGTCATGAATATTTGATGTCCTCCTTCCCTCCAAACACAACCAGCCTTATGAAATCACTGATGTCACAACCTCACCGGCTGCAGCGCTCCCGTTCCGTATTTGCATGGCGATAAATTATAAATTGCTTCATTGACGTTACGATATTTGACCCTCACCGTTACAGCCGCCAGCCCCGTCCGTGACCTCGACGCCCTCAAAACTCTTTGGGCTCAAATTACTTGAGCCGCTGACGCTCGCAGATCGATAAATTTTCATTTCATTCCGAACAATGGTGGATGTTTCACATAAACACCGCGCCGTACATTTATATGATTGATAATTAGACAGTTAACGAGCGTAATGTAAGCAATCGGTCGGCCAATTGCAGGTTCGTTGGCTGAAGACAGTGTTTTCCTTCGAGCTGTCGGTGGCTCTGCTAGGCTATTGCCGTTGTTTGTTTTCCTCGTTAGTTAGTGAAGCGCAATTTTCCCAGAACGTTTACCCGCGCGTCGAGGCGACCAATTATGAGTTCAAAATCTTCTGCTCAAACGCCTCGTTTCACTTTCAAAATATCGCAAGCAATCTTCCACGCAAATATTTATACTTCGTGTTATCTCTCTCACGCTCTTTCTCGCTTCGACTCTCGGTATGTTTTCCATAAACATTTTCATTGTAAACGTCATAAACTCGATGATTGGTGCGTTGGTGATTGATAATCTGTTGATTGAGCGTGATGCACAAATTCTGTTTGCTTTCATTTCACGATGAGACGCATTTGAGCTCTCGGAATCTATAACGGTGCGTGAGTCACATAACGAAAACTTCGCGAGGCACAGTTGGCCAATTAAACATGAATAGAACGCAAGCTTTTGAAAGGATTCAAAGGCCGACGCAAATTAAATTTATCCTTTTCTTCTTGAGCTTCTTCGCTCGACGAGGACGAACGCGGCTCAAAGTAAAACTTTTAGGGATTCACTTTTAAAAGGGCGATGAGTCTTCTACCTAAATGGAGAGCAATCGAGAGCGTGTCGAGTTGGAAATGTAAGCTTTGACTGAGCTGAATAGGAAATCTGTTCGTAATTGATTTTCCTAGGCGTGCGACAGATTTCCTCATCGAGCTTTTGATCATCATGCAATCTTCTCGACTGATCCTAGAAAAAATCTGGAGTAAGCTGCAACTTGTAAGCTAAGCCTGCAATCACCTCGACAAATTGAAATCTCCTACAGCTAGGAGGGATTGAAAATTTCTGCTCTAGAGCTTACTGTCTTCACGTCACGATTGTTATTTCCATTTCCAATGCAAAAAGCTGAAACTCAACTGGTTCGATGAGCAGGAGTGTGGCTGCGATGCTCAGGCAGCATGAGCTCTGATTTTTAAAGCAAAGTGAAAAAGCGTCGCTGACTTTTTCCCGAATGATGGAAACTGCCCGTGTGCAAACAAAAAAGGAACGAAAGGAGCTTTGTTAGAATGACATAGAGGATTTAGGATTTTATCTTGATAACAATGAAAGCGAGAAAATTATTCTCTTTTTGCCCGTTGCGGAAAGCTCTCTGTTTTCATCGTACAATAAACATACGGAATTAAAAGCGAAGAACATGTTTACTCTACAAAGCATGCCATTAAATTCCAACCGAAGATTGTTTTTATTTTCGCCGACTTCGAAGCCGAGAAGACTCCCGAGTCGTTTACAATCTTGAGTCGCTCGCGATGAAAAGCATGTCAGAGATTTTCTGATGGAAAACTTTACTTCGGCAATTTACGTTTCAAGAAACCTCAGTACCTACCGAGAAAGTTTAAGAAGGTTTGCTAGTTTAGGAAGACAAAAAGGAACTTGAAAGTTAGTGCAAGTTAGATTGAATCTTTCATACAAAGATTGCACTATGTCATTTAAATAATCTTCGTTTTAAAGAGCTTTTTGCATTTTCATCATAACAATTGAAGGAGGTGAACAATTCATTTCGGAGTTTTTAATGATAAAACCCCCCGGCATTACAAGTCCCAACCAAACGAATGATTGATTTCTCATTCTGACTGTATAATTAATCATGCTTTAAACTACTGAATTATAGGTTTTTAAATGCTTCAGGAAAATGTCTGGCGTTTCAAGTGGGAGTTTTAAAGAAGGCGAAACACCGCACGGAAATGCTTATTTATTCCTGGTCGATGTCACGAGAGGACGACTTGAATTGCTATTCCACTTTAATGTAAAGTAATGTAAAATGTAGGTTAGAGAGGCATAATGTTGTTTGAATCGTTGGGGAAACAGTGTAGCGTGCAACTGCGCTATAAGTCAAATGTGATCGTTAAAGGATGACAAAACATTATGTCAAAGTCGTTAGTTAGATTGTCTCACAACCCTTCCGATTATAATTTACCTAATCCTTGATGAACTTGTGCCGTTCATTCATTACCATTAGAATTTGAAATGCTTATTTCAATCGTTTCGTGCCAACGTAAAGCCGGGATCAATGCTACGACTTCCTTCTTCTTTCCCTTCGTCTTGTAAGTTCTTCCCGAAGCTGTCTTATGTGAATTTATCCTTCCAGTCTGCTTCGAGGGCTGCGAGGGAATTTTAGAGGATGAATTGAATCTTTAGAGTCGCTTTCATTTAAAGGATTTACGAAAGTCTTCTGTCGTTTCCAATCTAGCTCTTAGACCTAATCCAGAGTTTCGCAAACTCTAACTGCCTTTTCTTAATGCAGTTACAGCCATCGAGCAGTTCTCTCTGTAGGTGATATCTCTCGAAGCTTTTTACTGAAAATTTGCTGAGTCTTGCGGATCTTTTCCTCCATTAAGTCGATAAAACAAAGAGAAGTGACGGCGGTGATAAGGAAAATCCAAGATTGTTTTATTAAATTTCGGCAGCCATTTCTTTTCATAATTCCTCGGAAGCCGAAATTAATCTACGAACGTTCGGAAGGAAGCGGGGAGAGATTAATGAATTTCATGCTTGGGATGAGCGCGGGATCAATCGCATGTTGAACTCATGCAAAGTCTGCTGATGTAGCTTTCATCGATTCTTATGTGATTGATGGGTTAAAAATTCAAATGGAGGCGGCAAAAGTTTGACGTTGCTTCTAATCGATCATTGCTCTTTTCGGAGCAGATTCTCGACGAAGGCGTAGACACTGACAAGAACAGAACATTGCTAGACATTCCACCGATCTCCTTCACTCAACCTTCGTCTCTCCTCGCTTCGAATGATTCATGGAATCTGCCAAAATAGTGAAAAGCTTCATTAATTTATTCGATTATTTCTGGAAGCTTAAGGAACTCCCCTGAATAATTGAATTAGTGTCGAGGATTTTTCTTGAAATTCTTCTCTAACGCTTCATTTACGTAAATTCCCTTAAAGAGCTGAGTCTCCCGACTGAAACAGAAACGTAATCCTTGCTGAGAAATGCTTGTGAATAACTTTTTACATTCATCAAGATGCAAAGAAGCCTCACATATTCGTTTGCCCTTGGCAAGCGTGTCGAGCTCTCGCTTTATGAGCCTCAACCTTAGGAAAACTTGCTTTATTCTCCCTCAGACGATTCACATTCTGATAGCTTTATCGTTTCGCTAACAACATCAAGATTAACGTTCAGAAATAAAACCTTGTGCAAGTTCAATGTGCATTTCACCCTCGTCTAAAGCAGACTAAACTGAGGGATTGGTGGAAGGAAAAACTCCATTTCAAATAATACCATGTCAAGTCTCAAATGAAAATCATTTAAAGCTTTTACCAGCAAAGCCCTTTTCATTTTATTTTAGCTTTAATTTACCTCCGGCACCTCCCAAAGCTTTCTTAGATGGCCAACTCTTTTGACTGAATGTATGAAACTGCTTTTAGAGCTACCGATTACCGCTGATGAAATATAACGGCGTAGCAGAATCGCGTGGCTCTCAGGATGAAAGCAAAAAGAATGTCTGTAAAATTTTATAATAAAATCGCACACGCAAATTGCCGAACGAATCCGCGAGGGTTTTTTATGCAACGCGATTTTATTGACAGAAAGAATGAGGAATTTTTATCGCGGTTTATTATATTTCGTATTTATTGCATGTAAGTAGCGCTCATGACACGATGTGGGTGTCCTTTATGTGTTTATGATGACATTCTAGCTTGTTTTATGAATTGTTGTAACTTGAAGGAAGCTGGTTATCGATTCGTTCGCTTGTCACATTATCGCCTGACGGGACCGGAAATTAATTCGTTTCACTTGCGACACTTTCGAATTGATTCATCGAGAGTGAAACTCACTAAGTGAACTCGTTGCTCGCCGCAAACGTTTGATCTCGATCCTCTCTGAGTTAAATCACTTGAAATAATTTATTCGCATTAATTTCTCGGGAATGTAAAGTGGCTTAGTCAGTTGATGTGAGCAAGTGAACTCATCGACTGGATTGGAAAAACCTACGATCGATATTCTCTGTGACATAAATTTCCATTTCCATGAGACACGGAAAAACTTCGTTAGCGTTTAAGAGGTTTAAATACTTTTAAGACGTTTCTTGTGGGCGGCACGACAACTTTCCAACCTTCAACTGAAGATGAAATTGAATAATAATCCGCTAAGAAGACGAGTAAGTTATGTTGCCGAGATAAATCTCTTCCCAGTATCGCTTTACGGCGACACAATTACTCTCAGTTTTTATCTTAAAGACTCGTGCGAGAATGAAAGACATTTACAGCAAGGGAGGAACTGACACTTTTATGAAAAATAATTTTCCTTCTTCCCTCGCAGCTCGTGCTAAATTCATAAGAAACATATTTCTACATCACCTTGGATTGCGGTGTGAGCGAAAGCGACATTATCTCCTCATGAATTTATAATTGCCTCATTTTCTTTCGAATATTAAGTCATAATTCTTCTCCTTGTCTCGATTACTGGCTCCTCCGCACCCCTGCTGAGCTCCGTGAGCCACACCAGAGGAGACAAATTGTTGTTGGTCCTCGTTCCCATGTATGTCGTTTAATGCATACATCATTTATCACTCTTTTTAGACATGGAAAATGGGCAAAGTTAATTGACGCTTATTTGCGCCTCTGTACAGTTCACGTCACCAGAGCCTTCGCAGTTAATCCAGTCAATTTTCTTGGGCTCGGCTAGCTGACATTTCACAACATCGAACACAAAACAAATTTTCGCTGCTGCTCCATCATGAGCTCTTTATCATCGTGTCGTTTTAATAGAGTAAAGGTTAACATCGTCTAGTCGTGACCTTGCCGTCAAGTCACATTCTTTAATATAGTTGAACATACGGTGAACACTCCACGACCCGAACTTATTTTTATTAAGTCCTCGAGAGACTCGAGCTATGGCGACGGCAAGCTCGACTAAACATTAAAATTTAACAATTCACTACTACAGCAGAGAACATGAACTATTCAATTTAATTGAGAGTGAAGCCAGGTGCGCTGGGTAACTTTATGGCTTTGGAAAATTGCGATCCGCGGGGAATCCGATCTTCTCACTGTTACGTGACAGAAACTAACCCAGTTTGGATCAGCAGCCTTGCCGCATCGAATACGTAATTTCATATGGATATCACTTTTAGATTGATGACATTCTCTTATTCCCCTTTCATAACTCTCTCCTCTTTTCTACCACTCAAATCACTTATCGGAGAACTATTGATTTCCCAAGATTATCGATAAAATTCTATTTTACTGCTAACAACATCAAGATTAACGTTCAGAAATAAAACCTTGTGCAAGTTCAATGTGCATTTCACCCTCGTCTAAAGCAGACTAAACTGAGGGATTGGTGGAAGGAAAAACTCCATTTCAAATAATACCATGTCAAGTCTCAAATGAAAATCATTTAAAGCTTTTACCAGCAAAGCCCTTTTCATTTTATTTTAGCTTTAATTTACCTCCGGCACCTCCCAAAGCTTTCTTAGATGGCCAACTCTTTCGACTGAATGTATGAAACTGCTTTTAGAGCTACCGATTACCGCTGATGAAATATAACGGCGTAGCAGAATCGCGTGGCTCTCAGGATGAAAGCAAAAAGAATGTCTGTAAAATTTTATAATAAAATCGCACACGCAAATTGCCGAACGAATCCGCGAGGGTTTCTTATGCAACGCGATTTTATTGACAGAATGAATGAGGAATTTTTATCGCGATTTATTATATTTCGTATTTATTGCATGTAAGTAGCGCTCATGACACGATGTGGGTGTCCTTTATGTGTTTATGATGACATTCTAGCTTGTTTTATGAATTGTTGTAACTTGAAGGAAGCTGGTTATCGATTCGTTCGCTTGTCACATTATCGCCTGACGGGACCGGAAATTAATTCGTTTCACTTGCGACACTTTCGAATTGATTCATCGAGAGTGAAACTCACTAAGTGAACTCGTTGCTCGCCGCAAACGTTTGATCTCGATCCTCTCTGAGTTAAATCACTTGAAATAATTTATTCGCATTAATTTCTCGGGAATGTAAAGTGGCTTAGTCAGTTGATGTGAGCAAGTGAACTCATCGCCTGGATTGGAAAAACCTACGATCGATATTCCCTGTGACATAAATTTCCATTTCCATGAGACACGGAAAAACTTCGTTAGCGTTTAAGAGGTTTAAATACTTTTAAGACGTTTCTTGTGGGCGGCACGAGTCGTGCCAACCCTCAACTGAAGGTGAAATTGAATAATAATCCGCTAAGAAGACGAGTAAGTTATGTTGCCGAGATAAATCTCTTCCCAGTATCGCTTTACGGCGACACAATTACTCTCAATTTTTATCTTAAAGACTCGTGTGAGAATGAAAGACATTTACAGCAAGGGAGGAACTGACACTTTTATGAAAAATAATTTTCCTTCTTCCCTCGCAGCTCGTGCTAAATTCATAAGAAACATATTTCTGCATCACCTTGGATTGCGGTGTGAGCGAAAGCGACATTATCTCCTCATGAATTTATAATTGCCTCATTTTCTTTCGAATATTAAGTCATAATTCTTCTCCTTGTCTCGATTACTGGCTCCTCCGCACCCCTGCTGAGCTCCGTGAGCCACACCAGAGGAGACAAATTGTTGTTGGTCCTCGTTCCCATGTATGTCGTTTAATGCATACATCATTTATCACTCTTTTTAGACATGGAAAATGGGCAAAGTTAATTGACGCTTATTTGCGCCTCTGTACAGTTCACGTCACCAGAGCCTTCGCAGTTAATCCAGTCAATTTTCTTGGGCTCGGCTAGCTGACATTTTCGAACACAAAACAAATTTTCGCTGCTGCTCCATCATGAGCTCTTTATCATCGTGTCGTTTTAATAGAGTAAAGGTTAACATCGTCTAGTCGTGACCTTGCCGTCAAGTCACATTCTTTAATATAGTTGAACATACGGTGAACACTCCACGACCCGAACTTATTTTTATTAAGTCCTCGAGAGACTCGAGCTATGGCGACGGCAAGCTCGACTAAACATTAAAATTTAACAATTCACTACTACAGCAGAGAACATGAACTATTCAATTTAATTGAGAGTGAAGCCAGGTGCGCTGGGTAACTTTATGGCTTTGGAAAATTGCGATCCGCGGGGAATCCGATCTTCTCACTGTTACGTGACAGAAACTAACCCAGTTTGGATCAGCAGCCTTGCCGCATCGAATACGTAATTTCATATGGATATCACTTTTAGATTGATGACATTCTCTTATTCCCCTTTCATAACTCTCTCCTCTTTTCTACCACTCAAATCACTTATCGGAGAACTATTGATTTCCCAAGATTATCGATAAAATTCTATTTTTACTCGCCAACCATCTGTTCCACCACAAACATTCTTCGATAAGTGAACGCAGGCCGAAACGATTGATGATGTAGATGGGGGCTGGTCTGGCAAAGAAGTTCTCCGAAACTTTATGGATTGTTTACGAACGAATTGAGTGAGCGTTGTGCAAGGAGAAATTCCTCGAAACAGAATAGGAAATTGCTGCTTTACATATCTCGTAATTGCAACGCCCTCGGACAGTGATAATGATAGTCATCGAGTTGCTGTGAGGCGCGACTCACGAGCCATCAATGTCAATTTGCTCAATTTAATTAGGAGCAGACCAAACAACTCATAAAGAGCGATGATAAAATGTGCTATCGATGAACTGCGGGCTTGACAAAGTGTTGCGAAGGCCTTTCAATAGGCGACAGTTGGGCCTGCTTGTGTCTGTTATCTGGTAAGATATAGAAGGATCAGCTTGGATATAAGAAAATAATTTCATTGAAATTAAATATTAATCCATTTTGCTTTAATAATAATAGATTGTTGTTGGGCGTATTGGTAAATGAGGTTACAGACCTTGAGTCATAAAGTTTTAACGAGAATATCTTTAGCCGAAAGTCGATGCCACCAACAATATTTAGGCTTGTGATATTATTGGCATATTCGCGCTCTGTATAAAGAAAGTTTCAAGACTTTCTCGAAGTTCGCAGACCTCGCGAAACTCATTAAGCAACAGCATTATCAGACTATGTAGTCAACAGAAGCCGATATCGTGCTAGAGCTAAAATAGACCAAGTCATTATATTGAACTGCTCTCATAACGGGCTTCTCTACTTCTCACACCGCTTTCATCGACTCGAATCAATTCTGCAACAACAAGCCGGCTACTGAGTTTCTTGAATGAATCCCTCATAACTTTTCCACTTGCTGTGTGCTGATAATTTGTCCTGTAAACTTTCAGCAGAGCTGTCAAGTGTGAGTGCAAACTTTGTCGACTGAACCAACGCGCGTTGTCTGAATTCTTCCGGTTTTTCTGTGCAGACTAACTTCGCGTGTGCTTCCAACAACTTTTCCGATCTTAAGATTTATGGAAAAAGTTCCGCAAACTATTAAACAGTTTGTTGCCTCCAACTGGATGAAAGTTATCGACTTTAAGTTAATTAATTCGACGCGAATGAAAATAGAACTTTATGAAATTAAGCTCGATAAATTTCCTTAACAAAACTCTCGTGCCTGCTTCTAATTTACGAAATGCTAGCAGTTTCCCTCGAGAATGCTTGCTCTCGTGCATGCGGTCCTTACAAACGACGACAATGCTTTGACGAGAAGAATGAAGAAACTTACATAAATTACTCGAAGCTGAAGTAGGAGAACAATGACATCCTGCAAGACAAGAACCTGCTCCATGTTATCGCTCGTCGAATGCATTGCATGTCTCAGGAATTAAGTCGACTTAAGATATCACAAGCAAGCGTTGCATGCCGAAGCTCCTAGCTTGTAATGGATCTACGAGACTCATGCATAGAGAAATAACGTATCGAGAAGGTTAAACCTATCAACCTACATTCAGAGCTTCATTTTACGGCTCCGGAGCTTCATCACTCAGCGAGTCTCTTGAGAATATCGAGAAAGTGTGAGGCAGCGTGCTCGTTGCCGAGAGCTGACAGATCGAACGTTTTATGCTGATTCTCTTTCACCGGAAACGAGTGATCCGACCAAAGCGTAGGAGTCGAGGAAACATAAATATTTTGATCGAAAACATATTGAAAAACGGCTTCGTCTGTCTGGGGACTTTGGAGGTTTAATAGCGCGGAACGAGGAGCAACTTGACGGAATTAAATGGATCGGAACGCCGGCAACACTTCGGCGACGAACCGCACCTCAAGACACTTGAGCATTAACCTCAGCATCATCCGGCCCGTCACTCGCTTCAGAGTTCAGAGAAGTGTACTTTTGTCATCTGGAGATTTATCTGCCTCACCGCTTTTCCATGAATTTCGATTTATTGATTTTACTTCTCTCGGAGAGATTACGGGTGATTCGCTTTCGTTTCAATTTATGGCTCTTAAGCCACGATAAACAGCGCCACAAAATATTTTTTCGCTTGTGGGCCTCGAGGCCGGATGATCAAAATTTATTCACGTTTAGAGCATGCGAGCCGAAGTATTTGGGGTCCCTGAAGGGAATAAATTCATTCGAATTAGGAGTGACCGCAGTTCAGGGGGACGGAGAGCGGCCACTCAAAGTCACGAAAAGAACATTGATCAGCCTCGGCCAAATGGAATGTTTGCTTTCAATAAAAGCTTTTGTCGATAGATAAGTAACGATAAAATATTCATGCAATTCCGTTCCTGAATATTTTCATCGACGAAATGAATTATGGCAAACGTGCGGATGGTGGAATCAGATGAGATGCTCTGGCAGGTTTAATTGGCAGATGTATAGTTACAACAAATGAAAAGAGGAGGCTATGAAAGATTTATGTGGTCGGATCACTCAAGAGACTTGACGGGTTTGTCAAGCCATTAATGCTCTCCGTCAATTGCTTTGGCGTTAGGGAAGCCAGTTCATAAATAGTTTAAAGTCTTTGGCTTGAATTTTTAACTTTCCTAATTGGGTTTATCAGGGTTTAAGGAAAAGATTTCCGTAGCAAGTCGGTTGGAAAACCCTCGGCGGATAGACAGCTCGTCTTGGGTATTCGTCCTAATGATCTGTTATTTGAGAACGGCCCATTGAAGGAACAATAAGAAACCATAACAGAGACTTGAAGACAGAAAGTTTCCGATACATTTTCGTGAGCTCAGATAACAATGCCAAATTGGATGCAAATCTTCAACCTTTTGACTGAATGACGAAGTGTAATCAATCATTGGGATAAGTTGAGTTCCGACGATACATTTCTGCGCTCATGTTACTTTGACGGAGGCAAAAAATTTGTCTCACCTCTTGAAATTCGTTTCACGTTCAGGTTCCATCATCGCAGCACTCAAAATATTTAAAAATTCTCGCTTCACCTGCAAACCGCAGACCTTCGTGCAAAATCTAAATTTAAAACATTCCCACCTCAAAACTCGAGACAAGCTAAGCGGCAAGAGCTCGACGGAGCTTTAGATTTATAGACGGAGCTTCATCACCCGTCAGAAATATGCAGACGTAAAAATTACAAATCGCCTTCCGTTGATTTCGTAACATTTTCCAACGAACATCCTAATTAAACTGCCAACAGCGAACGCAGTTGTGATTATTCTTTCCCTCTTTCTTGTCGTTACAGGGCACAAAGCAAATAAAGTGATTTTGATGAAAAATGTCGCTTCAACACGAACCGGAACAAGTGGCGAACAGCGAGATGGGAGGATCAGAGGAGACTTCAAAGCTGCTTGTCGAGTCACAAAGTGGCAAAAATAATAATAGTTCGAAAAATAATGCAAACATTGCAAGATTGCAAAAGGCTAACTCGTACGCTTGTTCACCTAATGGACCAGCTTCATCGAGTGGACTCGTATCGCAGCAATCGGTAGACACTGGCGCTGTTAGTAAGCCAGTTCTTATGAGACAGGACAGAGCTTCGTCGTACCTTACAAGTCCACAACTTTCTACACTTGGAACTTCTGACGAGACTTCTGACGATGATAACGCCAAAGCAATTTCATATCAACTTATGCCGAATATCCCGGCCAACAGATGTCGAACTTGTCGTTCATACGAACGCTGCTCTTCAATCTCTCCCGCTTCTGTGATTTATTTGCCAAGATCAGCTTCAAAGGAAAGCCTTGAAGCGACGGCAGCAGCGCAACACCACTCGGTTCCACCAGTTTTTGTGACCGGATCGCCAACGACATCGCGAATGATTCGACAGAGCTCACAACCAGAGGCAAGCACGCTCTCATGTTGCAATTCCACGACATGTAATCATGCGCCGCAGACGTCCTCTCTACGTCAACTGAAGGATCCAAGTGACCAAATTAGTGGCATTACGTTTGATGCACTTAGAGTGAGTTTCGAAAAACATTCTCAAACAGCTTTTGATTAAATCTCACTCGTGTTGATTCTCAGGTTAATGGACCAGCACTCCGACCCTTCAAGCAAGTGAGTTTCCTTTTATTACGCATGATTACTCTAATTTCTCATCGGTTTATTGACGAGCTTTTGCGAAAAAGCTTTCGATGGCGAAACTGCTTTGCCGATGTCAACGGGCAGGACGCGCCGCAACAGAAAAACCAACTTTGCAACTTTTTTGTTTGCTTTTTCATTAAGATATTTTCAAGTTTGTCCTTTCTTCTGTGTGTCTTCTCCGTCTTGCTAGCTTTTTATGCGACGAAACAAAAAGAACAGCTTAAGATGAGAGATGACGAGTGAATTTCTGTTTTGCATTTTGTAGCTTTCTGAGTTCTCCTTTACATTAGAACGAAAAAGTCTGCTCCACTCTTATCTATTCAAATTCATCTCTCGAGTGAAAACAGGAGTTTTATTTCTATTTCCAAGTTTCCCGAGAAGGAAAACTTTTTAATTTCACTTCTGAGTGAGCGAGTTTGTCGCAAGTTATGACTGTCGTGTAAAGTGTAGTTTTCCCATCGGGAAAGTTTGTGAGTTTCTCCGACAAAAGGATTTGGCGTGATAAGTTTCGAGCTGTCAAGGATGAAGCTCGAAGTGGCTCGGAATCTTGATGACGACAGCGAGAGTGAAACGCTCAATGGGAAAACCCTTTTCAAAATTGTGGGTTTGCGGTTACGTGAATAATTGATTTGGTAGGTTTCGACATCATTCACGCTCCACATTACATTGATCATGATTTATTTGCTTACAATTATCGGGAAATGTTTTGTGTTCAATTCAAAAATGTTTTCACAGAAATTATTAAAGCAAATTTGTGTTCACACTCCTTTGAAAGAGAAGTTAAATCAAATTCTGCTAATCTAAACACGACGTTGGACTGATGAACAAAGCACAATCAAGAATGATGCGGTCAAAATGTGTTTTCTTGAGTAATGGGAGAGTAAACTGTTGGAGCTTAGTCAACGATATCGAGTATCACTTTGAACTATCAGTGAACTTTTTATGATTGATTATTCATCCGTGGATACAGATGGCTACCATGACCTGAAAGCTTCACGACTTTAAGTGCATTCGTAACTTCCTTCAACCTAAAGCCAAGTCCATCTGTTGCTTTAATTCTCAGCGGGAAACTATTGCTGCTTCAGTAATGCGTGAACGCGTGTTTACTCTAGCTTAATTATTCATCCCTAACATATGGTCAAGACAATTAAACTGCTTCCGTCATAAAGCGATCGTGTTCTGCAAAGCCACGTGCAAAACTCTGACGTGTTTTCGCTCTCGAGAAACTCTTGAGCAACTTTATAACAAATTTAGTCTATAATGACGACCGCGATTTTTCAAATGTTTATTTTCTTTTGAGCCGGCGCTGCTTGAAGAATTGCGTCTATTAATAGAAGCTGCAAGACCTACAAATGAAGATTCGTTAGCGAGTAAATTCATGTTCGCTCGATGCTTATGAACGTCATTGTTTAGAGAATTTCTCTGCGCTTAATGATGACGTAAATTCCTCGAGAAATTCCTGTCGCAATCAATGCTCTATGAGCTCAGCAATGAATTGTGTATCGCAACACACAGCCAGCTAAATATTTCATAGTTTAGATAGAAAATAGAAACGAAACGACACTTCAATTATGAGCCACACAAAGCAAAACCTTGAGAATGATCAAACAAAAGATGTTTGGCATTCTTTCGAGGTTTGTCTCATTTAGCAAGCTCATGGCGCAGAAGAAAGTGTCGTATTTGAACTCAAGGCAACCTCGAATGTTGTTTGTTGCTAATCTAGAAAGTGTTGAGTGATTGGAATCATCGTCGCATAGCAAAAGCAAACATTGATGGAGCTCAAGTGTCTTGAGTCAAGACCGCAAAACGGAAAAATCAGAGGAGTGATCTTAAGTGATGTGAAAACAGCTAGATCAGGTGCATGTCAGACAAGGCCACGTTGTGTCAAAAACGACACTCTATAGTTTTCCTGCAAAGAAATAAAAGCAAAACTGTATCGAATTTAACTCAATCGCAGACAGAGCTCGATGCATAATGAAATTTAATATTTTGTGCAACGATTTATTTTTATTGTCAATACCGCAGTTGCAGTCGAACTTAGTTCAGTGGCTCAGAGACGATCAAAATGCTTAATCCATGTAAAGGGTTTCCTGAAAACATTTTCATTCGGGTAATTCGCCCTTGACGATCATTAAATTTCATTCCATATCACGTTTCACAAACTCACTCGCTTTGTTATGGTTTCGTCCTTCCATTGGTCTTACGTCTTCAAAGAGTATGTAGACTCATTCAATTAAAACAGTTGCAGAACAATTAGTGTTGTGAAAGTATTTACCGTACAAATTGGCTTTAGAGTGTGGTAATCTGCACCAGTTTAAGCTTTAGAAAGTTTGGTCTGGCCAACAACTTAATGGCTCGAGCTTTTAAATAGCACAGAATTATTTTTAAACCGAATTTTCTTTCGATCCCGTTTAGGGTGTACTGTTGTGTCCTCAAACGTTGTCGCAAGCCCGCCGCACAGAACTTCAGCGCGCTTTCACCGAAGCTACTACCACGTTGACTAATGCTAAAACGGTATCCGCTGCATAAATATTAAACTTTTCCCGTTTTTGCTGTAGATTTTAGAGAGATTTTAATGCAAATATTCAAATACAATCTTTTGAAGCTTTTTTCTTCTTCTCTCTCAAGTTTCACGTCAAGCTAAAAAGTTTTTTAACGACGAGATAACCCAGAAAGTGCTGCAACTAAAGCAGTCATGAATTAGTTAGAAATTTGTTTTTAACGGCTAACCTTAGTTAGCACCGCATGCAGTTGAGTCTTAGCCAGTTTTATGCATTCGCAAACCATTTTCGCTTGAGGATTTTACGCTTTTCCATCAGAGCTTTCAACAAAATTCTTTCGACATGAAAAGTGTGCAGAATAAATTAAACGAGATGACTTTCGCCGGAGCTTGTCACTGAGTTTACCGCTGTCAATATAAAACCCTCCAAAGTGTTTGATTCTGATGACAAAGCTTTCGTTTTTTCGCTTTCGTGCAACGTCTTGCATGTAATGAAGCCAAAGTTGATTTAGAAGAAAGGCAAACTGAGACGTGGGAGAAGATGAAATATTTTCTGTAACAGCTGTTTATCTCAAAGACTTCGAAATGAAGTGAGCAAGCAGTTGAATAGAACTTAATTGAAGCTTCTCTTTTTCGCCAGGAGTTCTCTTGTAGGTCGTTCGGACGATTTTTCCATCTACAAAATGCAATTGCCTGATGGTACGCGACGTAATGCATGAGACGTTGAGCGTTAGTAACTCAAGGAAAACATCTGCAGCTCATCGTTAATTTTTTAATCAGAACAGAGGCTGAGAGATAAAACAACAAGCGAGGGAAAATTTCAAATTACATAAATATCTCGCTCAGTAACATGCAAATTGATTGCACGATCCGCTTCTTTCTGCTGCGCCTTCATTTAGATTTCTCGAACTCACAAAATATTTATGGTAATGAATTCAGAGCTCGCTTGATAATTGGGCTTTTTATTCATTGAAGTGCGTTGGTAAGTTCCGTACATTATTCCAAACGAATTTGATATCGTATAAAACGCTGACAAAGCTTGCCAACCTCCCCAACCATCGCATTAAATATGACAGCAAAAATTACTCGACGACAGTTTGCCTTTCTTCTTTCATGTCGTTAGTTGCGGTGAATAATTAAAGACTCATCGCAATGCAGAACAAACACAAAGTGCTGCTAATTCGCCGACTTACACGCAATCGGGCTCGCTTCAACATGTTTTCCACGACGCGAGCGCGATGTTTATAATGAATCATCCATCTCTTGAGTACATTTACCGCACGACGAAAAGCTTTTCCTCATTTTCCTGGCAACTGTTCAACGAATGAAGTATGTTAATAGAAAATTGCTATTGCGATAAAGAAAAGCGAGGAAGTTTTCGATGGCTGCGCTCAGGAAAATGATTGTGCGAGGAAAACGTTTCAGTTTCCAACGCTCGCTGAGTGCCAACGAAAGCGGAACGACGAGAGAGAATTTCCCGAGTTTTCCTAACACAAAAGCGTCTTGCTCTCGCTACGATCGTAGCACGTTCCGTATTTTACAAGCGACTGTAGTGGAATCGTTCGAGTGTCGGCGAGTTTAGTCTGAGCGACTCTAAAGCACTGAAATATTTCGTCGCTTCGGATCAAAACTTTCTCGGTTTCTTTTTCTTTTTTCTGCTGAATGAAAAATTCACTAGAAAAACTCTCACTCTATCCATCAGTCTCTGTTTAGGATTTGATTCGATTATATGTTATATTCTTGCTGTCCTTCGCGCGTGGTGAAAATTCACTTTTCCTTCACTTCACTCTTTCGTTTCGAGTTCTATTTTTGATACAATAAAGTGCCCGTAGACATAAAGTCGAAAGAATTTCGATGGAACCTTTGATGGGAAGTTGTTTTTAATTAGCTCAAGAGAGAGATTGTAGTGTTTTTAATGAGTCAAGATTAGTGAAACGAAAGCACTGTCATCGATACAAAGTCTCTAATGATGGGAGCGACAGGGCGATGAGTGCTACAACGTGGAGCGACAAACTTTTTCTTTCTCGTAGACGGCTCATCCACTCACCTCGCTTTCGTTTCCTTCGGTTCCGCAATTGAAAGGAAACTTGGTCAAAACAAAAAGAAACTCGGACGACATCGACGAGCAAAAAAGGCGGAGAACGAAGAAAAATCGTAAATAGTGAATCATTTTCTTTGTGTTTTAAGCTAAGGAAGAGTTTTCTTGGTGACTCGAGTCTTCCGCTCCACGTTGGAGACTCCATGAGAAAGCAGTGTGAGCGTGGAAGTTGCGCATAGCTGGAGCAATCGATTCTCTTATCGCTTTCTTCTTCATCTGCTCGCTTACCAAGTTCTTCGATCTGATGGTCGTAAATAACTCCACTGCTTCGAGTCCGTCTCTTAAACGCGAACTCTAAACTTTCCCATCTCCCGTTTGTCATAAATTCAGCTTTTGAATCAGACTCGATTGATCTCGAGGCTATTTTCACTCTGACTTACTCTTCTTACTATCAATTAGATAAATTAGGGAAATCAAAGCGGGAGATGCAAATTTATGTGTGTTTATTATCATCTGAAGAGTGCGAAGCGGGATGCGAATTTCAAAAAATTATAAATCTACCGCTCGATAAACGGATTTACGATCTAATTAAGTTACAAATTCACTAAACAGATCATTGTTATAAATAAGGCGAGCCTAGAAGAAACAAGAGAAGTTCTCGCCTAGTTCATTACGCGACGAGCCGCAGAGAAATGCAGTGCGAAGGAATAAACTTGTGAATAAACTTGCTCTGCTGTCGTAAAAATAGAATGGAAATTGAGTTTGAACATTAGCAGACGAGGAATTGTCATTTTTTATCGTGTAAATAAAGAGTGCATGAGGAATTGCTTTCAAGACTTGGTGGTGCATCTCGTCGTCTTCGCCGTTAATTAAGAAAGTTTTCCTTGACGATTTGCTTTGTGCGCGTGCGAATTTGTGTGTCGTGTCGTAAAAATGTCATCAAAGTTCAACGGCGCTGCTGGAATTGAGATGACGAAAGTGCTGGGAGCTTATGTTGATGGTGTGCTGTCAGACTTGTGTAAGGATCAACTTTAAATCACTTTTTACTGCTAAACGCCTTAAAACTGTTATCGGCTTCGCGACATCAACGAGTGAACAGCTCAGCGTTCTCCTTTGAGAAACGTTGAGTGTTCGACTCGAAGTTTAATTTGTGTTTTTATGCTACTTGAAACCATCAGCGATGTCCGCGAAGAAATTCATAAGCGCGCGAGCCGAAGAGCGAGCAATTTTAGCCCCGCAGTTTTATTTTCGTATCACACATAAACTTTTTTTTGGGGGGTTTAAAAATAGATGAGAAATGCTGTTCGAGTTTTATTTCGCGAAGCTGCCAGCAGCTGAACCTAATGGGAGATTCATTGGAACATTATTTGGAAAATGTATTAACGTTAACAGCCGCTCTTCGCGTTTATTGAGTCTCAACTCGTGCGTTTGTGTAACTGAAAAGTTTCGAGCGGCCTTGGCGCTTCGCTCTGTGACGTCTCATGACTACAGACTCATGACGTAAAGCTTTATTTATGTTCGAAAATAGCATAAACAAATCGGGAGCAAAAGTTGGCGAATACAGAAATTGATTAAACAAAAAGAATATTTACGAACTGCAGCAGTTAAAGCGCTTTAAAAATCGATGATGCATTGAGGGGACCACCGGATGAGACTGAAACAATGTCGACGGCTCTCCGCTCGACTGTTCTCCGTCTGCTTGAAATAAATAATGCAAAATTTAAAGCGTCTAAAGAGTCGAGCGAAATATTCGACTGTTGATAAAACTGTCTGAGTTTGCGAAGCTCATTCATCTTGAAGAGTTTATCATCCTAGTCGAAACATTTTAATTATCATCGTATTACTTTGTTGAGACGTCGAAAATCTTGAGGGCTTGCGGGAGACCTTGTAGCTTTTATATCGCAGTGACGACTCGATCGTTACTCTTCTCGCCATCGCAGTTTTCTAATTCTTTGTTGCTCAAGTTCACATCGAACGACAAGACTTTCAATTATTTCCCCTCAAAGCGAATCAGAGACTAAAATTATCTTCGCCGCGACGTTTGAAGATTCTTGATCTTCGGTAATGAAACACGTTTAGATTTTTTCTGCTCATCCAATAAAATCGAGAGACTAAGAAAAGCGGCGATTAGTCGTGGAAGCGTGAGTCTGAAACGAGTTTTTTCAACTGAAAACAGACGAACACACTTGACTTATCGTCCGCGTGACTTTGTATTGGTTTTCGCAGTGACTCGAGATTGATCCAACAGAGAACGTGCTCGATCAGTCTCCCACCGACCTTCACTCTAACCCTGTTGAAACAGAAGAGTTCTAGTAACAATAATTCAATTAGCAGGCAACAACCGCAAGTTGCCTCGTTTAATGTTTTCTTCGTGGCTCCTTTTACCACTTCATTAGTTTTTGCTCAAAGCGTGCGAAGGAAAAGTGCGATATCGTTCGTGTTGACGGTTCTTGTCAAGTTTTTGTAATTCCTCTTCTTGTGTCAACGCTTTACACAATCAGCCAGCGGAATGAACTTAGCAATTGTAAGGCGAATGACAAACAGAAAACTTAATTTTGGACGGTGAATTAAAATATTTTGAATATTCAAACCTTAAATCAACGAAAGAGCGTGGAGCGCAGAAATTCGTTCCAAGTCGTCGTAATTTCTGCTCGATTTAAATACTTAATTGCTGTGAATGTTGGGAGCGAGTGCTGGGCGTCACATTTCATTTTCTGCGTCTCGAAAACGCTGGAGAACGAGTCGCGAAGCCGGAGATTAGGAGTTTGTTTGCTTGCCTTAACTGATTGATGTTTGCTTCATTTGGCACGCTTTCGAAATCGCTGCAAATGCATGTCGTAAAGCGATTTATGCAAAACGGATCGAGAGGTGTCATAACGAGGCGTTGTGCTTGTACGTAGGTGGTGCTGGAAGTTTATGCTTTTGCATGTTCAGAAGAGCTCTGCATCGAACGTTGACTTAATCGCCTTAAAATTGGTCTTGAGCTGAATAGAAACTTTAAACGCTTCGTGTTTGGGGTCGCATCGCAGCGATTCCAGAAGAAACGTTTGCCAACAAGGCGACATTGCCAAAAGAGCTGCGGAGTTTTGGCGTCAGTAATAAACAATCTGAGAGAATTTTGATAGAAAGTCGCAAGAGATAAAATGAATTAAGTTTCATCTAATTGTAACTCACATTTATCTATAGCCAGTGACGTTAAGTGATGAATAACTCTAGCGCCCAGCTTAGCTCTCGAGATTTCTTGCAAGCGGTCTTAGCAACATTAAGCAATTAAGACTGTACGAGCTCCAGTCTGACTGGTGTAATCAATCTCATTATTTTGTAAGTGTGAATGACATTGGAGAAGAGTAGCCAAGCATTTAATGACAGAATCCTTTCGGTCCAGATTGCTGATGCACTTCAGTTGCGCTTTTAAGTTCATCTCTTCGGTGTTGGAAAAACGTCGAGAGCTGAATCAAGATACACAAAGCTCGAAAGCGATAGCAGTAAAAAAATTATTCTGCTCCAATTAGTCAATCAATCAACGAGCAACAAACTACCTCAAGTTAAAGATTTCTCACATAAGAACTGCTGATCGACTTACATCGAAAAGTGATGAAGATTTATTTTCTTGACCGTTCGGCATGCAGCAACATCACCGCTTCGATGAGCTGAGCTTTATGTCGACCTTTTCACTTACATGAGAGGTTGCTTCTCACATCGATCAATCACAATTTCAAAGGTCATAATTTATCAAAAGCTTTTCATGAAGCCGTAATGTTATAGAATTTCGAATCACTTCTCAAAATTTCCATCCACTCGCTTTCCAAAGCTTCCTATTTCATAAATGTAAATCAGTTCTTCATGCTTTGATTATAAATAGAAAAGTTGGATCGAAATCAACTGTTTTGACGAGTTAGACGTTTGATGAATATGAGAAATCAATTTTCGTTCAACTCGTGTGTGGGAGTTTCGTGCTCGCGGGATTTCCCTGAATTAATTGCTTAATCAAACAATGGGCGCTGTCACGTGTTCACCTCCTTTGATCATTTACATCGCAGGACCTTCGTTTGTCAAGTTGGCTTTTGAGCATTTCATTTTGTATTCAATGCATGTTATTTATGAATGTAATGGGGAATGTCTACCATATCAGCAACCTTATCCATCGGAACGTTTGCTCACCGCATGTCGGCGAAGAAGAAAACTTGACTTCACAGCCGAGCATCCAAATCGGCTGGTTGCTTATCGCTCGTGCATGCGAAAGAGAAATGAATGTTATCGAAAAATGAAGCACGTCGTTAAAGACGAGTTGAATTAATGTCGACTGACAAAGATAAATTTGATGGCTCTGCTTACTGACAACAAGCAGAGCTTTCCGACCTCTAACCTAGCAAGCCAAGCCAGCGGTAATCTGAGCGAGGGCATCACACTTTAAGCTAGCTTAACCTCAACTGTCTTATCTCTCCCAAGACGTGCGGCTTGGAGTAAGTCGGGAACTTTTATCGGAACATACGAAGCCAGAAGCCGAGTTATTATGTAAATTCTGTAAGAAGATTTATCGACGGTTCGACGTCGCCTCGCCGTTCCGAAAATTACTTAATTTTATTGATCCCTTGTGTGCCTTTCGGGAGATCTGTAAAACGTTTTTGAATTCATCGTCGGAATCCAACGAGAATGCCAATAATTCGAACTAGTAAATTGCTCGTGAAAAACTCAAATAAGCTTAAAGCTCATTGAACCCAAAAGCTCCAATAATTTGATAGCTGCACAAGCTTGACGAGCCAACAAACTCGATAGTTTACGACATGGAGTTGAAATTTTTGTCCTTTTCCTTCCGTTGCATAAACTTGCGATCCATCTGCCGAAAATTATTACCAATTGAATATACAGAAGCTTAACGACAAGCGGAAGGGACGGCATTTAGTTGTAAACAAATCAATATGAAGACCAGAAGAAACATGGAAGAATGCGAGAGACTTTTTTCTCGAGCCATGAACATTTATTTAGGACGACGCCGCAGACGACGAGAGTTGAAAGAGCGTTCAGAGGTTGTTGTGCCTTTTGTTTGGTACTTGATGGCGCGAGAGGCAAAAACGTTCATTTATTTTAATCTCAGCTAAACGAAAAGAAATTGAAACGCATGAATCAAACGCTTTCTCAAGATTCCCGCAGCGAAAAGGGCTGCGGCTTGCAAATGTCTGGCAACAACCTTGCTCAAGGTTTACTTTTTCTACGTTTGCTTAGGTCGTTTCCTTATTTTACGGATTTATGGCCTCATTAACTTCTACTTGCTATCTTATCTACGCTCAAGCCTGCGTACAATTTTATTGGCAAGGATCCTGAACCCCTTTCGTCTTAACTTTGGGATGCTCGACGCAAATATTTCCCAGAAAATGTCAATCTTTGTTCAACTGATGCTCCGATAATGGGCATTAAATTTGCAAGGCTTGAACGACGACAAATAGCTACAGCAGCTGTGTGAAAATTATGAGGCTGATTCTAAGGAGATTGACAACATTTAACAAGAAGTTTCGGAAGACAAAATCAAACCACGGAGACTCAACGTCTAAGATTGAAATCTTTCTAGCTTTTACGATGTCTGAATTGACTTGATGAAGACCTTTCAAGCCAAGTGATTATCTCCTCTCACCTTGACTCAATAATTTAATTCTCAATATTCTCGATCAATTTATTTTCTGTCTTCAGTCTTGAGTCTCCCACTGCCATTTACTGCTCTGCTTGCCTAAAAACTGAACGGTGCTCGTTAAACCTTCTTGAGGAATCGCTTGTATTTTGTGTTTTATGTGATTCAATAAAAATTTGTTAGGAAATTGGATTGCGAGAGAACGAGCAGTAAAAAGGTTTAAGAACTCTTTCACCCCTTGTGCCCTCATCCAAAGCGCCTTAATTCATGTTTCTGCCTGGCAATAAAAATTGTGAAGATTTTTTTATGGCATCAGCTTTGAAATTATGAGTAAAACTTCTTGTCTTGATGGCATTTCAATCACGAGCGGCTCCTAATTAAAATCTTTGGCTTGATCGATGCTGGCTGATAGCGAAATAATCGTTGAGTTACCCAATACTAATTTTTAAGATTGATGGAAGGTCGCGGAATATTGTGGACGGTTACGCCTAAAAAACTTTTACGTTTTTCCTCCACGCCTCACGCACTAGGTCAAGAATCTCGTAAACTTCGTTTTACGCCGTAAAATCGATTGCCGTAGCTCTGCGATTTAACTTGTATCCTGCCTACGCGGTTGTCAACCTTTCCACGTGCTCCTGACAGTTGAGAAGGCTAACAGCTGATAGCGCCTAATTACCAAGTTGCTGTTCACGAAGCCATTTCGCCTGAAAGCAATTGGAAACTACTAAAAGTTTTTCCACAAAACTGAATCTCAATCAAAGAGAAAATCATTTCAATTTGAAATTTCGCCAACAATGTTTTACGAAACAAAATGTTTCCCGAAAATTGGAAAAGTTTGAACAATTTCATACAAATTTAAATGAAGAAACTCAAAGCTCGATGACTACTGCAGCTTATGTTTTCCTTGAATCCATAAATTAGTTCGAGATTGATTTGTTTTCTTATGCTCGAAGCCTTTTTGTAGACTATAAGTTGGAGAAAAAAGGATTTCTGCAAAATTGAAATTTGTTCAGTCAATTGCGAGAAATTTCTTGAGGCGAAGTTTCTAGATTCATAATTCAGTTGACTCGTTTGCGACAGCTTTCATTGTAGTTCTAGGAAGTGGACGATTGCTCTCGAGTACGCTCGGACTTCGTAACTCTTGTCTTTGTGTTTTTGCAAGTTAAACAAATTTAGTTTAAATTTTAAGCAAGTGTTAACTCGTTTAAAAATTGCATTAAAAACTTTCATAAACTTTCCGACTTGCTCTCAAAATAATCAAATATAGTTACAGCTTCCGAATCAATTTCACGGCATTGGCTAGTGTAATTATAAAATCGCAAAAAGCCATGAAAAACGGTTAGGATTGCGGCTCGTAAAGCTGTCGATCGTAAAAAATCGACTCATGTTTTATTGCGTACTTTTTGTGTTTTGTAATTGAATACAACTTGAATGAGTCTGAACATTAATAACAGCTTTATCGCTTTGTTCAGGCGCTTCATGTCTCCCGAAACAAAAACTATGATAAAAGCTCGCATAAAGCAAGTTTGACAGCTCGCGATAAACAATCGCATTGAACAGAATCCGGAATTGTTTAAACGAAAATTTATCAACGAGAATGAAATTAATTTCGATTCTTTTGACCGGCACATATAATAAACAAATTTTATGATCTGCTCCACTCTGTGTGAGGCAAACCAGGGAGTTGCTGTTCATTACCGCAATGAGTTTAATTGATCGTTTTTGTTTTTCGGTCGAACAAAGCTTTCTTTAGCACTGCGCGATTTAAATGTCTGCAGTTGACTTTGAGAAATGATCTCGTGCGACCTCCGCAGTTCATCGTATTCTTTACTCAAACGGTGTGGCGAGGACGTCCCCGGAGGCGGGAAAATGAAAAGTAGAAATAAAATGAAAAGTTTTCTCCAATCTGATCTTGGTGGAAGCGAATTTAATGCGGTAAAAATAACGAATAAATTAGACGAGCTTTAAAATCTGAGAATGCTCTGAGCTTGCGATGTCTTGACTGGACAAATCTCATACTGAAGTATTAAATTTAAAATTCACCGGCGTTTCAAATATTTAACATTTCATAGTTTAGAGAGCACAAAATTTTTCATGAGAGCCACAAAATATTGAATATTCAAAGTATTTTTAGGAGGAACTCTTTTAAGGTCTCACAAAGGTTCATTCCAACGCTTGCCTCTGGCACGATAGTACTTAAATGGTTCCATCTCGTGACGATGAACCAGCTAATGGCTTCGCGGATATACGAGAAGTTTCCCACGAACCGCTCGACCAATTTGGAGAGGTAATTAGAAAGCTCGCGATAGCAAGTGGAGGAACGCCATTTGATCACCACGAGACTAAGGAGGCAGTAGCACATAAATAATTGCAACCTCATTGCCTCTCGCGTTTCAAATTTATTCGTTTCGTTCTTCTTTCATGTTCATCGTTAATCGCAGAACTTATTATCATAAGTTATGCGTTGGATGAGCGTCATCATCGGAACGAAAAACTGGAAAAAGTCTGCTCAAGAGAATCTCAAAAGTTTCATTGCGAAAAAATTCACATCTCCACATGATCACATTCATAGAAGGTCAAAATAAAACGACCCTTTTCCCTCATTATTTAAAATCCAATGATGGAAAATTTGATTCGATTATCAAATTTTGAATCTTCGCTCTTTGCCCCAAGACGTATGGTGAAAGTTAAGCCGTCACGTGTGTTATATAAAGCCCGAGGCTTCCCTTTTCGGATGGCAAAAGGATACGACAACCTTTAATATTTCACATTGTTGCTGAATAAAAGGAAGAATAGAAAAGGATTTGCCTGATATTGCATAAGAGATTTCCTTTCACTTGTGTCCATTTGCTAAACTCTTCTCTCCTTTGTGTGTCCTCAACGTCAACGAGATGCCGAGGCAGTAAAATACGTCGCTATGCTGATGCAAACAATTTGTATTTGAGCTCCGTCGCTTTGTGATAAACTCGCAGTAATAAAATTCAAAGGAAGCAATCATCAACCAACGAAGCGACCGAATTCTTAATGTAAATCGACCATCCGAATTCTTAGAGTAGTATTCTGCTACCGAATCATTTCTCATGACATTCAGGGTCAGCTTCCCTAGAGAACGGCTTCAATTTCATCTATTTTTCGACAATTCAATTCCGACAGAGGAAAAAGAAACTTTTCAACTTTATTTCAACGACATGATATGCATTCTTCCGAGAAGAGGGTCGTATGATGGAAAGTTGATGAAGAGCTTTTGAAGTTTCGTCACGTCTCTTTGAATGAGTGAATGCTACTAGAAATTCGAGTTGTAACTCATTAAAAAGTAGTTTCGCAGTCTTTTAATCATTAAGATTAGGATAAGTTAGCGTAGATGAAAGACTTGCGAGTCTAAGCTGCACGATTTTACAAGAACTGTCATAGAAACGTTGAAGTCCTTTAACAATTTTTAAAGATTCTAGACTATATTTGTATTGCCTAGTTAATGTATGCTAAGCTGAACTTATGTTTAATAATAAACTTCTAATTAGTAGTCAGCAGTAGCATTCGCAATCATAGTGTCGACAAGCTTTTGAATATTGATTAGAAGTTATTCGAATTGAGCAGTCCAACTATGAAGTTTCATTGTCTTTCCCATCATTTATCGGCGAAGCTAGCCGACTGATCAACATGATGCATAAAACTTTATTCGATTGTTGATTGACGCCGCTATCGTAAATTGAGCCACACAAATTGTTTGGTCATAAATGAAATGACCCGAAGAGTCTTGCCGCGGCAAGTTTCGGCCTCTATGGAGCAAACTGTCGCCACAGTAGGAGGCAAATTTATTGCTCGTCGAGGACAGTATTGACGTCGGCGGATATCAATTAAATATGTAGTTGTTCCACCTTTCACGTCCCAACTTGATTTATTACACAAGCAGATGCGACTCGACCGCTCGACAGCTGCTTCCCTTATCTCTTTCTTCTCTCTGCAGGAATAAACTTGTCATAGATGTCAAAATCATTTTATTAATATAAATTGAGTTCACTGAATTGAAAGCTCATCATTTACCGGTGTTTACCGAAAATCGATGGCTATCAAGGGCTTTAAGTTCCGACAATGTTCATCTCTCAAGTGGGTCATGTCTTCCTCCGACTGATCTCATTATTGTCGTCGTCATCATCATTAAAGCTTCTTCGGAGAAACTGTTATACAACCAATTGAAGACAATCGAGCTTCTTTCTCGATCTACTGGATGATTGAAGCCGAGAGTCTTGCTCGCAGTCCATAATTGAATTGAAATGCTCAACGGAATAGAACAATTTTCTGACAAATAAGATTTGGGGATACGAGAGAAACCTCTCCGGTACAGTAAATCCCCTCGTTTCAATCACAAAGATAGGAAGATTGACGTTTATACTGATTTGATTGAACTAGCGGTAAATTAGAAATAAAAGCTTTTGGCACAATTTTCAAAGAGTTGAAGCTTGAAAGATCCTTCAAAGCTCTGTAGCTCATGCATGCACAACGAATTATCTTCATTAATCTTCTTCGATGAATGAATTGCAGTGACTGATGGTTCCAGCTTAAGTACATCCTGATTGCCTTGCATTTTCGCTGTCATGAAACTCAGTTTTCGGTTATAGAAATGATAAATTGGACCGATCTCGTCTCACATTCTTTATCATCTAAACTATTCTTTCCTCAGCTTGCTGCTCAGCTCTTTTTCTCTTCTCTGCTTGCCATGCAATTTATGACTACGTTATTGAATTGAATGCCAAAAAATGCTTCAGTTCAGAGCATGAGCGATAAGAGCACGTCGAGAAATGACATTAATTCTTCCTGTTCTCTACACTTTCAGCTCCGCAAGCCCGTTTCAACGCTGTCGATACCTTCGATGAAAAGTGGTTTTGCTAATAAGGAAAATAATAAAGAAACTGCATGCAACGAAGAAGCTGGTCTTGCGCTTGTAGGTGTTCGTTCAGAATATCCGAGGTAAGCTGCTAGTGATCCTTTGAAAGCTTTCATTTTAATCCGCTTTTGGTTTGTACAGGTACATGGAGGAGCGTGGTTTAGGCGGCGGCATTTATAAAGGTGTCACAGATGACAAAGAAGGCAAACAGAAACCAAATGTCGGCTACCGACTGGGCCGACGAAAAGCGCTCTTCGAGAAGCGGAAACGCATCAGCGACTACGCGCTCGTCATGGGGATGTTCGGCATTTTCCTCATGGTTATCGAGAACGAACTGAGCAGCGCGAGAATCTATTCAAAAGTAAATCCATTTTCTTTTCGTAACGAGTAAATTCGTCCAACTGTGAAAGTAATTGCGCAATTCGATGGAAAATGAAGAAAATCAATTTGCGATTCAGTGAACGTCTTCAGTGTTCATCCCCCAAATATATAATTAGTAATCCGATCGAGCGAATAGCAAACAGAAATGTAATTGAGCTCAAATAAACACTTCACTACAATTATTGGAGATTAGGCAGCTCGCCGGATTTTTCACATCAGGCGCTCTCTCTGAATTTTTTTTCCAACCTTTCGCGGCAAAACTTTCCGAGCGGATTAATTTTTAAGGCGCTCTTCAAGATTCCTCAAGAGTCAAGAATGCAATCGAGCATCGTGGAGCTCGCTCCTCATTGTCAATTCATTCGAAGTGTGTTGAGGAAGTGCGATGATGTGGAAAGGGGGGAGAACTTTGTTATTAATGACGCCCGATGAAGGAGCATTTTTCCAATCCATAAAGTTTTAATGCATTTAAAGCGAAAAGCGAGAGAGAGAAGGAACTGAAGTGAAAATATAGATTATTCACGAGCAATGAAACTTTGCTCCCTGAACTTGCTCTCAGCCTTGTGCGTTATGAAAATCGGCCAACCGATTGCAGCGACGTGATTGAGCTTCAGAATAGGTCGATTGATGTTTGAAGTCTTGCTTGTTAGTTTAGTCATAACAAAGCACTTGTCGCTGACGATTCAACTCGTTTCTCTATCTTGTGCAGTTTTCCAGAAAATCCTACGGAACGAAAACTTGTCAAACTAACAAAAAGTTCCTTTCCTTGCTGTTTACATTGTTAAACGAACGAAGCCAATTTTGTGTACCGAGATTTCCTTGTTATGAGATAAGAGCTATTTAGACTCACATGCAACGTTCACTTCTTTGTACGAGATAACGACACAAGGAAGCCAGAAGAAGGAAGGAAGCCTTGAAGTGTCGCCGACTGTTGTTTCTCTTAATTGATTGTTTCAAGCTCCCCCACTCGAGTTGAGGTTCGTTATAAATTTTAATTAGGTCTCTGCTGCGAGAGCGGAGACGACACAGAACGAGTGAAACCTTTTTAAATAGTAGATTACTTTACAAAATCACGGAGAGCAAACACACGATGAGCTTGTCATGGTTCTCACTTACGCCTGTTCACGAAAACATAGCGGAAATCGTGATCCCACAGACGCAAAGCTTCGATTTTTGCATCAGCAATCATCAGAAAACTTTTGCAAACCTCAAAATTTTTAACAGCGGTCGCGAAGTTATGAAAATTTGCTGCTTTTATTAAGCGAACGTTTTGGTCCAACCGAACCCCAATAAATTCCGAAAAGTTATGATTGGCTTTTGTCGTTAAAGGAGCATTAAATTTAATTAACATCACTTGTGGTAAACGTTATTTTGGAGGCTGCAGACGGAAGGTTTTCAAATCATCCACCGCAAAAAAAATGCAAATTGAACAACACACTCTGAGTTTTATTGTCGAGAGAAGGAAGGCAGGTTTCATTTCATTTGCCAGTGCTAGCCATTTTGTTAATGGTTCTCGATAACGGTAATAATCACTGCGATTAGTAGATAATTACACGAAAGTCTTATTAGGGATTCCGAGTCCTTTCATTTCTCTTCCTTCAATCTCTGCATTGAACGGAGCTTGAAGAATAATTAGTCAAACGATTCAGTGTTAATCACTGGCGAAAATGAGTCAGAGATTAATATTGGAATAGCGCCCTATCGATCGTAAATGAAGCGATTAAATTACGAACTGCTTGCTACATTTGGAGGAGTCTACTGAATTTTGGCTAACTTTTTTCAAATTTACTTTTCAGACTGATTCTTATTCAATTTCACTGAAAACGCTGATATCTGTATCGACTGTGATTTTACTGGGACTTATAGTAGCTTATCACGCTTTGGAAGTGCAGGTGAGTTTTCTTGTTTTTAATATCGTTGAATCGGATTTCCCGGTGATGTCTCCATCCAAGTCTTGATGTCGAATATTCCAAATGGATCGAGCCAAATGTGATTCATTTTCTTCTGAATGCTTTCCATCTGCATCTTCTGATCGAGAGCTCTCCGGCTGCTTGCTTTCACGTGGCTTGATCATGACGTTGATATCTTCGTAAGATCCTTCAATCAAAAATGTATTTTTGAACACATACGAAGTTTGGCTTTCTCTCAGTCATAGCAATTGACGCAACGATTTTCCTTCACGGGTTGAAATAAACACAACAAGATCAGTTGATTGATAAGCGAGCGCCCACATTGGGTTTTATGTCTACAACAAGTGCAATCAGTCATAACGAGCAGCGGGACTAATTAAAAATTCATGACTGAAGGTTTTTCTCTTTCCTCGTGAGATGAAATTTAATTAAAAACTCTGCAGCGGTTGCCACTGCAAACAAATTTCCAATCTAAATTTGATTGATTATCGACTTTCAATCGGTAAGTGGATATGCTCGTTCTCCTCGTTGGCTGTCGAATATTGCCAATTGAGGTGTGAACAACATCGATCCAGCATTATGGGCGCAAGCCTCGACAATTGAATTGTTAACCTCGTCGAGACTGTCTGGAATAATCGTGTTGTAATTTTGTCGCTGTCGATCTGCGCTAAGAATTCCAATTATTAATTCGCGCTGGCAATGGAACACGAACGCAATTACGAAAATCAAATCGATAGCAAATAAACAATAAATTTTTGTCTGAGGAAAATCAACGTCGAAAGCTGGAACATTAACATTGATTCGATTGCTCATCAGCGAAGATTAAATAATCGCTTGGATGAAAATCTCGAGCGTCTAGCAAACTTTGAGGTCGACCAAATTGTCTGACGATCCCTGAAATGATTTTCTTCCATTAAATTGCTTCTTTCGGCTGTTAAAAATCTCCGTGCGTTGAATAGCAATTTCAGATTATTATCAAATGGCCTTGACTTCAAATCACGGCGAATGATTCTAAAATAATTTGTGATCGTGTCATTTAACCAGATTTCTTTCTTTTCTCCCACAGTTATTCATGATTGACAATTGCGCCGACGACTGGCGCATCGCAATGACATGGCAGCGGATAACGCAGATAGCTTTAGAGTTAGGAATATGTGCAATACATCCCATTCCAGGCGACTATAAATTCTCTTGGACAACGAAATTAGCCAATAAAAATAAAGAGTTCGCGACGGAGATAGTGTCACTAGATGTGGCGCTGTCGCTGCCGATGTTCCTCCGTTTGTACCTGATTTGTCGTGTTATGCTGCTACATTCGAAACTTTTTACCGACGCCTCGTCGCGTAGTATAGGCGCGTTGAATCGAATTAACTTCAATACTAGGTGAGCAACTTTCAGGTCGTGCATTGCCGACAACTCGACGCTTTGTTTACGAGTCAATCGTTCTGCTGTTGGCTGCCAACATTTGCATTTCAATTAAATGTAATTCGCTTCTTCTCTCTTTCTCTAATTCTCCTAGATTTGTTTTAAAAACCCTAATGACAATATGTCCCGGCACCGTGCTATTAGTGTTTATGGTCTCGCTGTGGATTATTGCATCATGGACTTTGCGACAATGTGAGAGGTGAGTTACTGCGAATTGTGCGCTTCTTGCTGAGGATAATCAATGAAATTGATAGTTGTAAGCTAATGCCAAAGCTAGAACTCGATCACAATCCAACTTGCATATCGCGATTCCGAACTCATCAATTAACAAAGACAATGTTTTTCTAATTTGATTGCAACCGCGATTCACCTTCGTCATGCTCTAATTGCTGAGCTATTAGTTACAGTGAATTATTCATGCTACAGTGTTCTGAACGATGATTCAATCCACGAACTAGGAAAATTCCCAACTCAACTACAGCAATTATTTGTCTGCCTGGTGCTGCTCGAAAAACGAAATTGCAGTCGGTGCAGTTGATTTTCAGTTTTCAACGACGTGATTCGCTTAAAAGTTTCTGCTCTTCCGTTTGCGAATGATTTAACAAGCAAACTTTACCCCTGAGCATCAACTCGCTCGAGCATTTCAAACTCACTTCCCCATTGTTTAGTTTAATGACAAAAAGCTTTCTCGCTTTCAATCCCATTGCTGACGAATGTGGAGCCCGCAATGTGATGAGAGTCTTGCTGTGTTTCTCTCTATGTCAAGACATCAACCAAATTGAATTCAACGTGACTTTTCCCGCTTTTCATGTCTCTGTTATAATTTAATTCAGTCGAGTAAAAACTTTTGAATGAAATTTTCATCTGTTTGTGTCTTCGAAACTCGTTAGTTTCCAGTGAATGACTAAGAAAGGGGGAAAAGCTTTACTTGAGTTAGCGTGAAAATTTGAAGTTTCATCTTGCTCTTGAGCAAGGTCAGCAGCTGCTGCTTTGGGACGAAAATCCTTCCAACTTTCTCTTTCTTCATTCGACAATAATAATATGCAAATTCGGCTCCTCCCTTGTTCATTAAAGCGACCATGAATTTATCTGCTTCATTATCGTCAAATTATGTGCAGAATCATGAACCGTTATAGTTGGAGATAATTTATCTAAGTAATTTTATTTTTCTCAATAAATAATAATTCATTTGCATTTTCCCTCCGTCGAGAAAGCGACATTAGCCCCCCTTAATGGCACATCAGCTTCCACGAGACTTACCCGCGCTGTTTGCATTCTTATCAGCGCTTTCGCTGTCGTTCGCTTCCTGAATGCTCGCGAAGGAAAATTCTTTTCTTAATAGGATTGTAAATTCTCAATCTGAAACTGCGGAAATAAAACACAACGAAAAATGACGACGCGGCATCTTAGGGCAAATGAATTTTGAGAGATAAATCATAGCAGAACGAGCTAAGAAGAATTGAAGCTAGACGAAACTATGGGAGCTTTTGAATCGGAAGCAATCTCTTGTAATTTAAGTTGGAGTTGCATTAATCTGCTGCAGCTTCTTTTATACGTATGCGACGAAGACTGTAAACTGTTCAGATAAGTTCAGAAATCGTTTGAAAAATAAACTGTTTATTTTATAAAGAACCAACTGCTGCGTTCACTGCACGATGTTTACAATGTTTGACTTCAAACTTTATCGTTAAAGTTCATAGATTTAACTTAAATCTGACAATTGCAAGTTTCGCTGGATTAGCGAGATTCGAAATCTGTGAAAATTCTCATTGTCAAATAATTTTGCAGCGGACACGAAAAACATTTTAATTAAAAGATCGGCGGGGGCCAAGTTGGCTTGGCCAACAATAAAAGCATAAAATTTTCATCGGACTATATCAATTTCAACAAATTAATATTTCCTCTGATACTGAGTAGACGGCTGTCAGGAAAAAAATGAAATATGAGAGAGTGTGGAAGTAATTTCCGCATTAATTTGCAAGCGAAACCATTTTTCCCTTCGGATGTTTCGAAATTTATAAATTTTAATTTCGTAAAACCTCTTGCGGTCAATCCTGGTTAAGCCGAAGTCTAGTTAATCAAAATCTCTGCTTTTGCTCTGCCCTTCCGTTAAACTATCAGCGAAAAAATATGTATTTAACAGGATAATTGATTTTGCAAACAATCGAGCGAGAAGTGCGAGAACGGCTACTGAATTACATTCCGCAGGCATTTGCATATTTGTTATTAGCTAGAGCAAAAACCTAGTGATGGGCTGAACTTTACAACTGAAACTTCGACCGCTTCCCATAGTGCTCGTGTCATAAATGTCGGACAAGTCTCATCAATGACTTCAGTCTTCGCCATTGACTCTGGAGCAGCGACAAACCTGACAGCAGCCAAACCGTTAAATATCTGTCATGTTCTTTGACGTGTCAACATTGGAATAACATTTCAATTAACTTGTCCAACAAGGATTGAGTAACAGCTGGGACATTAAGCGTGAAAGCTTCAGAAACTAAATGTGATAAGCAAACTGGAAAGTCATTCGCACCAACTTTTCTCAAAGTGAAACAACATTTCTGTCCCTTTGCTCTGCTCGTTCGGAGCTTTTTACTCACCACCAACAATCAGAATGTTTCCATTCCGCTTTCTCGCTACAAAATATTTCGTTTCCGCTCATTTACTCAAATTTACCTGAGAAAACTTTTCGCTGCCCTTTTTACATAAACAAAAGCTCAGCAATCCTTTTCGTTTGCTCGCAAGGAGTTCCAGCAACAGCTTTTCATCACTGGAATCGACTCCTCGTGTTAGATTTTTAAGTAGGGTCTGGCACTTGACAGCGAAATTGGTTTTCTCTCATGTTTGCGGAAATCGTTCGCCCTGCTCGTGGTTTCGACGTTAACATTGAGCTTTAAACGCTCTCCTCAGGATCAAAGGATCAAAGTTATGTGGAAACTTTCGGGATTGAATTTTTAAAACCATTTCATGAGTTTTCGACGTAGAAAATCTACTCATCCTTTGGCACAGTTTTTGTGCAGTGTTCGAGAACTAAATCCAAAACTTTGAACTGAATTCCATGAGACCTTTGTGTAAATGTTATGCATAGTATTCCGACTAGCGTCCGGTTAATGTCGGCTTTAGTAATTCTATGGTTCCGGATTATTTGTTCTTCCAGCAAACATTCATGTGACTTTAGTTAATGTCGATTTCTCACGCAAATTTATAGCCGGCTGAGCCTTCAATAGTGTTTGAATTTCGGAGCAGTTTGACCATTAGCGTCGGGTGTTTGCTGGAACATTAGTTGATGAACGACGTCGTTCTTTAATGTTTCCCTTGCGAGCAACAACACATATTCCTCAGCTAACATGCATGAGCATTCCGCACTCTTGAACTTTATTATCCGCGCGCGCGTCTTCGCAAACGTCGTGCCTCACCTTGTACCAACGCTCTTGACATTGAATAACATTTGCTGAGTGTCTCTTGTCGTATCCCAGAAATCTTCTCATGCGAAACTTCATCTCCGAGAGAAACCTTTTTCCTCATCGTCATCCGACACCAGCACGAATCACGTAGATAAATGTCTGACACACGATATCGCATTTAAATTCCAAACGGAGAAAATCTGGAAATTGCTGTTCATTAAAAAGAGTTTTCCTCGTCTCCGTTCGCTTCATGCATCGTTCTCTCGTATTATTTCCACATCGCCATCCGTTCTCTTTTTTCTCACTGGCAACTTTTCTCCCGGATGTGGCGACTGCTGAAAATTGGTTCGTGGTGAACTAACTGATCATCATTACGACAGATACGTGAGCGAGTTTCGACGGCTGTAACGCAGATTGGTCGAGCGATATTGCGTGAAGATTGAGCAAACATAATTCACAATCTGTTACACATTCGGTGCGTGCTTTATCGCCACACTTGTCATGACCGCGATATTATCACCTTGCGGGGTTGCGGAAAACCCGAAAATCTCCGGATGAGTTTTACGATCTCATTGCGGCATTGTCTTCCTCCACTTTTCATTGCAAATTTTTATCGCAGATATTTTCAAATCATGAAATTTAAATCGTTTGCTTTTCAATTCAGATTCCACGACGACGAGCACGCCAATCTGCTCAACTCCATGTGGCTGATAGCAATTACTTTCTTGAGTGTCGGCTTTGGCGATATCGTGCCCAACACGTACTGTGGTCGAGGCATTGCCGTAACAACTGGAATCATGGTGAGTCCGAATAATAAATTCTCATTCAGCATTAATTAAGGAAATGAGTCTTTCATCGAGCAAATGTTTGCATTTCGTATTTTCTCTGGACATGAGAGTAATAGAAATGGAAGAAGTTGGAGCGGAGCTTTTCATTCATTTATCTTTGTTAAAGCTGAAGAGTCAAGAAGCGTCATGAATTTGTCATTCAATCGGGAAGCTCCCAACCTGGATTCTATTGTCTCGGTAAAAGCGATACGCGGTAAAATGTAAATGTGCGAATTCCACATTGCAAAGGGAAGCAGATTAATATTTCATGGAGCTGTGCGATGTCTTCACTCACGATTGCATTGCGAAGCCGAGTCGTAAAAGGGATTCTTCCATTCGAAAGTAAAGGTGAACGCTCGATGAATTTTAAGCAACCTCAAGCGAAGGGCTCCACGTGGCTCTCCTCGAGCTCGACCGGAAAAACTATTCAGTCCCTTTACAAGTCCATTTCTCATCAGTACGCAAATCCTCAGGTTTTTCATTTCGCTTCAAATTAATTACAAGCAATCAAGCAGCTTTTGTCTCGTGTTATCTCGAGTTTCGGGACAAGAATTTTTCCGGCCGACGAAACTCATTTTGTTTTAAATGAAAGCAAAGTACTGAGATCGATTTACAAACGTTTAGAGGGAATATTTCGGGGATTCGGTCTCTTGCAAGTTTGAAGCTTCCAGCCAATAAAAATCGACGAATAAAACAAGTCGACGGGTGATGATCGAATCTTTTGGAGGACTTAGAGGCAGCCCAGCAGGCATTTATTATAATTTTTTGAGCTATGAATATTTCCAATAAACGCTTTTCATCAAATATTTATTCTATTGATTTTGAATCAACATTTGCCTTTCGAACGAAATGATTATGATTGAATTATTCGGCGAAAGCGAGCGATTTGATGGAGAGAAGGGGCTAAGTCGAAGACAGAACTCATTTCGTAAATTGAAAAGGGAAAAGAAAAATTCATGAAACGTGAGAACCTTTTGCTTTGCTGAGGCTCCTTGAAGAAGAAACAAAAACTGCCGAGCACTTCGAGGCATCAAAAAGCGAAATGTTGGAGTGCTTTCAAGTACGTCTTTCATTTCAAAGATTCGCTGAACCGAGATTTGACTTGCCGACGAAGGAGGTTTTCAATTGCCGATTGCCGAAATCAAAGGAGACGCTAGCACCGATTTCAAGCCTCGCTGCCAGATGATGCGACATGAATAATTCAAATTCCAATGGGCGCTCCGCGTCGAAAGTAGTCAATAGGAAAATTAACTGTTGTCTAAGCGAATTCACCTCAATTTGTTCATCTTCCCTTTAGGGTGCCGGCTGTACCGCTCTGCTCGTTGCCGTGGTATCGAGAAAACTGGAATTGACGAGAGCTGAGAAGCACGTGCACAACTTCATGATGGATACTCAACTAACGAAACGGGTAAGCTGAAATCACGTTGCAGGCAACTTTCTCGGTTTTTAATTAATTTAATTTCCTTTTAATTGATTCTGCGACAAACTTTTTCCTCCCACAAATCGAATTACATCGTCTCGCTTTTCCTGTTTTCAGTTGAAAAATGCAGCAGCGAATGTGCTACGAGAGACGTGGCTCATCTATAAGCACACAAGGCTTGTGAAACGGGTGAACGCCGGTCGCGTGCGAACACATCAAAGGAAATTCCTGCTGGCCATTTATGCGTAGGTTTCATTAACCAATCGAATAAACTTTCGAGAAGGAAGTGAATCAACTATACATTCAGAGCTCGCTTGCTGCTTTAGGAATTTCATGCACGTCTCAGTAATTCTACTGTACAACTTGCAGCGTTGGCTAAAGTCTTAACTTCAGATGCCACAGCCAGCATAGTAATCTCCAGTGCATTAAATTCCCATTAGCCTTGGTCGCGTGACACAACTCATGGCTCTCCGACTGAACCGAGAACATGCAAAAAGTAACTTTATTTATCGCACACAGATTGCGGAAAGTCAAAATGGATCAACGAAAACTGATGGACAACGCAAACACAATAACAGACATGGCAAAGGTGAGTGTTAGCAATTAGATTTGTTGACCGAAGTCGTGGGACGTTCGCTAGGAGTGATAACACAGGTTGTTGAAACTCGCAAAAACCTCGACTGAGATGTGAAAGGATGCGTCTAGGAATGGCGTTCACTTTTGAAAAGGGCATATTTCATAAGATAAACAAAAATTTATGAATTCAGTTTTGTGACTTGTTGACAGCGGCTGCGCTTGAGCTTAGAGGCAAAAACCTTCAGAACGTTATTTATTAATGATTCCGCTCAGCAAGCGTCAAAGCCACTGCAACGCGTTGAACCATAAAATGTTCGCAATCTGTTAGTTTCATTGGAAGCATGCGAGCTTTTTCGTTGTAGCTTCACACATCCCAGCGAATGAGATAAAAAGCGGAGCAAGAGAACCTTAAACCTTAGACGTCATGTAGGTTGTTGATGTTTTGTTATCCTGAATTTTTGTGCTTTTCTCTTTACCAGACATCAAACACAGTGTACGAAATCGTCTCGGATATGTCAACACGTCAAGACGCCTTGGAGGAAAGATTATCTAGTCTTGAAGATAAATTACAGGGACTCCAAGTGAGTACGATGCAATGTAGATAATTTCTGTGATTCGGCTTTTGAGTGAGAGGTGAACAGCAAGAATCTTTTGACACATCATCGTCGCTGTGGGCATTGGCTTGAAGAGAATTGCTTTATAACAGACAAAGACTCGCTGACTCGGCACTTCAACTATAGGTCAGCAACTTTATCTCTTCGGAAATGGAGAAAGTTCAGACGAAAATTGGCGAGGAAACGCTCGATTTGTGGATTTCCTAAAGCTCGATTGAACGACAAATGTGAGCCATCAAACATCGATTTGTAATTTATGGTCTTCTCACCTCACATACCATCGCTTTTTCGACCATCAGAGATTTGACTTAGTCTCTCTCAAACTTTCGATTAAAATCAATTCCGTTTGAAAGCTCAGTTCGCCGTAGCCTAGAAAAGTTTATTTTGCTAAAGTTTCAGCGTTTGTCGAGCAGAAAACGTAATAAAGATTGAATAATAAAACATTTCTGCGCGAGAGAAAAATCATGAAAACTAAATAACAAGCCCAGCGAAACGTTGTTTATGAATAAACAGAGCGACTCAGAGTAGCGATTTTGCATACACTCCAGAATGAATCATTGCGCAATAAAGTGCAAATAAATTTTATGCATGCTAACAACGATACTCGTCGGCAGAGAATTCCGCCACCAGAGACTACACAGCGCAACAAGTTGAATAAAAAATATTGAATTTGAGAGAAAATTCAATTCGTTTCAAGCCCACTGTTGTAGCCCATTGCTCTGTTGCTTCACCTCGTTGCCGTTCCAATAAATCTCTCGATGCCGACGATTTCAAAAACTGTTTCGATCCGCAGGACCAACTCGAGGCTCTGCCGGAAGTCCTCACGAGATGTCTGACTCAGCACCAAGATCGAATTGACCAGAGGAGGAATTTCCTGCATCCCGACATGGCTGCAGCAGGAATGACGCCTGGCGCGATTCCAGCGACTCCCGCTCCAACATTAGGTTCGCCTTTATTACTTCCACATTCTAGGTAAGTGTAGTTGTTTACACAGCGTGCACCTCTATCACTCTCCTCTCACTATCCGAAGACTTTTCCATCTTCTAATGCTAATAACATTTTCTGAACACGTCAAGACACCTACACTTACACTGCTCTACTTACTGTCTGTTTTCTGTGTTTTTGTCAAGCTCTTGCCGATTCGTTGACTTCGAATGATGACTTCCAATTAGTATCGGTCAGCTTTTTACTTGAATAAGCAGAAGCAGTTGCACGAAGTCAATAAGGCGAGAGCTAGGCAAATAAAACAAGATATACTGAACTTATTAAGCTAATTAGATTGCTTTTTACCCGGAGTTTATTATTTTGATTATTTAGCAAAAACCTTCCTATAGAAAATGAGTCCAACAACCAAGAACATCCTCCAGATCAGCAGTCAGATGAGTCCAACTCCAAATGACTAAAGAAGAACGAAAGCGTATGATTCACAGAAACCGCTTCAATCCACAAAACCAAATAACAGATTATAAGCTCGTTAGTGTAAATATAGAGTCGAAGGATTGAGCTTTTGAATTGATGATACGCTTCGGTGATCGTTAAGCTTCGAATCAATCCTCACGCAGCGATAATGAGTTGATGTGTTGCTACCGATTTCCCTCATCCCAAGGCTCCCCACCCACTGCTATCGTTTGTGAAAGCTTACAAAGAATTTGTGACAACTAGTTAGTTTGTGTTGAATCGTCTTCGTCATGTATCTGTTGAAGAAATCAGTTCATATCAACTTATCGTTTCAAAATTCCTTCTTTTATGCGCCTTCTCCGAACTCTCCTTTATGAAATCGGAAACGACCTTCAACGACTCGCCGACCCGCAGTCTCAATTTTAGAAGCACACCGCCTTCAACAGCCTTCAATTATCAATGGCCACCTAGTCCCATACTGCCACCAATCTCCAGCCGAATTGCTCATTTAACACCGTCAACCATAACGTTCGAAAGCACTCCAACCGAATGGCGTAGCCGTAATGCACACAGCCTAGGGAATTCCAATGACTCTCGAAGGCGCGATTCATCATCCGGTAGTGACTCGAGCTTCACGCAAAACGGTAATCACAAAGCCGGCCACTGAATCGCGAACTCAATGACAATGACGAATTAAACAATAATCGAGCCGAGCTGAAATGAATTGTAGTGATAATGACGTTAATTATTAAATTAAGAGAGAAACTATAACCAAGCGGAAATCTAGCGGACTCAACAGCCAAATACTTACGATGATAAATTCGCCAAAAAAAAGTCAAAAACCACACAAGCAACAAGAAGGACAAAAGGCCTCTAAAACGAGCTGACAGTACAGAACAAACATGGAATTCAGAGCAGTTCAACCAGACAAACATGAGAAAGAAACAACACATAAACCTGCAGGCGGACCGCAAAAGTTCGAGAGGGCACTTCAACAAGTTGTTTTCATGAAAGTGTTTATGAAGCAAAGAACGTCGCTGGCTATCGCTTATAAAAGGAACGCCTAAAGAACAAATGAAACTAAACAGAAAAGAATTCAAAGACCGGAATGAGGCTCCTTGCTTTGTTTCAATTGTGCTATTATGGGGCTCGATGAGTTTCGAGAGCGTTCCATGAATGAAACTCAATTCAAAAGCTCAAAATAATTATTTAAATTAATTACAATTAAGTTCATCAGCCGTGAAATTCCCTTTTTCTCTCTCTCTCTATCGCAATTGCAGTCCTTGGGGGATGAGCTGGGCAGATTGTTTAAACGAACATAAAATTGCATTAATGGGTGTGCCTGAAATGAATGCATTCAATTTGCATTCAACATGAATTAACGAGCATTAATTCGAGTAAAAATTTGCGACTCTCGCACATGTAAGCACAGCTAATCATCAGATTCGATTATACTCCAACAAAATCAAGCGCCGTGAAGTTTCAAAAAGCCTTTCAATTAATTAACAATAATTAAAGATCTGTCTGATGAGTTCAAAAGCATTCGACTTCTCTGAATTGAAAGGATTTAATCAGAGTCTATTTTACACATAGAAAAGCTTTGAAAGCTTCCGATTATTTTCTGATCAAATCCAGTTAAAATCGCGCGCTGAAGTCATCAAAATTAGCGCATAGCTAATCTTCCGTAGCTCGAATATTCTAATTTACCTTAGAAGTTAGTCCTCTGATTTCATTAAACGAAAGTTAAACCAAGTTGAACAAACAAATGGAAATGTAGGTAAATTAGCTTTAAGTAGGATAAACAACAGAATCAGCAAATAATTTGTTCGATTGAGTAGAAGAGTAAGAATTTAAAATAAAAGATTTATTAGCACAAGCAGCATATGAATAAAAGGCATTGAGTAATTTTGATTCCTAGATAATCGCTCTCGTTTTCAATTGAAAAGACATTTTTGATAAGGGAAACCAAGAACACATCAAATGTGGATACAATAATACAAATAAGCGATTAAAAAAATGTTTGAAACAACAACGGATGGTCCTTGTGATTTTTCTAAACTTTTAAACACGTTGCTGGTTATTTAAGAGTAAACAATAAAATTCTAAACTATTATTGATATTAAACGAACATTTTCATCATTCATAATGTCACGTTTCCAAACAGCTTTGAGGCAGTTGCTTCATGGATTTGTATCGTGTTGGGTTAAATATGGAACAAACACGACAGAAGTCCTCTTTCTGTAAAAGAGAGAGCGAGAGCGTAGGCGTGAATAGTAAGCTAACAACAAACCCCCCACGCTGAACAGAAAATCGTAACATATTTCATGTATCACTTTGAGCTGTCAAATTTTGTGGAATGAGATGATTCTGCATCGATTCGCATCAACAGATTTCCATCACTCGTAGCGAGAAACAGTCACGCTCGATAAGCCAAAAGATAATCTCGTTAAACATCGCGAGTCGCTTTGCGGGATCACGATATGTGTCAAAATTAATCTCATCATGCATTTCTCCTTTACCCTCGATCATGATTACCGCGGCCAGGTGAGATGTCTAGAAATATCGTTTTTCCCTCTTCCTCATAAAGTATAATACGAAACATTGAAGTTAACTTTATTCATTAAACATTTACCTTCGAAGAGAAACATTACCGCGTTACAAATATGCGGATAACTTGTAGGGAGTCTCACTGACGATATAATTTCTCGGAACTTTCCTGCATGTCAGCGTAAGCAGAACAAATACACCATTTATGTGATATTTATGAGAATACCTAACATTGATATTAAACGATTATGAACTGTGGAAAGTCAAAGTTGAACAGATGATATTCGTTTCGAGATAAGAAAACAGAACCAAACATGAGAATTGTTGCACAAAAATTGCAGATAACTCGTAAGTGAATTTTCGACTCGATTAAAGCTTGTTCTCGGCCTGCACTGTAAATGTTTCAGCTCTGTTCCGCACGCGATTTCAATTTATCAATCAAGTTTTTCCAGAATAATTCGATTTTTAGTGATTTAAGAGAAGAATTTGTTCCCTTAAACGCTTAAGGTTGTTCATGTAGAGGCAAGTAGAAGTTCTGTTTAATCGACAATTAAGAATTTTCATTGAGTCGGAAGAAATCCGTTCGCATCTCTACTGGAAAAGTTTAATTAGTTGCCTTTCAGACGCCTTAACGCTCATATTTCATTCTGTTCGAACCACAGTTTAACTTTCACTGACAAGGTCGTTGGCCTTTTTTGAGAAAGCTCAAAACAAACACAACAAAGACAGGTTAATTGAAATAGAAGTTTGGTTACCGAAAATTTGAGTTCCAATGGCAAATTCCGTTGTGAGTGGAACTTTGTTTAAGTTAGAAGATGAATTTAATGAAAACAAATGAACGATGGAGTGAAGAGAGTGCTAATTGCGAATGATCAATTGAGTAAATTGTTAAATAGTTTTAATGAAAACAACATAAGTTATCATGACAAAATGTTATAAAAATAAATTAATCTCATTTGCATATCCGAGAAAAATAAAATGAATAAGTTTATAAAAATTAAATAGTTTTGCTAAAAGATTTCCATTGCAGATGCTACACGTTTCTTTACAGCTGAACAATGGCAGCTAATGTAGGTGTAACTCGATTATTAATTTGTAGACAGAAATTTGGAACAAGCTACGTGTTTTTTGTTCCTTGTACTTTGTTCTCGTTCTTGCTTTATCTTATGTAAACGTTACATGAAAACAATTGTGAATAAGTCGTTAGTTGAAAGCCAAATTTAGTCGGACGTTCTCACTTGGTTAGCATCATCACCTACCCCAGATAGGCAATCTGTCAGCTGTACGCTTCAAAAGCGGTCCATTGTCAAGTGATCAAGTCTGTAAAACAATCATAACGAACATTTTTCATAATTGATTTAAGTTTTATTTCTTTTTTTTCTATTATTTTAGTTACAATTTAACAAACTGTTATTCGTTTTTTCATTTACTGTCTGCGGGGAGACCTTGAAGCAAGACTTTAAAAAAATACTTCACTTACAGTTGATTGAATTTAAATCGTTTATGTTGTCTGCTAGATTTTAAAACTGATTGTTGGTTTGGTCAAGGGGGAGAAGAGATGGAGCAGACATATTATCAAATGAAGTGTCGTCTCGTCCTGACTGTCTATGAAGAACCCTATGGTAAAGCTTGCACTTATTGTTCTAGCTTCTAGATCTTTCGTTATTCATAGTCTCTGCTATAGATTAATCAGTGCAATAAATCTTGGGATTTCAGAAACTTTCTCTTAATCATCGAGCGATAATCAATTAAATTCTCAGTTATATTAATGACAAGGTGGTGGTTGCATCTCTGCCTCGAACCTACTGACTTGGAAAATTCCTTTTATAAAACTTTAATTTAGTCAAAGTCAAACTTTACTGAAGTAATGAACGAATGGCTTTCTAATAAATTCCACGTTTTAAGAATTAATATCACATTATGTGTTTTAAACTTGAAAGTTATCAATTAAAAATTGTGTGGGTGTATGTGAGAGTCGCCGCTTTTATTTTTCTAGACCGCAAAACGTTGCTCATTCGATAAAAATGTGCGTTTTCCGCATTGTTTATAAAAGCTTTAGCGCTCTGTGCTCCACTCCGCTTAAGGGGATTCTGAGCCATTGCAGCGTTTAAGGAGAAGGGAACTTTGGTTTGCGAGATAACATTTTTTCTCCTACTTATTCCTAATTAAAACTCGTTCAAATTTTTTATGCAGAGAACAGAGAATTCAACGGTAAACAATCTGCTCCTCAACCTTCAACTAATGAACTAAATATCAGGATCAATAAGTGTTCAATGTGGAGGCACCAAGTTCGATAACAAAACGTGATTACTAAAATATTTATCTCACTTCGCTACTGATGCTGTTAGAAAGCTCTGTGAGCTTTTGAAAGCTTTGAGAGTTGCAAGTCGAAAGCTTTACGATCCTTCTGAAAGGCTTTTGAGAGTTGAACGAGAAAATTCTTCATAAATCGCACAGATAGCAGAGGAGATTGTCATCCAGCGCTCATTATTCAAAAGGGTTTGCTAAGTCGTGATCCTACGTGACACTTTGTGGATTCTTGATTTCTGATAAAGCTATAGATTTGGGTTTCCATATTTTTACTTCTCGGTGACTAAAATGGTGTATGTTAAGGGTTGTCATTAATAAAGCTTTCTATGAGCATAGGCTGACCAGAGGATCAAGAGTAGACAAAACTGTCTTAGTTCTTATGAATTTTATAAACTACTTAAGTTGGATGTCTAAGACTTAGATAGAACATTCAACATCTGGCCAGCCAATTGCCTATGATTCCCTTTCGTGCAGCTAATCTGCTTCACTAATTCCATTTAATATCAAAAACAGTTTTGGTTCCTCGTTCTTTGGGTCGGTTGAATAGAAAGTAAAATGAAATAAGTTCGAGATGGGACAGGAAACATTGTCGTTCTATCTGTCAATCAATTTATCCTGATGTGTGAGAAAGCTTTCGAGTTTCATTTTTGTGTAAGTTTTGTCTTTTATGTCTTTTTCGTGTGATTTGTTCACGAGCACGTCCTCTCAATTTTTTCGACCCTGAAATTCCATTTTCGTCCGTAAACTTTCTTTTCTTTACTTTATTGAGTTTTCTTCGAAAGTGTTTCTTCTCGCTTCAGCGTTTTTCAAGGGAGAAAGGGTCGACGAATGGATCAATTTTTTCGTAACTGACGATAGAGTGAAAACTCTCATTTTAATACTTATCTAAGCTACGTGATGCACGTTCCCGTTGCCGGGTGAATTTATTAAAACTGCCACTACTGCTACCCAATGTCGACTGCGTGATACTAGAAAATTGATCTTGATTATTTGTCTGCTTTCGTTCGGACTCGATTCAGCTGCCAGCGCTTTTGTGATGATGATGATTATGTGTTGAATTGTTGTGGGCTGAGTTAGCAATGGCCATTTGTTGTGTCGCTGCTGGCATCTGAGTTTCAGCAACTAAATGAGGTGTTCGGCTGGAGATTGGTGGCAATATGGGACTGGGCCATTGGTAAGTTGTTGCTGTTTGTGTGCTATTGGGTGATGGAATGCTTCTAGAGAGAGAAAGAGATCATTAGATACATGAACCACCAGCCATGCTAAGTTGTAAATGAAATCAAATAAGCTAAATATGCTTAGATACACAAATGAGATATTGCGTGATTTTTAGAATTTGAAAAACAGGAGCTCGAAATGAAACTTGGAAGCTGTTAAGAAGTTTTCGATAGAACTGAGATTCGTAGATTAAGTTCGTGTTGTCACGTTGCCATTTCATTTTATTTGAACGAGTAAACTTTGTGTCACAAGCGAAGTCAATCGATCCTTCAAAAGCTCAGTTCAAACTTTCGAAATCAACCGAAGGGGGTCAACTTAATCACCAAACTTCTTCTATCAGCAATTCCTCGAAAACTTTCCTCAAACCCTTTTTGGGGAAATAGAAAAAGTGCCGCGAATTTTATTTACACCCTTTTCGGTTTTGTGCATCTGAGAATATTTACCATGGAACAAAAAGAACGGAAACCAAAGAAAGTTAGTAACGTGAACACATTACTCAACACATAGGAGAAAAGTTTAAAGTTGGTTGAGCTAAAAACTAACTTGTTAATTCAATAAAAGAGTCGTGAAAATCGTGATTCACTGCACTGCGATGGCATACAGAGATAGATAAGCCAGAACTATATTATTGGCATGCTTTAAATAATAAGATCAAATAGTTAAGAAAGCACTTCATTGTCAATCTATAAATAGTAAAAGTAGAGTCTCGAAATGTTTGCTGTAAGTGTAGGTGTAGGTTTTAGGTTTCTTATTGAATCTCTATGGATTTAATTCCACTTTCATTTCTCTTTCTGTTTCTTCTTGTTTGTGGCAACATCTACACTTACCTAGAATGTGGAAATAAAGGCGAACCTATTGTGGGTGGTTGCGTTTGCAAGCCTCCGGTTGACGACGTTCCCAATAAAGCGGCCGTGTCGGGATGCAAAAAGTTCCTCCTCTGATCGATTCGGTCTTGGTGCTGAGTTAGGCATCGCGTTAGAACCTCCGGTAGGGACTCGAGTTGATCCTGGGTGAAATATTCACTGTAGTCTTAGACGTCACATTCAAAAATTCCATCAAATTTCACCTGCACTGTCTGAATTTTATCTTCCAAACTTGTAATTCTCTCTTCTAAGGCATCTTGTCGTGTAGACATGTCTGAAACGATCTCATAGACTGTGTTCTGTGTCTTGGCCATGTCTGTAATTGTGTTCGCGTTGTCCATGAGCTTTCTCTGGTCCATTTTCACTTTTCTCAGTCTGCCAACGAGCGTAATCGATGAGATTAGAGTAGAGAGCGCCACGCAATAACTTACGCATAAATGGCCAGCAGAAATTTCCTTTGATGTGTTCGCACCCGACCAGGATTTACTCGCTTCACTAACCTTGTGTGCTTATAAATGAGCCACGTCTCCCGAAGCACATTCGCTGCCGCGTTTTTGAGCTATGAAAGAGAGTGAATGGAGCAAGATAAGCAACAGTTTCCCTCACATCAAACTACTGAAAATAAATGTTTGTGCATTGAACAGCAATGTGTGACATTTACGCCTTGGTTGGTATTTCAGGCTCGCCGCAGAGTTCCTGATTAATTCCGTAAATTAAGCTCGAAACTCTCGTCCGTAAATTTATTCCAATCACAACATTGCCTTGCATGAATATTTTAGACAGGCCTTGGCTCACCCGCTTCGTTAGTTGAGTATCCATCATGAAATTGTGAACGTGTTTCTCGGCTCTCGTCAACTCCAGTTTTCTCGACAGGAGTGCAACGAGAAATGCCGTACAGCCGGCGCCCTAAATAGCGAACAGTGGAAAGAAAATCAGTTTGAAATTGATTTTAAAAATTGAAACGTGGAGATTGTGAAAAATTCATCGTCTCGTTCTGCTGCTGTCGTAACGTCTCCTCGTCCTCGTTGTTTTTAATAGAAGCTTTGTCTCGAACTCACCATGATACCTGTGCTGACGGCAATACCTCGACCACAGTACGTGTTGGGCACGATATCGCCAAAGCCAACACTCAAGAACGTTATCGCAATCAGCCACATGGAGTTAAGGAGATTGGCATGTTCGTCGTCGTGAAACCTGAATCATAAATTCATTTTGGGAAATCAATCTCTCGTGTTCAAGTTGCGAGAACTTTGATCTTCTTCTTTCGAGGAAAAGAGACGTTTCACATATGGCTTGAGTCGTCGTCGAGTTACCGCTGAGTGTTGCTTCAAATATTTTTGATCAATTGTTTTACTTACCACCATTCCACAAGTCAAGGTGATGCCACGGCCACAATAAGTGTTCGGGACGATATCACCATATCCAACACATAAAAAAGTGATAGCTGTTAACCACATTGAGTTTAGCAAATTGGCGTGCTCCTCGTCGTGAAATCTTTTAAACCATTTTCATTCGATTATCACCCGACGCAAGACATTAACAGTCAAACAGACACCCCCGTGATGATTGTGATTTGATTTGATCATTCATTGGATTGATTCAAAATTAAAGTTTTTAATTTTCGTGATGGTGAAGATGTGAGAACGGTGGAATGTAGTGAGATAAAATTAAAAAGAAAAAAGAAAAGAATATCTTTTAAAATACGCATTACAATGTCATTAAAGTTTTTCATCAATCAGTTATTTAATTGAATCAAGACCGGAAGAGGGTCGAAAGCTCAAATATTTAATTGCTCGCGGTTCAACTTACAAATTAAAGAATTCGGTTCGTTCGTTTTGGCGCAAATAAGTTTCACGTTTTATGTTTCAATGTCGTTCTGCGTGAAAGCTTGAAATAAAATTCCGCTGGGAAATGTTTCTTACTCGTGTAGGAAGACAGCGGGAAGGAATTGGAATGAGTAACAAGCAAGGGAGCACTCAAGAAAGACTGTGTGAGGAGGAAAGAGAAAGCTCGGGGGAAAGCAATTGAAGAATGAAAAGGTGTTGATGTAAGTTTGTTATGTTCTATGTTGGTTGAAGGATTGTTCGGCAGTTTGGTCACTTCAGGGCTTTAAACTTGCAGCTACAAGTCTCAGTTGTTTGTATTTTTAGTCTTCTGATCTCCGTGACATAACTGCCGAACTTACTAAACTATTTGTATTCCTTCTACTCTAGAAAACTAAAGCGCTTGTTTTATCTAATCGGCTGCTTGTGTACTGTATTAACTATAGAAACTTTGTGGTTAGTCAAGAACGAAAGCGGGAAAACACGAAACACATTGATATTATGAACACATCACTACACCGACGTCTACCGACCATCGACTCGGAAAAATCAAATGGAAAACTTGGCCGTAATCCGATCGAATATTTCAAAAAGTTGGTAAGAAAATATTTCTTCCGCTACGACGAAAAAAGAAGGAAAATATAGCAAAAGCAAATTCCAATAATTTGGCAAAATGCTTCATCGCTCACGATGAAATTCCTTCTCTAATTGGGTGAAAGAAAATTCCATAGCACGCACCCTCGTTTTTTCGTTTGCAGCGAAATATTTAAGTTACCACAGATAGTGAGAATATTAAACAAGAATTTCTCGTCCTTTGAGCTATCACATCAAACATAAATCAGTCAATGATAGTTGTATGCAACATTCAAGAGATGGAATGAGAAAAAACTTTTAAGAAAACTGAACAGAGAGAACGTTCTTAAAGTGCTTGATGAAAGAGAAAATAAACACAATCTGTGCTAGGAAAGCAATCACCCAAATCGATCAAATCATCTGAACCTTCAAGTACAACCAAATCCTTTTCATAAACGAAGAAAATCACAGATAGAAAGTGATAGAGCGAAAGAAAGAAACGAAAAGCTCTTGTGTCAGATCTCAGAATATGAAAACCATAAGAGTTAGATAGATAGGAACTAAGAGCATGCCATCTAGGAGTAACAACTGCAAGACTATTCAATGACTTCTGCTGAGCGGAGTAATCCAGAATCTTGTTCATAGAAATCACTGATGTTATTATTGGGCTCCGACATATGTTTCCAATGCATTTTATGAAAATCTTGCTTGTCTTGCTTCACTAAAGCCAATCCAGTTTCGAAAGCGGTAAGTAAGTAAAAGAGTTTTGTGTGGCGTTTGAGGAAAGTGTGTTGAGAAGCTGTGTAGAAAATAAATATTAAGTCCTAGTTACTCTACCTTTTCCGATAACACTTTATCAACAACTTTTTTCTTTTGCCAATTCGGTTCGAGCATAAACTAGCGATCCACATAATTTAATCGTTTTGGGTGATTTTCTTTTTGGTTTTTTGTTTTGAATTTCGCTTATTCTGCTAAACTCCATCGACTAAAGCTGGCTATAACTCTTTTATGTGTTGCGTTTGATCAAAAATAATTAAATGTTTCAATAAGTAGAAGTCTTTTTACACTTTTTTATAGCATGAGATTAGAAATAGCGGTACTCAATGATAGTGAAAAATCTCTTCCTTCAAAAGAAAAAGAAAACGAAAAGAAGATAATAAATTAATAAATCTCTTCAGAGCTTTTTATCAAAGAAAAATAATTCAATATTTGATGAACAAGTAAACGAATTATTTACAGCATTCCGAGTTTTTATTAAGTAAAAGTTTCATGCTTAAGGAAAATAGGAAAATACTAAGAAAACTCGTCGGCTCGGGCTTTGTGTCAAAGGCCAACAGCATCAATTCGAGGCTGCAGCAAAGCGCGAGCGAACACCAAACAAACTCAAAGCTAAAAATTCAAAACTTGAACAATGTTCAGTAATTATGTCAAGCTGTAATATTTTAAGTCTTTCAAAATCTTTTCGTTTAGTAGACTAAAATTTAGTTCACCGATGAATAAGCTGATTGGAATAAATGTTTAGAAAGCAAAAGAACGCGCACGGAATGGCCCAAATTTTCCTAAAAGCTCTTGAAGCCAGCGGAATAATTCAACCATTGACATAATTCATAAACTGTTCTAAAACACAAGAATATTCTTACATCTAAATCAAATGGCAAAGTTTTAATAAAAAAGCTTTTTGTAGAGCAAGTTTCAAAGCTCCATGACCGAAGCACCAAAAGCTTTCTTGCTTATTGAAATTAATCAGCGGCGGGGGGAGACTTGGAGGAAATAAAAATATTTGTAGCAATATTTTTACAGCATGGAACACTCTACAAACAGGATCGTAAAATAAATATATGTTGACTTCGACAAGAAGAGACGGGCAGATGAAATTACAAACATTCCGGCCAAAAGGAAAAGAACCAAAGAGAACAGAGATCAAAGCTGAGTTCACCTAATCATAATAAAACGAGTCTGAATTGTTTCCAATTAAAATAAAAACAAATTGTTTCTCTCGGAGAGCTTTCGAATTTCCAAATGTTTGCAAGACAATTGCATTGTGTTTTATGCATTCTCAGAGAAAATGAAAATTGTCAGCGTGTGAGGAAAAGCTCGTTTTCCGAAACGAGAAAATCTTGTAACATTTTTCATTGAAAAGTCGTCTGATAATCAACATTTCTCTCTTCAGCTTTAAGATTTGCCATAAGGACCAACAAAATCAAAAAGGAAAACTTTCTCATCGCAATGCTTTCTTCTCCATATCATTACCAGAAACTTAAGAGCTCTTAATAAACGAATAAGTATTGGAAACTGTCGACAATTACCTCTCACACTGCCGGAGCGTCCACGATGCAATTATCCAGAGCGAAACCATAAAAACTAATAATACGGTGCCGGGGCATATTGTCATGAGGGTTTTGAAAACAAATCTGTACATATAAAGAGAAAAAGAGTCAGTAGAACTCGAGATGGCGCGACGACGAAGCATCAAACTCACCTAGTATTAAAGTTAATACGATTTAATGCTCCTATACTACGCGACGAGGCGTCGGTAAAAAGTTTCGAATGTAGCAGCATAACACGACAAATCAGGTACAAACGGAGGAACATTGGCAATGATAGCACCACATCGAATGGCACGTCAGCAAAGCCTGGAGCCTTATTTTTATTCGATAGTTTCGTCTCCCAGCGAAAGTAATATTCGCCTGGAATGGGATGTATTGCGCATATTCCTAACTCTAATGCTATCTGACTTATTCGTTGCCATGTCATTGCGATGCGCCAATCATCTGCACAATTATCTGTCATGAACAACTGCGGGTGATAAGAAAGAAAGCATAAGCGTCGAATATTTGATAACTAATTAAACTTTTTGTACAAGTATACATATAATCTGCACCTGTTTTCAGAAGCAATTAGGCGTCGGTTTATATGAGAAATTAATTAAAAGTATCAAGCGGGGAAGTTTGTCTGCGAGAAAATCCAATAAGAAGTTCTGGAGAACGATCGAATTAGTTTCTCCCTTCGCCAGTTTGAGCAAAAAGCGGGACCAACAACCGTCGACCGACGCTTAACGAAAAAGCTCAATTGAATTAATTAGGGAAACGTGTGTTGTGGAACTTTCTCGTGTGCCTCGGCTTATTTACATTTATATTGGAAAGTTTCTATTTTCCTTCTTGCTCGAGAAGAAAATTTGTGGCTGGCACACGAATGTGTCTCTCCTTCAAACGATGTTGCAAGCGAGATGATTCGCTTTACGATGCAATCTGCGTTGAGCGAGGGGAAACGTCTCAATACTCGTCCTCGATTCAGACAATTTTATCTTCTCAGGAAAATAAATTTCCCGCAAATTTTATGCATTTCGCTTCCATTTAAAGTTCTTTAGAAAGAAAAACTTTTATTTTCGAGAATGAGAAGCGCTCGACAGTTTCAATGAAATTATACTTAATCGAAAAGTTGTGGCTTGTAAGATTTCTTTATTTTTGAAGCGCTTCGCTCGTGCTTAAATAAGAAAACTTCGAGCTTTTTTCTGATATTTCAGCCTCAGACCTGAGATAACAACATTTGAATTTTGTTATCGTTGCATAAATATACTTTCATTTTGAAGCTTTAAGTTGAAGCCTTTGACTCTGATTCATTTCACAGTCCGACTTTGCTTTCTCTCGCTGTTTAAATTGGTTTCATTCGCAGTACGAAGGCAAAAAAGGTTTCACTGTCAAAGTCGTAAATTTACCTGAACTTCCAAAGCGTGATAAGCAACTATAAGACCAAGTAAAATCACAGTCGATACAGATATCAGTGTCTTTAATGCAGTTGAATAGAATGATGCCTGAAACGAAATAAGGAAACGTTAGGAACTCCAAACAAATTGCGATAAGGAAACAAATAACTTTGTTCGCCGATTGTTTCGCGATAACAGCCAACGTGACTTTCTTCGTTTTGCTTTGTCCATGCCAATCATTTCAACGTCTTTTATGTCACGTCATTACCACGAAAAAATTTTATCGCTCCATCATGGAGCTTTCATTTTTCATTCGTAGCTCTCGTACTTTGCAATTCAAACGAAAGCTCTCAATTGCAAATATTTCAATTTTAAATGAAGAGAACGACAAGCTTTTGAGGTTTCTCGGTCTGTTTCTGTTACCACATTTAGGCAGAACCTAAAAACGATCGATTATTGAAGTATCTTTTGACCACCAACACTTCTCGTGTCGGCAAACAATAGGAACTTCGTCAGAACCTAATTACGAGACACCGCAAAACATCTGCAACCGTAAATTACTCTACTCTTGACCTTCCGACACCTTTCATGATATTCTTGAACAAGATGCTCGGCGTAGCATAAATAGACAAGGCGGTAAATTATCGTTTTCGGTTTCCTCATTCCCCAGACGTTCACGCTGCGAATTGCTCAGACTGCTTCGTTCGAATAAACATATCAAAGCTTCTTTGTATGCTCGAATGAAATTATATTGTGAATGAAAGCATTGACACTCTGCATGGAGCTCTCGAAGATCTGTGCAATCACGTAACGAAGAAAAATGATACTCGTTCATTGGAATATTGGGACAATGTTCCTCCTCTAGAGACGACACCATAGCAGTTTTAAGCTCAACCGAGGTGAATTCCAATGAAGCCTTGCTTTGCGTCTCAATGAAATGTTTGCCTAAACTGCCCACACTGTTATCATCTCAGACGAGTGTTTCCATACATCATATTCACACCCGGTCACCCTCAGGGACTCAAACGAATTTAAGCTCCGTCGGATCTTTCGTGAAGTGTGTTCGCAACCACTTCACTCTCCACCTCAAAAACATATTTTCACGAAGATTTGCTGCAAACTGTGTGCAGCAGACGCCGAGGAAATTGTTTCTCTGGAGCGTTTTCCGACTCTGGATTTCTTAATTCTGCACGGTTTGCTCGTCAACCGATCCCTCATGTTGGTGAACGATAGTAAATCAACATCATCATCATCGTTCATCGCAAAGCTTCCAAGCTTCCATGCCAGAAAATGAAACTTTTCTGAATCAGGTTCAGGTGCACTTGCGTCATTCAGCCTGAAGTTACACAGAAGTTTCACCGCACAATAAAATTATTTCATTATCGGAGAAAACATACATCGGGTAAAATGAGCTGCTCGAGTCCATATAGAAAATATCACACGAAATGCGCTTGCATTTGAAAAGCCTGTCACAAGGCTCTTGATGTTATTTATCATTTTCTAAACAGCAAACCACAGAAGGACTCAACGACACATTCTTGGTTACTGCATTTGGATGCTGGCGAACCGAGCGACTGTTTAATCGTTTTATCCAATTTCGGTTTCATATCACGTTGGATGAACGAAGCATCAAGAGAAATTCGATATCAACAGTCCGACACTCTGAGCTCGCAGTTTGACAGCTCCGGTCGGAAACTTCAATGCCGAAACTCATTTGGCGCATCTTTGACGTGAAGTTTCGGCCATCGAAGAATTTTAAGTTTTTTTTATATTCGAAAGCTGTTGGCAATCTCTAATCGATTGCTGAGTTGCCAACAACTTTAATCGAGAGTTCTTACAAAGCAGAAAACAGAGGAAGCGAGAAATCTAATTAAGATGAAGCTTTTCATAATCTTTCCCCAATATCCAAACGAAATTTATGCGGCGGCGATGAGGTTTTCTTTTCATTATAACTCGTCTCCCTTGGGGCTGAACACGACTTTCCTAGCTGAGGTTGAACAAGTTCGGAATCGAATTGTCGTTTCTTTCCTAATTGGGGAAATGACGCAGCTTTGATTGACTCTGATATTTGGCTTATTCGATTACTGCGCTCAATTAAAGAACCTAAGGGGATTCAGTCAGCAGACGATATCACAGCGATTAATCGTCGGATGGAGCTTTCAAGTGACATTGCAAGAGCTTTCATTAATTGCTCGGGTGAAACAATGAAATCTTTTTGCAACTGAAGCTTCAATCCCTTGATCGCAATGTGTAAAGCTTTTCTAATTGCTTTAAGAGTAATGAAGTCTCTCTCCCATAACTTCGCTAACAACAATCTTGTTTCCAATTTTATGGCTCTGTGGTTCAAGATACGATGAACGATCTTTAAACTCAATTTCTACGGGAGAAAGCTTGCTCTAATTAATTGGCTGTTGACTAAGTTATTGCGAGAAAAACACATTGAGGAGAAGCGAAGGAAAACAAGGAAAGACTCTTAACCTTTGGCGTGAGTCTCCAACCTCTGTGTGCTTAAATTTATCGTTGCTGCTTTTATGCTCGCTCGCAAAGTTGGAGAGCAAACAAGCAACTACGGCGTGAGACTATATAAATATGTATCAGCAGCGCTCATTATTGAATTTCGTTCTGTTGCAGTTTCGAAGCAGATAAAAACTTTTCTCCGTGGCTCAATTATTTTCTCTTTCGTTCCATCAACCGCATTTCATTGCGGAGCAAGTTTCTGAGCTTTCCGCTTGTTCCAGAGGTGAACTTGACTTTAAAAGTCTATCAACGACAATGGAGCGGAGCTCGTCGACGCAGAGTAGTATTAAAAAGCATCGCAGTCGTGCCTCTCTTAAAGCTCCAATCTACTTAGCTTTCCGAACACTCAACGAAAGCAAGTAACGAACGAGACTGACAAGAAAATCGATAGCGAAACATTAGACGTTCTGCTTTAATATTTCATCAATGGAAACTCTACACTCAAAGGTTTCTACTCGCTGCTTTCCCCCATGTGAGAAATGAAAGCTGTGGAATCTGAAATATGTGACTTGCGGTCTTGATTGTCTTGCCTCCCCCGTCCACTCTCGCCCTTCAAGCAATGCACAGTTGAACGAATGACAAAAAGAAAGCGAAACCGATAACATCGAAGGAATTGATTTAAGAACGCAATGTCCTTTGTGAGTCGCGGAAATGATTCAAGATATGTCTCGCAGCAAACATTCTGTCAATAAAAATTTTTTTGTGTGTGTTTGTCTCTCTATGAAGAGATAAATTCTTGTCATGAACGCTCGAGCTTGTGTTGATTATGTCACGTTTTGAGATAGCAGAAGGAATGTCCTTATTCTCTTGCTTCTCGATTATATAATGGGGAAAAGATGAGGCTCGTGCGAGCTACAGTTCATTAGGTTCAACAAAGTTGTGACGCTGAAAACTATAACATCCTTGATTGACTTTGAACTCACCTTCGTATAGACTCCCGCACTGCTCAGTTCGTTCTCGATAACCATGACAATGATGCCAAACATTCCCATCACGAGCGCGTAGTCGCTGATGCGTTTCCGCTTCTCGAAGAGAGCTTTCCGTCGGCCCAGTCGGTAGCCGACATTTGGCTTCTGCTTTCCTTTGTCTTGCGACCCCGAGGCACCTTTGTAAATGCCACCGCCCAAACCTCGCTCTTCCATGTACCTGTTGGCGTAAGAAATTGTATGTAGGATCGATGAGTTTCAATTACCGGCAATAAATTTGACTGTGCAAGCAATTTATCATCGTTTGCTCGTCACGCTCACCTGGGATATTCTGAATGAACATTAACAAGTGCGACACCAGCTTCTTCGTTGCATACAGAATCTTTGTTGCTGTCACGATTACCACTTTTCATCGATGGAATTGACTGCGTTGAAACTGGCTTCCGGAGCTGTAACGAAACGACAATCGATGAGTCGAGGCGATTGAACTCGAAAGGATTAACGAAAGAAACCTTTTTCTACTTGGACGGAAAAGGAAACAACAGAGCTTACATGATCGACATGGCATCAACGAGAAGTTTATCTTCCCGCCGACATGTAAAGTTATTCATTAAACTAATCTGTCATGCATGAGAGGAACTAAACAACGTGAACCTAATAAAATATAAGGCTAAGCTTGAGCCTCTCGCGGAAACGTTTTATCAACCCCAACTCTTAAATGGTGAGGTCACAAACTCTTCATGTTTGAAATCTTTTCCGACACGGTCTTAAGTTTCTGTCAACAGTCAGTATACATCGAGACTTGCTACGAGTGTCTTCGACCATGGACAACTTCTGGCTATCACGACTCATAATGTTTTGCTGTTACGACGATGGAAGTTCCGACCATAATTCACAACAGCACAAGAGCGAGGAATTGAATCACGAAAATGTCCTCCGTAATTAAATTCTTAGTTGTGGCCAACTCAAGCCGGAACTGTCCAACAGAAGCCTTTCCATTCCATTTGATACATTCCACAACAATTACTCAGAATGTAAGTCATAGGAATCATTTGTAAAACTATTAAATTTTTGTCTTTCTCAGTGAGCCTTATGTCGCTCTGTGACAACAGCAAAAATTGAAAGCAATAAAATTGTCCTTTTTACGACAACTTTTGGCGTCTCCCACGACGAAGGAGGAGAAATTATTTTCCATTATATTTCGACATCGTTTTAGATTGTATCGATTCCAATGGAGCTTGGCGTCCGCATGTGGCTTTTAAAGCTCAACATTGTCACAAGGGACAAGAATTCAATTTACTTTCACCCTTTTCGCCAGCCGGACGAGACGAGAAACTCGAGAAGACTTGGCAAAGTTTAGAAACGCCTTGTCATTGCAGTAAATGCAATAACTTTTGACACTTTTCGCTTATCTTTGAACAAATTATGGAGGCAAAGTCGTTCGCGTTTCCGCCGAGTCATGCCAATAAAAAGTTCTTCTTTTGCCTGAACGAAAAGCTCCACAACAAAAGCATTTCTTATTCGTTGCGAAAAAGTTTCTCTTTGCATTAAAACTTATTGATTCACTCGCAGCCGAGCGTCAAATCACTTTGATATTGAGGAAGCACAGAAGGTTAATCTGTTTCAGATATTTTTTATATCTCGAATTTATTTTCAATCATGCTGAGGTTTGTGGAGACATTTTCGACTCGATTAGAAAGCAAAAAGTTTTCAATTCCAGACATTTTCGGCAGCGCTCGCAGCAGCCTGTCCCGACTTCAAAACTCATTTTGATTACTCTCGATTCATGTGATGAGTATTGATAGAAATTGACAGCAGGATACGAATTGCAGAGTCAAATTGTAGCGACACGTGACTATTCGCAACGTCAATAACTTTGCCGAATTTTGACACGAAATTAATATGCGGGAAAGCTTAGTCACGCAGCGATCCAATCAAGCAAGAAGTTCTGCCGCCTGAGACAAATCGAGAGCCTCGATTTAAGGCTCGATAACTAATCTGCATGTTTACAAGCGAAATCATTGTTTCGAGTCAAACCCAACAAAACATATCGCGCCCGCAGCGTCGTGGATTAATGTTCATGTCAATTTGAATAATTTTCGCTGTTTTACAATGAGCAGAAGCGAAGCGTAAGCTTCCAAACCAACGCAGCCCAATAAATATCGACGTGCACGATTTATAGTTTCATTCTCCATCCCTTAAGACCTCTGCCCTCAATTCAATCTCACCATAAAGCGAGCAGAAATAAATCCATAAATCAATTTTTTTCCACCGATTATTCTTCCTCCCTCGGTTTCTTTTTTCGGTAGCCTGGCTGGCGGGTTTCTCGGGAGCTGCGGGCATGTTGTAAAATCGCTGGAGGAATTCGAAGCGCATGAGAAAGAGCGAGAGCAAAACTTACGCCTCCTTTACGGAAACATAAATTTACATTCCGTGAAGAAGTTACTTGACAATGGAGCACAGTGTCTGTAGTAGCATTTGCTTTCTGCTTGCGTATTGAACTACATTCGTCTCGAGAGTGAAGAGGCGTATTCGTCTGGGAATGTGAAAGGGATTCGATCCTTTCGACTACAGACAAACTTCCCGTTTCTCTACATCTGCAGTTCAAATGAAAATTTCATTACCTCTTACAAATTAAACTTTTCGTTTTTGCTCCCAAGCGAAATGCTCCGCATTAGGAAGCGTGAGAGGAGAAATCTTTATAGCTTCATAATGCGAGCAGATGCCAACACACATTTCCTTTTCACTCCTGCTTGCGGCGTTTCCGTTCTTAAGAGACAAACAAAGGAGACTTTCCGATTGTCTAACTGCCAGAAGAGACGGAACGGCAACATCTTTGCTTGCTTGTTAGTTAATCTGTTAAGTTCTGTGTCTAATTTTCTACAAACGACCAACAAGATGTTCGACAAATTGAATGAACATCTGAAGCTTCGATGGATTTGGCAAATGACTCCCAATCACCTCACCAACAGCTTCAACTTTTCCCATCACCCCGAGCAAGTTTAATTACTTTTTATGAAGTTTTCTTCGATTCCCCGTCAGACTTTCTCTTTTGAATCGAGCTCTGCTTTTGCGTAGACTCTCACAGAAATTCTCAGATCGGATTTTTAAATCTCACTGACTTTTTAATGCAAATTCAAGCTTCAATTAGAAGCGTTGAAATAAAAAGGAGCCTGGTGACAACTAGAACATTATACACCCTATTTATCAATCTCTTTAATTTGTAGCTAAGTCTCTTAATTTGCCATTAACGCACCGGCACTTCAGCGATTAATAGTTTACGGAAGACGCGGCAGCTCGTGCATTATTCAGCAGACTTTCTAACTTTGAAAGCTCAGGCTGCGTGCCGAGCGGCATGTCGTGAGTTATAGTTTATTGATTTCTGATGATGTGTCTTTACTGCTCTATAAACATCACCAAGGCTTCCAGTCAGCCATCAACTGCGCCGCCTCCTGCCTTCGCTTTCTAGTCAATTATTCAGAAATACGTTTCGACAATGAGAATTTTACTGTACACGCATAGGTTGAAGCGTTGAAAAAAAATTCCTATTCGCGTTTGCTCGATTGTAAAACACTCAACGCAACGGGAAATGTGAAACTTCATTAGAAAAGAAGAAAACTCAATTGATTTTCCATCTGCAAGAACTCGTCAATATTTTCGGGAAAATGCTGCGTCCTTGACGATGAATTCACAACCTCATAAATTCCCTAAAGGTAACCGAGAATCATTGAAAAAAGTTCCAGCGAAACGTGATTACACGGCAGTGCATGTGAGCGTTTGTCATGGTTGGAAAATTTGCAGTTGCAATGTTGACAACGTCGACATTTTGCTATCTACGATAACCCACCATGTTTGCATGTAAGTTTACTAGTCGCTGGCTGAACAAACATTGTGAAGTTTTACATGTCAAGCTAAAGTTCCGAAAGCTTTTTACTCTCTCTCGAGTTGATTTAAGGTTTCGTCAGATTGATTTGAGCGTAAACAAAATGAATTTTATTCATGTCAGAGTTGAAGGTTTCCTTTGTCAAGTGGAGCTCGACCAGCATTCTCGATACGAGAGTGAAGTGTAATGGAAGAGTCGAGCTAATCCACTCTCAGCTGAGATTTCGATTCCGAGATTGCAGTTGTTTACGTACCAGGATTTTGTCATGGGCAAACAATGTGAGACAAACAATTCCATTCGGCAGGGATTACGTTTTCAATGCAATGGGGACAAATGGAAGGTTCGATTTCAAAACTTTCCCAGGAATTCTTTACCCTTCTCGACTTACGCAGAGCTCGTTATTCCCCTGGCTTTTTGTTCAAGGCGATAAAGTGGAAGCTCAGATTTAATTTGATAGTTCCTGACGCAATATTCTCACGTTTAAATTCCCATCAATTTCAGTAACATGCCAAGATGCTTAGACCAGCTTAAGGTTTTGTTTCGATTTCCTAATTGAGTTTCAATGTTCTGCAAACTTCTCTGAGCGTGCTTCACAACCTGATTCAGATTGATGGGACTCGAGGATGCCTTGCTTAGCTTGAAATATCAATTAAACGTGATGAAAAATTCAGTCGCTCGAATTCTTTGGAGTTTCTTCGTGGGAGAATGAACGCATTATGGTTGACGAGACTTTCCCAAAGTTGAAGTCAATTAATTCAAAGGCGAATTAGCGAGCGTCATTTGCGAGTTAGGGAAGAAATTTGGTATGAGATGAAAAAAGATGTTCAAGCTCTTTGTGACCAACTTTCCAAACAACTCCCGAATAAAAATTTCAAGAATGCTTTCAAAAAAAGGTTTTCGTGAAGAGCACCCTCGACACTGACATCCAAGAAGACCATTAAGAACTCCAACAATACTTAAGTTCTGTTCCTCTGAACACCCTTCACATTCTTTGTCGATCATAAAGGGAGAAGGGAAGCGTTTTCGACACGTGCTGACAGCAAAAATCTAAATTTTCATTCCGAGAAGACTTCGAGGTTCAAAATAAAGCTCAAGCTTCCCGGGTGCAACTATTCCTCTAAAGCTCGGATTACGGGAAGGGATTACCTGTTCTGCCTGCGGATTAGGTCGAGAAACAAATTTCCGTCGCAGACCTCACTTGAACCACTTTATAGAACTTTCGTAAACTGTTGATCATCTTCTCCTCTAAAGCTTTCATTGATTAAATTTTTACTCTCCCGCTTCAAGCTCTACAACTTTTCCCAACTTTACATTTTCATGCCTCTGCGGGTATTGCTACGCTTCCCTTTAAATAACTGACCTTATTCGAAAGTTCATATTCAGTGGGTGAGAGGAACGAAGGAGAAGAGCAGAAATAGAAAATCAATAATGTGTTTTTCCACTGTTACAAAGTTGTTGACATTAACAGCGTCAGACTTGGCAGACTCCATGGAACTTAATATTCCTCATGTGTCAATCACGAGACTGCGATGTTTACGCAATAAAGAGTCCAATAACTTGTAATGATTCGCCTTTCACAAAAGGGATTTGAATTTTCCAACATCTCCTCGTCTCTGTCATAAACGAAAGCCAAGACAATAAAACGTAAAAATATTTCTTTCCCAGACTTTCAACTATTGTTGAGATTCAAGTCGTAAAAGCTTCTTACTTTACGAAATACCATTCGCCGCGATTCTTTTCATGAAGCCTCTTTAACGACTCATAAAATTATAGAAAAGCAATAAGCTTGCCCATCGTTGGTGGGGCGATGCTCGATAATTTTCCTGTGGAAGTTAACGAATTGATAAGTTTGTCAGCGCATTTTAACGATTTCCTTTGAAGATTTGGTTTGGAAGATTTCTCTTCGACTCGTTTGTCAGCGACAAACTGTCTCTCACAAAGTTATTTCATTTCCTGAAACTTTTTATGCTTTACATCGTTTTAAAAAGCCTCGAGAAATGTTCTCCACTCACTGCGAGGGTTGAAAGTTGTTGGTTCCAACTTGTCGTAAAGCTCAGTCAAGCATAAGCCGACATAAATTGGGGTGAAAGGTCTTCCGAGGAGGATGAACTCGGTACTCAAACAGCCGCCCATCACCGCATCGAAACAATAAAAGTTATTATCAGAAAACATGGCTCGCGGTGTCCGGCGAGTGGAAATCCTTTGAATTCCTTTACTGGCACATTATTCATGTTAAGCGGCTGTTTAACAACCCCTCGCGATGGAGTCAATACCTTTGATTAATTAGTTCCGTCTTTTGATGCGTAGTCGTAAAGGTTTATTAATTCTCCTTTTCCGCTTTCGCTTTCCTTCTTCGGTTTACCAATTTCAATTTACGGAATTACTGAAACTTCCACCTTGTTTCCTCATTCACTTTGCTCGCTTCCACTCAAGCCTCCACATTCGTTAACCCAAACGAAATTTATGCGCGTGAACGAAACTAAAACTAGTTTAACGATTCAATTACTCGCGAGGCGTGTAAACTTCGTTTGAATTGAGTTGCATCGAAATGTTTGCAATTCAATTTAAAAACTATAAAGCGGCTTAATAGGCGCGCGAGGATGAAGCAGTTGTCATAAAGCGTTTAGCACGACATTTAATCAAATCAAATGAATTCTCATCTGTCGTGTCGAGTGCCAGCGAGTCCCAGTGAGCTGTGCCGTCGACGACTTCCCATCGCATTTGAGTCGTGTAAACATTCGTCAAAACTTTGCTTCATGTCGCTCTCTACACCAGCGAGACGATATTTTTCTTGGGAGTTTCGAACGAGGTCGAGCGTGCTGAACATCTGCGGCTTCATTTTGCACCGTCAGTCAATTATTTATTAATATTTAATAAACTTAAAGCAAATGAGAGTTCTTTTTCCTCCCCAGCGGAAACAATAAACGCGTTTGGCACAACATCGTCCGGCGCGCCTTCAACGCTCTGATTTATGGGACAGGCCCTTGTCCTTTTGCTATAAACGCAACGGGCAGAAAAGCATCGGAACGGAAAGTTTTTTCATCAACGATATTAGTTTGAAACAATAAACTTTTGCTGACGGCAGAATCTTCAATCCTTAAAGTGGTTTCTACCTTGAGATGATAAGTTAAGGTGCGACTGTCTCTTCTCCGTCAAGTCATTGATATGAAGCGGATCCTCGACCCAGTCCCATGACAACACCATTCAACACACTCTTGACCGCTTTTTGTTTTCTGTGTCGTATCAACTGAGCCACTCGCAGCTGAGGCAAAATTGTCTGACAAATTCTTTTGCGCTGTTTGATTGATTAATCCGTCTTTAGTTAATTATAACTTTTGCAATGCAAATTCACTTTTTCCTCTGCGGTGAAATTTATATTTTGCCGTTTTAATCTCACTTGGCTCTTTCGGTGTGAATTATTCGCATCAGGGTCGTCGAGTCATTACAAGCACTTTTAATAGAACGGGACGCACGTCTCTTCTTGCTTGCCTGAAACACTTTGCGTTTGCGGCCAGTTCATTTAAGTTTCTTCTATTAATACGCGGAGAAAAATGTGGAGTGAAGAAAAGAAATCACCAAATGATTGCTTCTTCATGCGTTCATCATAAAGCCATTAGTATTGCGGGCCGGCAATGTGATGCGAATGGAAATATTGATGAAACTTTGAGGGGCGCGCGCGAGAATCATTTTCCATTTGGGCGATTGCGTTCGTTTTTCCGTCATTCTCACTCGTCATAAAAAGCGAGAAGATTAATCAAAGAGAAAGCGAAGGGCGAAAGTTGAAATCTAGGGGAAGAACATGAAAGGAATTTCACAAAAGAAACTTTTATGGCTTGAGAGGGAAAAAGGGAAATCAAAGGCGAATAACAGCTCAAGCCTTCAACGGAGCAATCTTGTTGTTGGCCAGCGCTGCCAGCGAATGAATTAAATTTTTTCGAACCAGAGAGCGTTAAGGGAGTGTTACGCACCATGAAGCTTTATGAAGCTTTCACGTCGGAGCCGCACAACATAAATTACAACATTAAAAATAGAACAAAACACATTTTTCACGAGGAGGCGAAAGTCCTTTGTGCTGCGCGTATTTGCGAAAGTGGGAAAGTTCCCGTTGTTAGCTTCTGGCTGGAGTTCTGTTGTTGTAAGTGAACACAGAGATAAGCAAACCCGACGACTGTCGAGAAAAGGTTGCGCACACATCTTCAGTCGGAGTTCCCTTTGCCATATTTCCTTCCATCGTCGGAAGACGGAAACTTTGTTGAAATATGGTCGTCGCAGCGAGTAGTTTCCACACTCTGAACGATCACAGTGCGACTTGAGATGATTCCAACTTTCAAAGTTCCATTTATCGACGATAAATGGAGGCGCCAGGCTTATTTTCCCACTCAACATTGACTAGCACATCATGAAGTGTCGGAAAGAAAGAAATTGATGAGTTTTCGTTTCCTTCTTGCCTTAATCAACTCATAAACTCCCAAGCAGCAGTTCAAGGATGGCGAGCCGCGACTGTAATGGCTTTACGATTTTCACGAGTTGCTCTTCCGAGATTTTTTTTTGCGAATTTTCCACTCGAAATTTTTCTCAACTCGAAAATTTACGAATTTTCTTTGTTTTTAAACTCGAGGAAACTCTTACGTCGTCTTTTTAATCCAATTATCACATTCTTTAAGCGCTTCTCGACGCTCAAAAAAACTTAAACACTTAAATTTTATTCCTTTTTTCTCATCCGAGCCTCCCGATGCGAAACATTTTAAGCGTTTGATGTGAATCGAAATCCAAACACAGACTGAGAGGAATTGGGATTTTCCTCTGGCTCGGGAAGAGACTTTTCACCGTTTTGATGTGTGTTCGCCTCCTCAGTATGCTTCCCCACTGGCACAGTGACACAATTATGCTTGTGTGCGCCCCCACCGACTCGGCTCGCTCCACTACTCGTTCAGTTATCGGAAAATTGCTCTCTGCGCTTTCCACGAATTATGCTCTCACGTGGCGAGCGGCAGCCGTTGGAACGCGCCCGAAAGTGGATTGCGAAGAGCTTTGGAGCCGAATGGGAAAACTGACAGGTTTCGTTGCAATTTGTATCGAAGAAATTACTACGCCTGGAATGATTAAGCTATTTTTAAATTTACATTTATTCTTGTTTTCGTCAGAACTCATCAACTTGTCTCGCTCATGTTTTCGGTTGTATTTTTCATCGAAATGAGTCGGAAAATTCTTGATTGATTAAGACAAATTTCATTTAAATGAAGCTAATTTTAGTTCGGAACTCACTCGACTGTGCGGAATAAAATCTAGTTTCGAATTAATTGAGCGCTCACATTTCGTCATCATTTTGAAGTTTTGAATGCTTTTTTTGCGGACTCACTGCAGGCCGGGATTGTCCTTGACAAATAGGAAATCGTTGCGGTCGCAAAGTTGATAGAACGAGCAAACAATGCCCACAGCTATCCCCACAGCGTTGACCAGAAACTATTGAAAAATCTCTGTTTGATAATTTAAATGAATTTTGGTCTGACGGATCGAAACAAAAAGCTCGTAAATTATCAATTAAATTTCTGCTCGCAGTTCAATTGTTCGAACTTTTTCTAGCTCAGCAAGAATTAAAGGAAAAGCGAGTTAAAAATTAATCACCGATATTAATAGTTTCGTGCGCCATCGTTTGAACTTCTGTTTGATTTATGCGGCAAATAATTTTCTGCTGCAACGGTTTGTTTCAGCAAGAGGGAAAATCGACTCCCGGTGCGTTTGAATTATCGCTGTTTGTCGGCTTTACTTAGCTACAGCTCATTCGATGAGTCAATATTTTAATTATAATGAATATTACGAAACAGAGCTGAACACAAACGCGAATTGCGTTTTCTGCTGAAATTTTAATGAAGCGTTTAGTGGTCTCTGCCCGTGCATGAGCTAATCGCAAAATGGAATAAATATTTTATCCTTTGACGTTTGCAATATTATTAATGAAACTAAAAAGCCCAAAGCTTACAGAATGAAAATATTTTATCAAATGAATTTCATAATAGCAATCGCAAAAGTTTTTCATGCGGAAACTATTTGCATAACGACAAACGAGGAAAACTATTAGCTGTGGAAAAGTCTGAGACACGACCACAACACATTTATGCTCGGGCATTCCACAAAATATTAATTAAAAGCTTGGATAAACACATTTAGATGAGATAAACACAATTTTTCTAATTAAACATGTCAGACGGTTGTGGAGCTTTGTACAGGATGGAAAAGTTCCTTTAGATCTTGAGTGAAAGAAAGTTGTCGCCAGAAGTGAAGAAATGGATGTTTGCTAATAATTCAGAAGATTAGAAGGAGAAGAAGAGTAATTGCTGGTCGTCTGTTATCGATAATTCGGTGGATTCTAACGTCATCTTATACACAACACGAGCTTATTCCTGTTAAGCCTTCCAAGTGAAATTTGAAGTTTTGATTCCCCTGCCCGAGACCTGGGGCTTTCACAACAAAGTTGAGCTCAGACCCCAACAAAATATTCTACAAATATCCTTTTCTTTTGCTAGTGATCCGCTTCAAACTTTCTGCTGACTATAGCTCAAGTCTCAGATAATTAATGTTTATGTTTATTCGAAGGACTTCGAAGCTACCATTTCCAATAAAACAATCGTTTTTGTCAAGGGAGATTTCCACTTATCGGATACACAGAGATCGGGGAACAAAGAATGTGTACTGAAATATTAATCTTAATTAACGATCTATTGAGCAGTTTAATGAAATTACTACTCAGCAACATCTAAACAAACGATGCGTGTAGGGGAATACAAACATTGACACACACACGAATGGCTAATAGCTGTACCGTTTTGGCATAAGACATTGTATCACTAGTTGCCTCGGTGAAGGCTCGACGAAGTCGCTTGCGCCTATTTTGTGAAAGTGTTTGAGGACACAGTAACAAACCCTAGGATAGAAGAGAGAGAGAGAGTGGGTGAGATGATAGAGGAAAATGGAAACCGTTTCGATGAATTTTTGCCAACGTGTGACTCGTAAACTTGGAGTAAGTTGCCGAATTTTTACTAATAAACACATACGCAGCATACTCGAATGTGCTTAATGAAACTATCGATCACGGAGCTTATCTCAAAAGGTTACACATGCGATATCGGAGGGCTATTCCGCCTTCTTTTCACAGGACCGTATTCAAGTGCGGCGAGTCTATCAAAGGTCAGCACACACGTTAAGAACTTGCGAGCGCCGAAAGACTGACGGCAGGACAAATTTGACTTCTCCATTTTGTGACCGAAAGTTCTGATAATGACTAAATTATTCAAACTTCCACTTCTGTCCTTGCCAGCGAGGCTCCGGATCGATAGTTTTATTTTTGGTAACATATTTTCTCGTCGGTTGATGGAAAACGTTCATAAATTATGTCGCGCTGATGGCGAAAATTACTGAGCTTTCTGCTCGGATTTCTGGATAAGCTGAGTTGATTGAAGGCAAGAAATATTTTTCGAGGAAGAGTTTGAAGCTTTTTCTTGCGATTGAGATTAGTTCTTTCCACTAGGTTGATTACCAGAGAGTTAATCCGCATTCGACATAATTTACGAACGATTCGTCTGACTTTCTCGGTTGCTGGCAGTAATTAACGAGCCGCTAACAAGCTTCCAGTGACACTGTTGTCCAAATCCTCCTACAATCCGCTTAATTATCAAGCGGTAATCCTTCTCAACTGTAAAGAGCGATGAAACGCCAATGAATGATGGTTCAATGGGAGTTGATGATTGTAAAACATGAATACAAAAACAAACAGAAATCACAATTACGAAGAACTAAAGCGACAACAAATGAGACAAAAAGTAGTCAATTCGACATTTTAATAAAACAAATAATTTAATATTAGAGCCAAGAAATAATTCATGAACTAATAAGCTTCACGATGCGAGACAGCCGCTCGCGCCAAGTGACAGAAATTCATTTTTCTCGCGAGCTGTTTATGTGCCCGATGACGATCGTCCCACTGCACTTGCACTAATGAATGCATATAATATAAACTTCTTCCGACAAAGACGAAAACGTTTCCAATAAGTCGAACGTTGAACGATGATCACTTTGGCCATTTTGCCATCAATAGGTCGTTTGACATACAAAACATCGACTTGCTATCAGCGTGAGATTTATGTACATAAAAAAGTTTGGCTTATTAATAAAGAATCAATCAGTTCAAAATTTGCTATTTAAAATTGTCATTTGACTTGGTCATAAGTGTCGAAGAAATTGAGAGAAAAATGAAAGAGCCGTCGCAATTGGCTCATTCGTATCTTGCAAACTTTGAAGTTCGATCAATTGGCTCTGGAATGTTACCGAACGATTGAATCTGGTCATTAACAATCTCTCCATGTTTCCGTTTCAAAACAACGAACATGTCGTTGCCTTTTCTAATCAAAGACTCCACTTTGAGCTCTTCCTGTCTCTCTTGAATATCCCGAAGATAGTTCACGATCCCACTATTTTTCTTCACTCTCACTCTTTCAAGAATGACCTTGAATGTGTGGACAGGAAAAGCTCGAGGCTTGAATTTTAGTTTTTTAAGATTGAGAGATGAGCCCCACTCGATGTAACCATAATCGAAGAATGATAGCTGCAAGTCGTTGCCATCATCGTCCATCTCGCACTTTCCGATGACTTGTGCTCGACGATAGCTTCCTTGGCTCATGGCTAAGACATAGTCGTCCTCTTCGGGGGTCTCAGCTAACTTCGGAGAATCTGCGACGGCTTTTTCGATGTTGCTTATATGCAGAGCAAAATCTTCGCTAGCTGGCCTAACAAACAAAACTCTCTCTCCACCAAAGTGCGTGATGATTACACGATCGCCTCTCTTGAAGCAGCTGATGTGAGGAACAACATATTTGTTCTTAGGCTGGTCCGCATTGAGTACAATTTTTGATGCGTTCACAAGCTCTGGAAGCGGAAAGCAGTCGATCCTATGTTCTGCCCAGTCGCTAGCTTGATGCTTCTCGTCGCAATAGAAATGACAGAAACTGCTTGACACACAGTTCTTGCAAACCATTTTCGCCTCAAGTTGCTTGCAGTAGGCGCACATTCCATGCTCTGGCACTTGCCCATTGATCAGATCAGTCGTTCGTACAAGAAGCTCCGGCATCGAGTATTGTGGCTCTGCATCGGTTCGACTGAATTCAGCGACAACATTTCCAAATTTTACCAGGTTGATTAGTTTCTTTGCTGCTCGAGCCTCCCTGATAAATTATCAGTTTAAGAACCAGTTGATAAACACACTTTGCAACCTTACCATGCTCGTTGGAAATCGATGTAAACAAGCTTTGTTCTTCGTATATCGCTGTGAGTGTTTTTCGGCATATAAACATTCATGTTCGGAAAGTCCGAGATTTGTAGTTGCTTGATCAGCTCTTGTTTCGTTGTATCAGTCGCAACATTTTTCACGCAAAGGCGTCGGTCAGCGAGTTTCATTTTTTACAAAGGAATTATTTTTTAAAACAAATTTGAACAGAAATAGCAGCGAAAAGTTCAAAGTCTACATAAGTTGCATCGAATTCGGACGACTGATCAATGTTTTCGAAATCGTGAACTTTGAAAGCTTTCGACCGAGCTTTTCTCTATATTTGTTCGTAATCAGAAATTAGGAAAACGAAGTTAGCCATTCACATTTGACGTCATTTAAGAATCTTCGTTTGTCGCCGGCAAAATGCTTTCGACGACAGTCATGTTCAATGTTACGACTCTGCCTTCTGCTTTATGACGTCCTCCGCTTTATGACGTCATTGCAATTGATAGCTCTACCGCATCTTTGGACTAATGCGATCCTAATTTATTCGAAGCATGCGCTAGTTAATTGCTCATCTGTGGACACTTAATGACTCTCAGATGACGAAAGAGAAGAGAAATTATTGAAAGATGTTTCTCTTTGATATTAAATTTGACCAGCTGGGATTAAAAATTCATTACGCCTCAAAATGTGAGACAGAATCACACAGAACGCACGTGCTCGCTTTTATTGATAATCCGTAGACCATCTGCACGAGAAGCGAAAACATCGAGTCCTTGAAAGTAAGAAACGTAAAACTTTTACAGGTTCATTAACTGTAAGGTCGAAATGTTTAAACAGAATTTCGGGGAAGTCGTTCGCGTGTATACCAGAGACGAGTGTGGGACCAACAGATTCAATATCTCTGGCTTTTTCGTTTAAACAAGATCAACCTGTAAACATTCGTTCCCTTCTGGCATTGCCGCTCAGAAAATTTCGACGCTTATTAGCCTAAGTTTTATTGGATGCTGCTTTAGCTTTCCATCAAGCGCGGACTCGTAGTCGTTGATTTATTTCCATGAGTTGCCGACGTAGCACTCAATTGAAGCATTTTTCCGTTTAAGGGATTCTAGCTTGAAGAGGCGGAGATTTTCTCACGCTGTTGAGTGGAGCGAAATTTATTCAAAACGATTTGCTATCACGCGTCTGAAGAGTGAGCCGAACGGATTGCAGAAAGTTTCGGGAATCTCTCATCAGCGGAGATTTATTCGCTAAAGCTTTCGATCTCAATTTTTCACTTCTTTTTCAGGGCAAAATAAATCTCATTTTAAAGATAGAAGCTCGCCACGCGTCGCACGAATAAACTGCCAAGTCGTAAATCATTCAAAGCCGTAAATGATCACTGAATTCACTCGATTGTGGAAAGTTTACGAATGACGCTTCGCTGAATTGACTTCGGAATTAGCTTTTAGCTAAATGAAACTTTGAACTGGAAACCTTTTGGCATCGCTTTAATCAAATCAGGCTAGCATACGCCTTGTGATTTTAAACTGACAGTTTTGCAATTCTCCTGACTCGAGTTAACGTCAATACATCGACATAATAGTCAAATTAAAAAGGCAAACGTTCAGATCGTCAAAGCTTTTTTTGTGACGCTCCATCAAGACACAAAGTATCAAAGATTAGACGAGAGAAAGAGCGAAGACAAAAAGTTGCTTTTACGTTTGTCGTGTTCAAATAGCGGAGAAGTGTGAAGAGTCGTTCATCTCGAACGTGCGAACAAGGCAAAATGTGATTCCATTCGTGCGCTTGCAGAATTAATTATCGTAAATGTTGCAAGTTCAGGCGACAGAAGGATGATGACACAAATAAATTTCAGATTAAGATCACAGGAAAAGCTTTCATGAAATGAACAAAAAGCTTTTGCCTATGTCGTTCCAGAAGGAGGATAACAGCTGGTTGTCGTCAGAGTGCAAAGTCGTTTGTCACAGAGAAAAAGTATTCAAAAGAATTTAAAACAACTGAAACAAACCGTGAACATAACAATGAAAAGAATCAGTGAAAATGCTTTTGTGAACGATGCGATATTGTGAAATATATTTAAAGAGATGATCACAGAGATCGTAAAACTTTTCCTTTTCGAACTCGGAAAAGCTTCGCGTTGTCGATACAACAGAATTTGAAAAAGAGCAAACGTTCGTTACTCACTTGCTTGAAACTTTTCATTCCACCGCTCATCTGCAATTGATGAATTGGAAGTTGAACTCATTCTCTGGTCTCTTCAGTTCTTGAAACTCACCCTCAGAGCATCCGCAGCAATTCCACTTAGAGCATCGCTGGGATCTTTCAGCTGACGTAGAGATGTCGTCGTTTGATGCGCATGAGCGCAGTGGCTGCTTGTTAGTGAACTTGGCTCTGGCTGTGAACTTTGTCGAATAACTCTGGATGAACGCAACGGCGAACCGGTCACTAAAACTGGAGGTATTGTCGTGGAATGGTGGTGTACAAAGAGGTGAGGTCGGAGGTTGCCATGAACGATGCTGTCTTTGGAAGTTGAGCGATCAAAATAAACTATTGAGGTAGGAGAAGTCGATGAGCGCCGACAGGTTCGGCATCTAGCGGTGGGTAAAGGCGAAAGGATTCCAGCTTCGTCATTGTAATCGTCTCGGGAAATTGATATTTTCGGCGTGGTCGCATCTTGAAGCATGTCCGGTGCTGATCGAACATATTCCTCTGTTCTGAAGTCGTCGCCGCTCTCTTCCGACCCGCCAAGGTTCGTCCCGGTTGCTGAGAGTTGCGGACTTGCTAAGTAAGTTCGATCTTGACGAATGAGCATGGGCTTTGTGTTGGACGAGCTTGCGTTTGCTTGACTCGTTGGCCCATTCAAGTTAAGTGGTTCACCGAGAAGCTTTGAAGTTTCATCGGTCGACGAGCCGGCATTGTCCGAAGCAATTTTCTCGCTGTCTTCACTGGACGCCATGCCCGATATATCTAAGGAAGACAAAGGAGGGTAAATGAAATTTTAATTGAATCGCTCAGAGATATCTAAAGGGCAGTTTAATTAAAAACAGTCACATATCCGAAATGTCAGAGACGAGATTGTTGAGTCGAGCGTCTCATTCATTTTTGATAAAAGAGCAACAATGAATCTAGCTCGTATGAAATATTAAATTGCTTTGATTTATAAATTCCATTTGGATCTGCAACTGAAAGTACTCGTAAGCTCTTCAACCATGCAGGAAAGTTCATTAAAATTTATGTCTCCACGTAAGCTCACGTCGGTCCCTCAAGTCTCAAGCCTCAGCGGTTATGTATCGTGTGCCGGAAAGCGGTCGTTGCAATCGGAAATGCAATTGAAGCTTTCTGCGGCGGTGAATCATCAAGTGGTTTGAGAGAGAAAATCTGCTTGAACGTTCTGCTTGAACTAGCGGTGGAAACCTCAGTATTTCGGAATAAACGCAAGCAAATTAAGCGTTGCTAATGATTTTTCTCATTCCATTATTCGGAATCTTCTAATTGAATAAACTTCTCAGCGAGAGAGATTAAGCATAATTGATGCCTGATGCAATTAACCCTTCCTTTCTTGAATTATTTCTCAGCAATTATCTGCCTTCGCTCTCAAGAATTCCGACTGAATCCTCAGACATTTCTAATCCTATCACGTTCCCAATTCACGTCATTGAACCAAAAGTCAACTTTCATTGATCGAAGACCTTTCTGTTCCCTTGAGTCTAACCTTGCTCCCAGCATTACACGAGAGACCTTGAACTTGCTCAGTCCTTTGCGGCGCGCTTATCGATTTCACCTTCAGTTTAAATTCTTTCATGTCTAATTAAGCGCAGCGCTTGCTATCTTCATTACAAAATCCCACTTTGTTCCAAAGCTCGAAGGCAACCTTTTCTGCCTACGAACAACAAAATAGACGTGTGCCGAGCAATGTTGGAGAGTTGACGAACCGGTGAGAGAACATAATTCAATTAGGGCTGAAAATTCCGTTAGTCAGGTTAAAGCTCCTTTTCCTAGGTCATGATTGATAACGAAGGCGAGATAAAAATCGGGTGAAGCGCCGTAGGCGAGCGACACGGTTCTTCATCAGACTTGAAAGGGAAGAATGAGCTTTCATTCTTTTTTGCCGACCTCAACAAAACAAAACCGGAAGCTTCCGACAGCTAATGAATAAAGAATTACAATTATTTTCCTCGAACAATTCCACCTCCATAATCAGAGAATGAATTTCCATCAGATTCCATTCTCACCACTCTTCATTGAAGGAGGCAAGCATCTCAATTACGAGATAAAGCTGAAGCTCTGCTATCTGTTACGGCCTGGGTCGAGCTTTCATTATTTCCAAATAATGTAATTTACGAACTGAAAGATAAACAACTGTCGAAACTTTCTTCCCAACCGTATCGAGTGCAAACGAAAAATGTCTGCCGTGATAAATTTCTGGAGAGTTTGTGAATTTTTAATTGAACGACGGAGCAAAGTTTGCCTTCAATTGAAGAAAGAGGAGCAAAATTCCCTTTGCAAGCTCAGTAATATTACTCGTGGAAAATCGATAAAAAGAGAATCGAGATTTACTGACTCGTAATTGTGGATTTTGATTCAATTTTAATGGCTAAAAGTCTGCTCGGGACCAGAACTCTCGAACCAAAATGTGGAGCTTTAAATAGATTTGGAGCTTTTGATAAAGCTTTCTGGGTTAGGAGCTCAATTTGCCAGGAGAAATGCGGGTCGTTCACCGTTGCCTGGGTTAAGCGAGGAAAATTGTTGATGGAAAATCTTCGCTGACATTAAAATATCTCAGACAAGTTGAACAAAATTGACCTTTAACATTGCAAAAGAATTTTTGGCGAAAATTTTCTTTAACTTCGTCAGAATTTTTCTCCGGCAAGCGAGCATTCATGCGAAGCTCTATCCAATGAAAACAAATTTCAATGTTGTCCTCTTCGTTCTACTTCTCGGGCAACCGCCAAGACCGAGGACGATTTTCTGACAAGACTTTGAATTTTAAATAATTTGTTTGTTCCTGGTAAACTTTGAATTTCGTTTACGTCGCTTAGAAAAGTTTTGTTTGGGAACAAAATATTTTTCCTCCTTTGAAATTCATGAGTTCCACGCAACTTTCTGAGGGCGGTCCTCTATCAACGTGCTGCTTTGGTAAATGATCAAAATTATTCATCAATTCAGCGCAAAGCCCAGGATCATTTTGCCTCTCAGCAGCAGATTCGAATTGATAGCAATCGCTTAAGGTCGAGTTGAATCCTAATTTCTCTTACTCTACGTGATGTTTATTTTCATCCTTGCCTAATCCCCAGATTTACACGAGTTGCGATTGCAATGATGTGTCTAAGGCGCCTCGTAAAATTGATTCGGAGAAAATCAAATCGGAAGGCTTGCTGAACGAACTCACATGATATTCTTGTCAATCACACGAACAGGAAAAAGATTTTCCGCCTCCAACACGAATTTCCATTCGGAGATACGCTTAAATGAAAAGAGAAAAGTTTCCGAAGCGACAAAGCAATTTGCCTGCACGTTCTCATCTCCAGCAAAGTTTGAATTTCCTCAAACACACGACACTTTTCCTGAATATTTCATGCTCGCCTCCTACTTAGAAAGCCCTCGGAAAGTAAAATTCATCAATGACTCTGTATGAACGGAAAAATCTCAAAGAATTTCCTAACCTTTCCGACATAAATTATTAATATCACAATAGAGCAGAAAGTTCCACTGCTGTTCGCTCATAAATTCCGAATTCAATAACATTTTTCTTCCGCAATCCTGAATCCTTTGCGTGCGCTCATTGCATGATACGCTCCAGATGACTTTTGACGTGAGCGAAAGGTTGAGTTTGCAGCATGAAAGATCTCGGTTCAGAAACTTTTCCAGTCTTTTGTTGTTTTGTTCATGGGAAATCGCAAAGCAGAAAATCATCAAAGCGATCCATAAACTGCAATCTGCAAAATTTGAGGTTCTTTATAAAATGTTCCAGTTGGATCAAAAGTAAAATGAACTCGAAAGCGAAATGATTTTAATGCAATGCTTTACGTTGCTGTGTAATTCAAGTCCCAGCCAGCGTGATTCAATTACAAGAGATACAAATGGAGTTCCATATGAATTATGGGATCCAAGCAGTGAAATCATGAAACTTTGATGATTAACATAAACGACGAAAGTTTTATGAACCAAACTGTACTCGCTCTGTAATTTCAGAATTATTTAATCTCCTCGATATTTCAACTTCAAGCAGAAATCATAAACTTTGTAATTACAGGAACACAACTCGGCTGAAGTTCGTAATTTTAAACTTTGTTAAGCTTACATTAGTTTTATTTGTTCACCGCGAGTTTTCAGTTGGTGTCGAGCTGAGCTGTTTTTATATGAAAATCAAGAAAAGTTTTGTGAAAGTTTAAGCCACAAAGACAAAAGATTCAGCCGCAAATAAAATTCTCTCGTTGAATTCAATATAATTTCAAACGCTTTAGAATGGAAACTTTGCTCAGCAGTTGGAAGAGGCAACTTGCAGCGATTTCATTCAGTTCATTGAGCTTGAACCGACGCTTCGTCCTTTGCTTTTCGTTTACATTTTGAGAAAAGCTTTAAATTCAATTGAATTAAACATCTTATGGCCATCGGTAGATTCATCCGATGTGCAAACAAACTTCTCCGAAAGTAAATATTTCGACAACACAAGAGACGTTCGCCAAGACAACAGGGTCTGTGTGTGAGTCTACGCTTTTAACGAGCTTAACATTGGAAACATTTTGCTATAGACAGAAGGAACTTATCGATTTCTTTAGCTTCAGGCGTTGGGCGTTCGACATGCAAACTTTGTAATCGATACATCAGTTCCTTCAACAAAGGTCGATGAACACTCTGTAGGCGGAGAATAAATTAAACCTAACGAAGTTTACTGTGCATGAAGAAGACGAGCGAGGAGGACCTAGAAGTTCAGGTTCGAAGAGCGAAAACATTCGCGATTGATTTTAATTAATCATGAACCGTCTGCTATTGAAGTTCATTAGAAGTTTTGCTTTTAATTTCACCACAGAGTCTAATTTACTGAGCGCGGCACGAAACATTTTTTATCATTCCAACTGAGCATTGCAGACAATTTGATATGATTAATGGAACAAAGCGTCGTAAAAGCATATGAAGCTCATTTTATTTCCCGCTGCTTGGATTTGGTCTCCCACTCTCGAGAGTGACAGTTCGAGTCAACGTTTCGAACTCACATTAGTGTCACAGGAATCTCCATACAAAGCATTAATTCAACTCATAACAAAGGAGGGAAAACCTATTGTTCCCCTAGCTTTAGAGGCTTAATATGGACTGGCGTTCTCCGCCTTGCTGCTCTGAGTTTATTTCTGAACGCAACGCGAGAGCTTATAGCGTTTTGTTAGCGAGATGTCTCAATTTAATTTAAAACATTCACGATTCAAACTTGCGGGAGACTGACGGGGCAATGAGCCAAAAGGGTTAAAATATTCATAACGATAAACAAAAGCCATAAGACGAGAATGACGCAAAGTTCTTTACGATCGTAAAATGATTTTTATTCCTTTTACGAGCCACTTGTGAACCAAAATGTTTCGAATACTTAAAGCTTGTTTGCGGGAACTTTTCCAGTTTGATTCTATTATTGTAGGACCTTCAATTTCTGGTCACGATCCTTAATTGTTGTAAGCTCAGAGAGCTGAGGAGATGGAGGAGCTTGGAGATTCCGTGTGTAATTAGAGGCTAGAGAACCATTGGAGCTTTTTCAAATTATCATTAGGACTCGTTAGGCTTCTTTTATTTTCTATGTTCGTCAGTAATCTGCTCGTTAGATTGAAGAATATCTACATGCTTTCTCGACAGACTTGGCAGTCATGCTTGGCTTTATTAGATTCAATAAAATTGATCGGTGAGCGTCAGTTTAAACTATTTCGAATAGACGCTCCGTATTGCACGAGAAAGCAGAAGGAAATATAGATATCTCGCATTTCACTTCGTCTTTCAATTCCATTGCTCGTTATCATAAGTGAGTATCATCGTCCCGGCTCTTGGATTTTCCGCTGCTTAGTTCACCCACACAACAAACGAAGTCAATTGGAATGTTTCCGCATCATAAACAGACAGTCGGAGAACTCTACGTCATGAATAAATTCGTATCACATATGCCAAGAAGATCATGCGATATCGAGTGGAAAATTCATGTGGCACGAGATGTCATGTCAAGACAGTCGTTGGTAGAGAAAGTTGAACGTCTCGAAGACGAAAACGGAGAATTTAATTAGAGGAAAACTGCTAACTTATCGAGGAAGGACAGATACAAGAAGCACGCAACTACTATCAAATTTACACGAAATGGTTTTGTTCTTGCAGGCGTTTTTATCGCTGGTATAAGCAAAATGTCGGAAGAAGTGAACGGATCGCATTACGGACATTAATTATAGCGTTCAAGGGAGACCGTTGGTGCGATAGTAGAGTGAACGATAGCACCTTGCAGTTCACGAAAGTTTCCTGTGGCTTTGACCCAATTCGTCCTCAATCCTGTTCGTCTCCTTATGTGATCGATAACGACTCAAATATTTATGTCAATCGAGACTTGGGAAACCCGAAAATGTAATAACAAATTTACTTTCAGACTCATAAATATTTAATTCTTTGATTTTGATAGCGGAAGTCAAAGTTGATTTACATGCAGATCAAAACAAAGTTAAACAAAACGTTGAAGCCAGTGAACAAATGTTCGAGCGCCCAGCCAGATGTGTAAGATAAAAGCCGTAAAACTCCTTCAACTTGTCGCTCGAATGATTAACTTTTGATAGGTTTCCTCAATTTCATCAAAACGAGTAGAACCTTCGTCGATCTATTGATTTTCCATGAAGCAAAATTTGGTGAATGTCAAACATGCCATCGACATCAAAAGCCGGGCTCAACAACATGCGCTCTAACTTTTCTTCCTTTCACTTTTTGCTCATCGTCTGAGGCTTCAATTGAGTTAAGATACATTCATCACGCTCCAGTCAAGCGAAAACGTGACTAGCAGACGAGGTGCTAATTAGGTTTTAATTCATCAGCCAGCATCTCGACAACTTTCCCTCTTATCGCTTCAAGAAGTTTCAATCATTTACAAACAATCAGGGATCTTCAAACAAACGCTGATTTTCTAATTAAAATCGAGACAGAACCATCTCATGTGAAGTTCATAGAACAAACAGGGAAGAGAAAACAGAAAAGTTTTTTAAAGAAAACTTCGACCAACCCTTAAAGATCGAACGAATTTTGACCAATGTTTTAATAGAAAAACTTTAGCAATGGGCTGTTCCAGTTTTTCCTAAATGAGTCTAGGAGAGAAATTAAAGCGGAACCGCAAAAGTTTCTTTTCCACCCTCAGTTTTTTTGGTAAAATCGTTTCAGTTACATTTCGCTGTAATCTCGTCACGTCTGCTACCTGACAAACGTGTTTCCCACCCACCCCCGACTTCATCACTGTGCTTCCCGTTTCGCAGTTTCACGAACTCAAAGCTTGTTTCATGAGCTCATTACAAAGTCGGTGCAAATATTTGAGCGATGTTCTGATTTCATCTTGTAGACAGAAGTGGAACTCAACGCTTTTATTATTTAAACACAACGAACTCAAATCAATGCTTGCAATCAGAACAAACTCAATGCATGCCACATCACAACCAAATGCTGCTGACAGAAATCATTTGAAAGCCAACCCTGTGGCAGTTCGTCTGTCAGCATATCACGCCATCAGGTCGCAACGATACATTCTCATCATAGCAATTTGGAATGCAGCTGTTAAAAGCTTTGCTTTGTTCCACCGACAACGATTTATTTTATGCGTCATTAGAGGATGACGTGCACGATGCTGAGAGCGAAGCAGCGCAACGAAATGCTGGGACGAAGGAGGAAGAGCTGTCAGGAAGTATAACGGAAATTTATGGAGCGTCGCACTTAAAGTTTGGTATATTTTTTGCTGCCGTTGTTGGGCTTTGTTGGTTTGTTTTCCTCTCAAACCCTTTTAAAAGAGAGCTCCAAGTGTGCTTGCAGTCTCTTCATGCAAACGCTAAACTTCAAACGATTTTTCAAGCGGCCTTGTCAGTCACGATACCTTTCAATACTTTTATAAAAATCGTTTTCGATCAGAGTCAAGCAACGCATTTCTTAACCGCTGAGAGGCTTTAAAATAACGATGAGCATCATTCATGTCGCAATCATCCTCGGTGACAACATTCAAGCGTCGCTCGATAAAGAAAACGTCAGCGGCAATAAAAAAATTGATCCAAAGCTTTTTAAATAGCAGTGGAGAGGGTGAACGACTGGGGAAAAGTGAAAGGAAACGGTTTGGGAAGGAGCCTGTAGCGATATTAATGCAAATTTATTCGACGTTCTCTCTTTTCGCGTTTAAAGGATTTTGTTGCATGAAAAATGGAATTCTCTTTCAGTCTCGCTAAGTCAATTTGAGCCCGAACCTTCGTACCAAACCGAGTGGAAGATTAGTTCTTCAGCGCGCTTTCTAGACCAATTACGAAAGCTTGCATAATGAATGTCTTCGCCACGCTTCTCGTCGCCGTCTTCGACGTAAAGGCACCGAGTTATTTTGAATTAAATTGAGTTTGACGGCATCACTCGCTCTTACAAAACCCGGAACGGAAGAGTTATTCTTACTCTGAGAGAGATTGGTTTTGTTTTCGTTCTAAGGATATAAAAGGAGCTCCAAGTTATTTTCTTTGCATTTTAGGAAACATTTTTAATCAATTTGTATCTTGGAATCATCGATTTAACAAGTACGCGGCTTAGAATTTGAGCCTGAGCACGCACAGTCCCTTTTCCTGGTCACGTACATATTACAGCATTCTTCTTCGTTCTAGATGGCAAACAAGGCCTTTTGATTGAGTAGCAGGATTAGCATGTACCGTAACTGCAGATTGATGGAGTTTGTGTGGTTGAATATCTCGCTCTATCGCAATAATTTAAGCGATAAAAAAAGATTCATGATTTACAAGCACTTGATTCTTGTCGGACTTCAGTGACTTGGAAATGTTTCCATGTAACGTTGATTGCATGAACTATGTAATTGTAGCCACAAGGAATTTGTTTCGATCAATTCCATCAACGAAAAAGACTCGAGGCCATAAAAATATGTAGTTGAAGCTGCGGACTTCACCCACATGCTGTGCTCAACAGAATACAATCAATGAACTTGTAATTGAACAAACAAGATAACACGAAGCTCAATGGAAATACCGATAGCGCTGCTTGAATTTCTGTTTATTGAGCTTTCAATCTGTAAAGCTTTCATGCAAGAGAAGCTTTCTAGATTGTTCGAAACCCGATTAGACGTTCACGCCCAGGAAAATTGCTATCGCTGGAAGTAACGTTAATCTACAAATGATGAACAAGTAATTGAGTTGCCGTTGATTGCCACTTGATTGTTATTTTAATTGAAGGTGCGAAAGTTTTACGAGTGTTGTTCTACACGCCTCACCCAGAAGCGATCAACACGTTTCTTGAAGCAGCCGTGCACTGCAAATTGCCACAAAAAATAAATGCTTTTGATGTTGAACCGGGACAGCATCGGTTGATTAGAAACAATTCTCATCTCTGATCGGGTCAAGGAGTTGGAAAATTAACAAATTCCCAATTTTTTCCGTCATCTGACCATATACCCTCTCTAAGAGTGACAAGAGTGAAGTGGACTTGCTGAAATGTTTTTCCATTAAATGTTCAGAGATTCGAGATTTCCGTTGATGAGTTCCGAACTACAAATTGCAATTTATCGTAGCGAAAAACATCGACAGTAATCAGCTCGAGCTCGATAAGTAAACATCCGAAATATTTTTACTAGTCCATCAACGTAGGAACAAAAATGGTTGAGCAAACAAAACGCGAGTCTAATGAATCGTTCGGGCTAGGCTTGGCTTTGAACAGACTAAGGTTTCAAATGAATTTTAGACGTTACTGAATAGAACAGATGATTGGCAGAAGCAATGACACAGCTTTATAAACTGCAGCCAACAAAACTCTTCTAGCTGACGTCAAACCATTTCGCTCTTTTCATTCAGTCGCAAATTTTCCTGACAAAGTCACGTAAAGCTGCAGCAGAAATTGCCGGATGGAAAATCGAGAAATGCGAGTTGCAGAGCTGCTGGATGGACGAGATAACTGAGGGAAATGCAGCGTTGTTGGTTAATACTATAAATGTAATCACTGACAACGACTAAGCTTATGCAATGAAAGATTCCCAATAAGTTTAGGAAGCGAAAGAAGATGAAAAAGAATTTCTATAGCTTGCCATCTGGAGTTCGCGTTTGTCATGTACTTAGCTGAAGGCGATTGTGTACCAAATCCAGTTAGATTCCACAAAGGAAAACATCGGAAAACAGCGTTATGTCACTCTCGCCAAAGCCATGCACAAGCTTTGCATTTGAATGTAGGAATTTTTTTATCAATTACTCGATGGCATTAAGTTACCGCTTTCCACACTAACACCAAATGTGCACGAAAGCAGTCCGAAAGGCATTGCTCCTCATTAATCTAAGTGGAAGTTCCACTGTGGAACTGCTGCTTTGGATTTCTTGACATCCATTCAGAACAAGCATTGCTCACTCGACAGTTTCCGGAGCTGTTTAAGAGGTTCCTAAGAGTTTGCCAAGGACTTCAACTGTCCAATTATAATCACAGGATGAAACTTGACTGCGCAATGTACCTCGAAACTTGGAGCTTTCTTCATTCAAGAAATAGCGAAGAACGTGGTCAAGGAAACCCGCAATCGACTTTGCGGTTCGTTGAGGTATTAAAGAGGAAAGCTTACTTCCGTCGTCGCGTCAGTCAAGCTTTTAGCAAAGGAAGCTTTCTCTGCTCTTGGCAAGGCCTCGTGTCGAAATCCATTATGCCAACTCTCGCCACGTTTAAATCCTCGTTCTCGTTTAATTCAATTTGAATTTTAGATTAATCGCTTCCAAGAGCACACAAAAACCTTTCGCTCATCAATATTTACTTTACCACAAGGCGAGAGCAACAAGAAACCAAACTGCGCGTCGAAAAATTCTTTTCGTTCGCGGAAGTATTCATTAGTCATACCTCTCCTGAGTGAATCCCACTGGGATTAGGACGAATTCACCTTTTAGAAGCTCCACTGAAATGCGGCAAGCCAATCGCTCTGAGTGAACGATCCCTTGAACTCTCCATAAGTCAACTAAAATGATTCGTAAGCAACTGAGGAAAATTCCGGAAGGCTTTGAATTTAAAATCTTCTGAAGAACGAACGGACCTTGTTCTCCTCGAATTTGTTGCAACTTATAAACGTTTCTGTCGTTGAACCTTGTTAGACCGGAAGGCAAGAAGAAGGTAAAACGTTGAAAAGCACGTTGTCGTTCTTCGATTTTCCTTTCGTTTTCCTTTCAGTTCCCCTTGTCCCGACATTTTCACCTCGAGGCTTTAACCTTGTCTTGTATGGCAATCTTCACCGGTTCCATCTTTCATCCCGCAAATTCGGTCCACTCAATTATTCACCTCTGGCAATTCGATTCCATGAGGTCAAAGAGCAAAACTTCCGTAACGACAACTCGAGTAGGAGTTCTAAATGTCACTCAGAGTCTTCGTCTCATCACTTTCCCTAAATAAATCACAGGTCTGATGCGAGAATCATGTTAATTGGAAAACCTTTTCGAAGCTTTGCGGCAACATTTGGGTACTCAAATGACTCGACAACAACGAGGAAACTTTCCCGTATGTCGTCAGAAGTTGCCCGCCTCCAAACTGATTATCACGCGACAACACAAAGCTTAGTATCATCAGTAAATTTAAATAAGTCGGGCTGTTGTTATGAGTTGTCATCCTTTGAGCAAACAATAAAGTTCACTCAGCGTACGCCTCGGCTGATATTATCATCCGCCCGAGTAGAGATAATTAAAATTTAATTATCATTTTAATGCTTTTTAATATCGTTTCCGACAAGGATTACCAGCTGACGTTTATACTGCTTAATCTAGCGCCTCGGGCCTTTGACGAACTCACACAGAAGGGCGAACTCAAGTCATTCTTGTTTTTCTTTGGATTTCTTTGTGAATTCCGGTAAAGGGTAAACGTTCATCTTCCCACCCGCTACCGTCTTTTCTTTTCTGTTATCTTCTCGTATCCCCGAGTGCTGTTTTTGCTTACTGAACGAAGCGAAGCAGAATATTCTTTGGAAAGAAACGGAAAATTTGCAAACGAACGCGCGAACTTGTGACAACTTTGTTTTTCTCGAGCTCAGTGAAATCTTTGCTTCTGGCAATGACTTTAAGGAAGACTCACAGCTGTTCTTGCTTTAGCGAAGAGAGTTTACTGGAAAGCTTTTCCATGTTGGGAATATGAGAAGTTGCCACGAAGAGTTGTTAGAGTTAAGTTATTCACTGTAGAATTGTTGGAGGATGAGCTACAACCAAGGAGAAGAAAAAGTGTAACTTTGTACTTTAATGATGAAAAGCATAAACTCTTTTGGAAATGGTAAACCCTAATAAAAGTTTTTTCTCCTAGAAGCTTTCCTATTATTACAAACCTTTGCCTAGCCAGCCTCTGTAAACTCAAATAAATTAAGAAAAACATAGGGAAATGAGAATTTTCGATCGTCGCTCGTTTGTTTGCAGCCACAAACTCGTTTGTTAGAGACGGAAATTATCATTCTGAAAAAGCTTTGCAAAGCGGCAGCAAATGTCTAATTGTTGCTGTAGCTAGAGAAAGAGGGAGAGCCAAAAGACTGATGGAGACAGTTGAACCTTTCTCAGTGATGACATTATCAAGAAGCCTTCACCGCCTTCTTCACGACCAAAACGTCTCTAGCAATTCGTTTGATCGATTGATTCTAACGACTTGTCGCTAGAGAAATTAAGAGGTTGGTGGCGGTAGAAGATGGAACGCTTTGCATAATGGTATTGTTTGTTAAATCGTCCAATTTCATTTGGCGTGGGCCTTCCCTAATCCAGTTCGTCTCAGATGCCTTCTGCGGCTGTCGAAAAATCGACCCATCAACCCTTGGAAAGGTCAAAACGAGGTCGCAGAGGGAAAGCTTCAGAAGAAGGAAGAGCTTCTATCAAATATTTATGGACTCAGATACCTTCAGCTTATCCTTTCGTAAAAGAAGCTCTTGGGACTTTCTCTGGAACAAACACATTGCATGAAATTCGCAGCCTTCCATTCACTGACGCGAGAGTTTCTTTTCTCTCAGCTGATCTATTTATAGGAAACTGAAATTTAACTTCACCGCCGTGCATGCTCAGGTTGTTTCAAGTCTAATGATTTACCGTTCGCTGTTTTCATTGCCCCCTCTTACTCTTTACGATGGTTTAAGCATTTTGAAAACATGTGTTTCGAAGCAGAAAGTAAACAGGACTCGTTCACATTGAATCGCAATAAATTTACATAAAAATGCTTCAAACTTTTAAGGTTTTCACTCGCAGGTACTTCGGATGGAATCGCGCTCGGTGAAGTTTTTATTACTCTACGAGCAATCTAAAGCTGAGGTTGAAGCGCGTAGAAAATCACGTATCTTTGCTCAACGGAGAGTGCAGAGCACAATCGATCAACTGCAGTCGTAAATTATCTGCTTGCTTTCAAGTTTTCCACGAGATTGCGAGCTGTCATGAAAGCTAAATTGGAATGCTTGAAATGATTGAAACTTCGAGAGGAAATTTCAGCAAGTTCCGTGGATCATTTTTGAATGGCGAAAGTGAACGGCAGCCGAAAGGTTAGAAATCGTCCTTCTCTCTATCGATGGATTGGAAAATGCGTGGCTTCGAGTTTTGTAGTAAGTGGCTTGAAGTTTGGAGTAACAAAGCTCATTGTAGGAATAACAGAAGCGATAGAAGTACACTGAATCGGCGAAGACTCCCAATTAAATCGAACGGCAGTCAATGTTCTCGTAAATCTTAGTGGCCACCGCATTCAATGCAATGATACGTTCAAAGCTCACTCCAATGTAAGCAGTCAGACAATCCAATTTGTCTTCCCCTTTACTCGATTCTGTTTGAGAGACAACGGTTCAATAAATAAAAGTTTTTTTACAAAACTCAATTGAACAACTTTTCAACACAATTTTCCCTAAACTTTTCCAATTTCATGCTCTGCGAATAGAAATACCGAAACGTCAGCGAGTTGATAAGTTAGTTTTGTGTCTAAATAATCAACAGACGACACGAGAAATATTTGATCGCGTTATAAAAACTTGTTGCTGATAGAAATTCTGTCCGTCAGATGCTCATGGTTTATTTCACAACCCTAAACCTTCCAGTACCCCGAACTTTAGAAGATAAAAGGTCAAACTATTTATGACTCTCACGAGACTCGACACCGTTCGAGTAAAACTACCTAAACTCATTTTCTTCTAGAAGTCTAGATGATCGATAAAGTTTGAAATCGTCGTAAAAAGTTCGTCGCTTGTCGTTTAATTTCTTACGGGAGAAACTCGAGGAAGACACTAATGAAGGAGCTCGGGCTCGTGAAACGTAAAAGCCGAAGGAGAAATCAATAAAGCTAACTGATAATTTCCTCCAATTATTTATTTTAAACCAAATTTGATGGTCGAGAGATTATTCGCTTGATTTATTCAGCAGTTGAATCTATTCTTAGACTTCGGAGTTGGAAACGAGCGATTTCAAACAACCTTCGTTTGCAGAACTCGTTTGAATATGAGGAAGATTCGCAATGCAAAGATTGGATTGAAACGAGCACGTCAGACATCATGAAACTCGGTTTACGGCTGCTGTAAAAAAAGCACCGAACTTCCATTATCTAATTACTTAATCAGGCTTTACGAGCACCGACAGCAGAATCGAGCTGATTTGTAACATAAAACTTTCACCGCGAACCTAATCGCATTACAAACTCCTTGAATGTGCGATCGACAGATTGACAATCCGTCACAATTCCATGCTCGTCCATCAATTTCCTTTTGCGACTAAATAGCTTGAAAGCGTCATCAGAATCAAATTCTTCTTCATCACGGAATAATTCACAATCTGTCGCGTTCATTTCCTTGCGTGTCAAATATGTTTCCGCGCCAGTAAAACTTCCACATCATAACCCACTCAAATCACTGGCGGGGGAGGCAGAGAGCCGATTTATAACGTTAGCTCATGAAAAGAATATGCGATGAATGATTAAAAATTCATTATCCGATATCGATCATTCGGGAACAATGTTGCTTCCCCAGATCCTTTAGCCGCCACGCTCGGTTTGTTACTATAAACTGTATCGACTTTCTATCTCAAATCCAAAGAGATAATTCACGAAGTGAGACTTCAGGATGATTGATTGACGTTCAATCTTCTGATGATACAAAATCGCGCGCGTATCGCACTCACCGTTTGTTCGATTCGCGTTGTGAGTTTTCTTCTACCTTGTCGAATATTTGTTTAATCCAATGATGTAGTCGTCACTAGAGAATAAAACAGCCAAGCGCCACGACTATTAACTCTCAGTCTTGCCTCCTCCACTCAACTACACAATTCACTCGCCAATGATTTCCTTCACTGGCTGCTGCTTTTCACTAACGCATAAATTTTCATCGACGGGGCGAGATTGTTTTGTTTAGACGAGTCTATAATCGCCCACCCATCGATTAGCAGTCATAAAATCTAATGAATGTTTATCTGAAACGGTCCAATTACTTATGATTATGGAGCTTTGATGTGCGAAAAGGCGGAGAGGAGTGAAAGTGCTCGTGCTGAGATGTTTTGCACTATCCTTGGACCTTGACTATCATAAGAACTTTTACGCGTTGATTATGTTTCAGTGAGAGAATATAAATCACTTTTAACTGGACATAAATTCTCCATCGTTTCACTCCCAACTAAGCTAAGAAAATGTTTTTCTCTTAATTATCTACAAGATAATTTACTACGCGAACGGAAAAAGCACACAACTTCAAGCGCAGAAGTTCAAAATCAAACTGAGCCGACGATGGATGGTGAAGGAGAAACCTGAAATGTTTTCACATTTTCAAATATCTGACAGGAAAATGCAGCGAGAGAAAATGAGAGAACTTTCTCTGTTTTCCCAATGTTTTCCCGCAAACGACGAGAGTAAAAATCAGCTGTTAGGTGAAGTTGGAAGTTTCCAGATGCAACAACACGTTCCACCGTTTGCTATATTGTTGATTCATTGATATTTGAGAAGCAAAGATAGAACAGAAAATCGTTTGTTTGTGAAAGGTTTTTCCATCATTCAGACTTGGAAGCTCGCTGATCAAACAAGGTGACGATTTCATTTTCGAATAATTACTGAGCTCGTTAGTGACTTCCGTCAGGAAAAAATGACGAATTATCAGAGACGTCACATGAAGCATTAATGATATTTATTAGTGATAAGACATGAACCTGTCATCGTTAAATTTAATTTGAACAAGTCACAATGCAAAAGATTTTACGTGTCGACTTTATCGTGATATCCTGATCGCAGTGTATTCTACATATATTATTTTGATTTGAACCTCCAGTAGGCTCTTCTAGCCTTCAAAGAACGAACGACAACTCGTTGCGGTGTCGTATGCTTACAAGAAGGCAATTAGAGAATAAGAAATGTCTGAAGATGCAAAATTTCTCGGCTCTATAATTTACCTCTTGAGCAATCCCGAGACATTTCAAACCCAAATAACGACCTTAGCCTCAACTATTTAATTGCATATTCTTCTCTGTTTGATGTTTTTTGCTGCGTTGGGCTGCAGCGGTTTTTCGGAGCGCAAACCAACAAAGAGACCATTAAATAACACAATTTTCAACACGGATTAACTTCGGGACTTTTACTGTTTGATGTAGGTAGACGATAATGAAAGATCATCGATGATTTGTCAGATAAAACAAACTTCATGCGGATGCGAATTGACGTAACAGGTCGGCCGGTTGACCACAGAGGAGATTTTAACTTCTCATCAATCTTCACGGCAATCTTCGACTACGATTAGATCGCAATACATTTCTCTGTCGGTTTCCATTCGTTTCTCGCCTTCCCCCTAACTGATTCTTCGGCGTGTGAGTGAACATGGAACATGCTTGAAACGGAAATTCTTCGCCTCTATGCTTCTTGGTCTTCATTCAGTCATTCGCTGGTCTTGGAAGCGTGCAGACGCGTTTATGCAACATTTTTGTGGTAAAAAAAGATCGGGACTGATCGAGAGTATCAAATGCCGATAGAATTTTAGTGTCGTCAATCAATTTAAAACCCGAATAAATTAAATGACAAAGTTGAACGACAATCAAGACGTTGACTTAACAAATAGAAACTGCAATTTGACCAAAAAAAGTTCGCGAAAAGTGAAATAATTGCTGCAGGAAAGCGCGAGTAGAAAATTTTGCAATTGATCGAAAGCGGTCGAAAAATAATTCACTGAGTGATGAGAATTGCACCGATATTATCTTCGATTATCGCGCGATTGAACTGAAATCACGAGCGTAAGTTTCACATTATCGGTTCATAATTGTCTTGATAATGAAGACTGAAGTTTTCGTTTTGGGAAAGTCAGCAAATTACATCGGAATTGATTCTGTCGATTAAATTTAATCGACTTATTAATCGATGGTCATTGTGCTGAAACTAATTTTAAATGGAAAATTCTTTTAAATTTTTAATAAAAAATTTCGTATTGTTGAATTAGGATAAATTTCTCTGTTTGTTGATCCAAAATATTTAATAAATTTAAATAATTTACCATACTGTTGTGATCATTAATCGCAAATTGTTACGCAATTCCCAAACGTCGCTCAGCTCATGATAACTCTTCAAGTTCGTGTGAATAATTCTAGCCTTTTCTCTCATTTCTTCCTATTACTTTTACAGCAATCCGCCGAAGAGCGAGGCAACAATCACCAGCGATGGATAAACCGAAAAAACAGTGCTAATAAAATTCAGTGGTGAACTATATTTCTCGTGCTGGCTAATTAAAGCAAAAAGTAATGAGTTAAATTTTTAAACAATAAAAACGAAACGTAAAAGTTATAACACACTTTGAAGTGAATCGAAAGAGTAGCAGAGAACTCACGGAAACGGTAAAACAGTTGAAAAAGCAAGCTAGCCGAGCTTTTCCCCAATTGTGATTGTTGGTTTTATAGACGAAACGAACGAGAAGAATAATCGAAAATTTTGGGATTAAAAAAGTGGTGCAAAAACTAAACCAAATCGAACAGACTCCCGAAGAACAGTTGTCCCGAGAAGATAAAGCAAGTGCACGCCGATCGGAACAACGTGCTGACCGCAATTATGGAGACATTAACAAATGGATTAGTCAAATTTCTGACCCGATTCTCAGGTAATATCCGGCAAGTCTCAGCACATGAGAGCTTCAATTTCGTTTAGGCGTATCAAAGAACGTTTTCTCACAGTTAAGTGGTCAGCTCATCAGCATTTACGTTACGCAATCGCTGGGCTTTCTCTCGCAAGAAAAACTTATTTCCTTAATGTTTAAACGTTGTAATTGCTTGAATTGTACAACGTCAATTCTCATAGCGTTTGGAGACGTCAATTTACGGCAACGACACCCTTTGCCTTAGAGATAAATATCTAGATGAATCCTCTTGGGACCCGAGTGCATTTGGTTCAATAAATTCATTAGACATGCAAGTGTTAATTGACAAGTCTAAGACATGAATCTCAATTCCTTCCGAAGAAAAGGGGACCGGGCTCGAACTAATTTCGTTAATGTTTTCTAAACATTTTCTTTCGCTATCGCTACTGCACTTAGGACCGTTTAAACGACATTTTTAGATCTTCTATTGAAACAATTTGAGCGAGGGAGCGTCTCAATTATCATTTTCATTAAGATGTTATTGCACAAACTCCCCCCGGCACCGAGGGTTGACTTTACTCGAATGTGCATTAAGTTAATTAAAATTTCATTTTAAATACGTGGAAGCCTTTCAAGGCATTTTCCCTGTCGCTGTCGCTCTTTCGACAGTAATCCAATACGAAATGTTTATCGTTATTCTGTGTTTAACCTAATAACGATAATATCTCGACTTCCCGAGAGCCGAGGCAACCCTAAGTCGCTGCGAGGCGCACACAGGAGAAGACGATTAGATGATGTAAACTGACGAGCTTCGCATTTGCATGCATCACCGGAATTCTTTTTAACGGGCTAAAGCCGACGAAGGGGCTTCGCAAAGAGAGAAAGACATGAAAGCCTAACAAGGCACGTAATTACACCTACAGGAGTTAATTACAATCGCTTTACATTGTTAATCGGTGCATCGAGTAGTGAGAATAAGTCGAGAGTGCACTGAAAACGGGCGGAGTAATTTTCGTGAAACACGATCGATTCGCTTCCTTATCGAATTCTCGTTACGAAATTTCAATTAATGTTGCGCAATTTTATCGTTGAGGTTCGTGCATGAATCATATAGTATCAAATGCATCGAGGACTTCTTAAGTAAAGCTTCCTGGAACTGCTAGACGATCGAAGCTAATTTGACATGATTAACAGTCGAGGAATCGCTGTGTCCATGTCGAGTTCAAACAAAGCCATCAAAGCCTTAAGGCGCCTTTCACTGGAAGCTTTTGAATCTCCACGGGAGACGTCGAACAGCAGCTAATTCGCCTCCCATGCCGATAATCAATCGTTGATTCGAGTCAGATGCAAAACTTAGCTCGAAAGCCCGAAAAACATTTGATGGATCTTAAACTCTTTTTTCGTGCGATCGTCAAAAGCGAATTCTGCTTTTGTCCATGAGGAAGATTATGCACCTGACCGAGAGCAAAGCTTGCATTAGAACGTCATGCGATTGTTAATCAAATGCCTGCGATATTTTTGCGGTGCTCCACAAAAAACGCCAAGATCGGGCAGCGAGAGGAGATTAAAATTCCAGCGAAATTACACGTCAGACGTTTTAATGTGTACGAGCAGAATCTCAATCGGTCCAGCATGCAACTTGGTCTCCCTCATTTCTTTTATTTTGGGCCCGTTGCATAATTGGCTTAGGCTGCCTCTCGGATAAGAGTTAATATTGTTTTCATAGCCTCGAGCCACAAATTCTTCATGCTCGCAGGCAAGTTGAGCATAAGGGAGGAATGTGTTTTTGCTGCTTTTATCGCGTTCTGTTCAAGAAGCATAAACTTCTGCGCCGACTAATTATTCTGTTCTCTCTTCCATTCGCCCTGGCCGAGTGGAGACGGAACATGTTTTCATGTGTTTCGAAGGGAGCCACCAGAATATTTGCAAGTGGAGGAATCAGCGCATAGCAATTTCCCGAGAGTGAAGCAGACTTTGTGGGGACGATGGGGAAGTTCCGGCTAGCTTTTGGTTTCCAGTTCACAGATCAAAGTCATTGAGATTCTCAATGACTTTGTCTTACTTTAACTTTACCTCAAGAGCTAAACCAAGCTCGAGCGTGAGCTTTGCAGCCACATCACCGACAAAATCTCCCCCTGATGCTATTTTGAATAATTTCTAAGTGGTTCGAACCACCTTGTTGCCTAAAACTCAAGACCGTACCGATTTAAATGCCGATTCCCTTTGGGCGCTCAAGCCAAACGTTATTAATTTTGCGTTCTCTCCATTTTTACAAATAATTAAAATGAATGCACAATGCTCGCAATGTTGAGTCCCGGGCGCACGGAATTCAATCGCCAAAGTCATTTTTCAGAGGAAAAGACCGAATCTAGAAGACGAAGAAAATGATTTTCACATATTCAAATTCGAATTTGTTTTGTGGAATTTCGGAGGCGGATCCAGACTTAATGAACTTTATCCGAGCGCGCTCATTCAAATGCAAAATGCCATTGAATTCGTTGAGATCCCAAGCCAAGGATCCCCCGAGCGTGAGAAAGCGTTTTCGGCATGAAACTTCTATTAAAACAATCGACTGAATAAAATAAATCGAAACGAAAGTCTCGACTATAGTTAAAACTCGATTGTTACAAATAATTAAAGCAAATTCACGCCAGGCGATGAAATTCACAACTTTCGACTTTCAAAAGCGATATTTTAATATTTTCCGGGCGATTTATACAAAAACTTGAAGCTTACGACTGCGGCACGTGCTCGAGATTCGATTCTACTGCAGCACAATGCCGACTGATCAATGAAGGGAATCATCGGAGCATCTAAAACAATGACGGGGAGGAGAAGAAGTGATTCTAGAGGTTGGCAGCGACGTGTTAATGGGGAAGAGCTGTTGAATAAATTTGGATCACTCGACGAAACGTTCGAATCACCCCGTGCAACAAAACCTTCTAGAATTATTTCTTAAGCAATCAAACAATCGAGTTGTATAGTAATTGAACTGAAGCATGCGCTTGGCAACTATTATTCGAAGAATTCTCCATTCGTCGGTTGCGCGGCGTCGGGCTGTTGAATGGCAGAAGGGCAACGCGTCAATGGAGTTAACACAATCAATTAATAACTTTCTAGAGAGTGCGATAAAAACAATAAACCTTTTGGTTAATCGCTTCAATAAACAGTAAGGCCGAAAAGAGACTGGAAGAAGACGCTGATTGTTAAGGATTACGAGTTAAGCTCCGGATTATTGCTCTTTATGCTTTCGCCTCCAGTTTAAAAAGTGTTTTGTTTTTGCTCTTTATCACTTCAGCGCGAGCGACCCGCGTGTGCGCCGCGAGTCAGCATCGCGCAAAGCAGCGGCAAGTGAAGTATGAGAAATTGTCTTGCTGGTAATGCGAGAAAATTATACATAAAGCGAAACCTCGAAGGTGATTAATTTTCCCATTCGAGTCGACCGGGCGGAGAGAAGCAAACAATTGAATCATAACGAAATCACCGCTGTTATCTCGGAAGAAGAAAGAGTGGAAGATCGTGCAAAAGCCACTGAAGCGTGCTATATGAGCGGTTGAAGCACTCAACAGTCATTAAGCGGTTAACGATTCTTCTTTGGCGCTGCCCTGCCCGCTAGTCAATAAAACAAATAAATGCGCGGGCTTCAAGTTTTCGGCGTGATATGCACCAGATAATCGCCGCTCTCTAACCGGAGCGATTGCGGTGTCTGCCCGATCGAGCGTGGAGCCTTGATTGAAAACGCGTTTCAATCATGGAAAGAGATTTGTTTAATATTTGGTTCATCGCCGCTGATGATTGTGTTTCGCAGGCAACAAAGCGTTCAACGAAAGCCGTTGAGCGATTTTCTTCTTTGACGTCGAACTTTATTTTCCCATAAACGTCAGGGAACATTTTGATCGACACTTTACTTCTTCTTCTCAATCAAAACTTAATCGAAATTTCTCTCTTGCGATTGCAGGACGACGACGAATTGAAGTCAAGCGTAAAAGACACCGAAGCAGCATGACGAGCCAACCCGCCAGACAGTTCAACCAACTCGCAATATCACTGCTGCTGCTCAGTGCAATGATCAACGTCACCGGTAAGCACTAATTCGTGTTTGCGATCAACACAAAACAATCGTTTTGTTTCACATTCATCGCCGGTTTATTTGACGAAGCGAGGCATATGCGTAAACATATTTCTGGTTCCTTCCCTTTTTCGCCGACTCTCTTTATCCTCCGATTCCATAATGTTTTCTTTTTTCCATCTAGATTTGCACCTTGTGTCTCTTCCTGCTTCCATCCTCTCGAATTTCAGTTTTTTTTTCGTTCGACAAACAGACTGAGCACTGAACGAACTTAGGCTGTCCTCCTTTCCTCTTCTTCCTTTTTCGCTCAACACATTTCTTCTCGCCGCTGTGTGCTCGACATGTTTAATGAATGTTAAATTGGGCACAAGCCTATTATTTACTGTGACATACTGTTCACGTATTCATGAGTTTTTCCGTTCTCGAGTTCATTGTTGCCGAAGGATTTGGTTTCTTTCTCTTTTTTTGGCTCCTCGACGAGGCTTAACGAGACGTGAATTAAACAGTTGTGCAATTGCTTTATTAAACCTAACGACATGATATAACTAGAGAAGACGGGAGCAGCCAAACTACCCGTGCCATAAATTACGATCGTTGCATTTACAGGATTCACTCGCTGGAATTCAAACTAAGCTCAAAACCTACAGAGAACACAGAGAGCAAACTAACTCAAGCACACTTCGAAATCTTTTTTAACAGTCAGAGAACCTGGCCGATGGATCGCAGCTCATGTTTAAAAAAGTTCAGTGCTTCGACTCTAGCTGAAGTTCTAAACTTTTTTTAAGGAAAAACCTTTAGAGTTTTCAAAATTAAATTGCTGAAAGCCCAAGTCACGCAATTCAAACAAGGCAACTCGCCCCTTCGCAATTTGAACTCTAGCTTGTCATTTGGTGAAACTTGAGAGTCGGAAAACTTTTATGCGACGCAGGCACACGTCGATGTCAACCGGCATCTCAGGTGTGTTGTGCTAGAACCGTCAGAGCTGTTGCCAAGCGCTTCTTCGTCTCTAGAGACTTGCAAATTTTGAACGCCATGTGAATTCAATTGCGTGCTGCACGTGAAATTAGCATCGAGGTCGTGGTCGAACGATTTCTCAGGAAAGCCTCCGAGAAGCGCAAGAAAAGTTCTAGTGGAAATTCCTTCAAATCAGTGAAGGCATGCAGCCTTTAGAGTCGTTTACACGCACACAATGTCTTCCACCGGCTTTAATTTTTGCAAGCCCATTACGAATTCATGATATTCACAGAGTTATTGCTCGAGTTTACAGCCGGAAGATCCAAATTTATGTTCTGAAAACGGTTTTCTTGTTGATTACAGACGCTTGTAGGAGTCGAACAGTCAAGCCAAGGCCGACGCCGGCTCCAACGCCTAGTCCTAGACCGAACATCACCTTTCACACTTACAAATGCCCAGAAGCCTACGCAACTTGGTACTGTCTAAATGGAGCGACCTGCTTCGCAGTGAAAATCGGCGTTGAAGTTCTCTACAACTGCGAGTGAGTTCATAAGAAGTTTCCTGCAAGTAGAAAGTCAAATTTTATTTGTTATAGGTGCGCGAACGGTTTCATTGGACCTAGATGTGACTACAAAGACCTCGACGGTTCTTATTTGAGTGAGTTGATTTGCCACTTCTAATTGAAAGGTTTGCTAATCCTTCGATTTTTATCCACAGCCGCCCGATCTCGAGTAATGCTGGAAACGGCAAGCATAGCTGGCGGCGCCGTAGCCGCGATGCTTCTCGCTTGTATAGTTGGTTTCTTCGTGTACCTCAAAAGCCACAGTAGGAAATGTGAGTTCGAAGTAGAGAGCCAGCGAATCAACCACAGTCACGACATTAAACTCCATCGATGTGACGGCTGCCAAATTTCCGATCAGTTTACAATCCTTATCAAGTATCACAACGGGTGACAATAAGCAAAACCTGTAGAGGGTTGCAGAGAGGTTCGTAGCATTTAGACCGACTCAACAAGAAGCTTATTGGATCTTTCCATTCAACAGATGGACTTCGGTCCGACCGACAAGATTGTTGACTGAGCGACGAAACGAATTTGAAAGAAAACCGAACGGAAAAGACTTCGAAATATTTGTAGGAAAATATTTGAAAACCTGTGATATTAGCATAAGATTTTGTTACAATAAAGTTGAAGTAACGATGCCCGAAGACCCATCAGCTTTTTGTCTGCGAGACCACGTGCTAGGTTCCTTTTCTAAGAAGTCGTTAAGCAAAAAGTGCTTGCTGCTTTGTAAGCTATTAATCTCAAGTTTTGTCCAGTGCTTCCCGTTCAAGTGGCTCGTGTTTGCTGTTTGGATCGCCATCCTTAAACTGTTGATCATTGCCTCATTTTTCGGTAAGCAGACTTAACTTCGTCGCCTCTAATTCCATTTAAATTTACACTTGAAAGATGTCACAGCGCAAGCTGCAAAAGAATTTTGTCAACATGCAGGATATTCTTCAACAAATATTTCTCGTTCTGCCCGCTTTCTCCTCGACGTTCCGTTTAAATTGTGATTCCGTTTCGTGCAGATGAATTGACTTCGTGTTCACAACGACGTCGTTCCTAATGAGGCGTAACGTTTTGTGTCGCTGAGTCGAAAGGATGGAGAAAAGCAATTAATAAATTGTGATCTTGAGGGGGTTCTCGATTTTTTAACGATCTGTTTGTTTGTTTTCTCAATCACGCGCACGACAAGACTGGATTTTAAGATTGATGTGTCGGGAAGCTGCTCGAATGGAGGTCGCAACTCACTTAATAGAGAGCATGTCGTCAAAATTTATTGACAAAGATGTTAATTAAGAAGCAATTAGACGTTTTCTTAGGTGATCTACCAGATCATATCCCACGCCTCTCTGCAGCCACTTGGGCAAACAGTCGAGGCCTGGGATAAACTTAAGTTTTTATTTAAATTTTGAACATGTCCACATCGAATTTAAAAGCCTTTATCGCTTCCCATATCTGTTTGATCATTCGCTCTTCACCTCGACACTTTCGGCTGCCGGCTTCTCGTTGTTGTTCGCGGCTGACGCTTCGCTGCGGATTCTATGCTTCGAGTCTGCGCTTAGTAACGAATTGGAACTGTTGACACTCGGCGAGGCGCTTCTATCGCGATTAGCTCCGCCGTTATCGTACTCTTCGAGATATTTATCCATGAAGTCGACCACGCAAGGATTCAGATTATACTTTTTCTTCTCCAGTCGCGCTTTGTTAGCAAACACATCGTGTCGTTCTGTCTTCTTCCAAATGTAATAAAATTGAACACATTCGCCGACGGATCTCGTCTTCACCTGTGGAGTAATGAAGTTAGTTTAAATCTTTAGAAACTTGTGACTACTTTCTTACTTTTGACGCTTGAATCTCATGAAAACATTTTCCGTAGAGCCGCAAGCCGTTCTCGAAGTTGTAGCACTCTTCCTCACTCCAACAGCTCATAGCTGTAGATGGCTGCGCTTGACCTAATCGCCGACGCCTTAAAGCTTCCTCGTAGTTGTTGCCGCACTGTAGCAGAAGATGAAGTGCTTGCTCGTCGTCTCTTAAATGCTTCCCGCCCTGCCAAATGCAATTTGTACCGCCGTTGGCGCTGGCGAGCGTGAAGAACTTCTTCAGAAAGTCTTCAATTTCGGCGTCGATTAGCTTCGAAGGATCCCACAGCAGTTTGTCTTCGTTTTCATATGGAAGGGCATCGTCGTATTTGCACAAGCCTTCGGGAATCATAGCTTGATAGTCACCCCCGACCATGATTGTCTTCTTACACTCATCTTCCTCCGGCTCGTAGTCGACATCTTCATCATCGGACAGCAACTGGTCGAGCTTTGTGCCGTCTTTCGCTATATAAAGTTTGTTAAGCTCTGACGGCTCTTCATCGTCGTCGTCTATCGACTGATTCTCAAGCAGATTTGTGGTTGTCGTGGTCGTTGCGTCTTCATCTGGTGAGTCTTCTTCTACAACAGCTGCCGGCGTTTCTTCCGTGAGATTTTCGGTTGAAGGTTTTTTCGTTGGCTTTGGAGAAGCTCGTCGACGTCGCTTTCGTGATGAAGTCGAAGTTGATGCGCCCGCGTTTCCACCTGGCGCTCCGTAAAGCTTAAGAAGCTCTTCGATTGGCATCTCTCCTTCGCGTTGCAGATCCGAGATTTCTTCATTCGGGTCGAGCATCTCTTTTGCCGCCAAGCTTTCTTCTTCCTCCAAAGTCTGTTCGTCATCGAAATCATTCACCATCATCTCCACCGTAGGCTAAAAGGCAGAAAGATTAGAACTTCCCAGTTACAGCATGAGCCTCGCCTTACCTCGAAAAGCGCGTCTTTCGACGCTGAGTCTGGCATTGCAGATGAATCTAGCGAACTGCTGGATGTCGATGGCTGTGGTTCTTCTTTGGGCGGATCTTTACTTGTGCTCGCCTCTCCGCCGTCCGATTTAGTTTCCTTCTCGTCTGCCGATTTCATCGCTCCAATTCAATCTTTTACACAACAACTTAAATAAATTAGTTTCGCCGGGAAGCGTTCGAGTTAAACGAGATTTCACCTTCGCGTCGACGGATGTTCATAAATGCAAAGGCTCCAGGGCTAGACGAATCAAGTTATCTACCGATTGTGTGTGATTATGGCTTTGTTTAACATGGATTAACAGCAAACGATTAAATTTACAGCGATTTGATTGTTGAGCGTAACTTCGATCCCTTCAGTTCGAAAGTTCGAAGTCGCAAATTAATCCAAACAAAATCGTGAGAAGCAAAGAAATGGTTGATTATCAGCGGCAGTTATTAGATGAATTAATGGGGCGTAACCGCAACATGAACCTGAACGAGAAGGTAAAGGAGAAAAGCTGGAAAGATAAGGACAACGACAACTGCAAATTCTTTTTGGTGAGCTGAAAAAACTTTGGAAAAATCGATCGGAAGTCGTTTGCCTTGTGCAATTAGACTTCAAGTCTCGTGACAGAGGAAGACGATCTCATTTTAGTGCTACTGGAAACCTTGATCTTATTTGAATCGTTAATCTTAAAATAGTTTTTCTATGCAAATTCCACTCATGAATATTTAAAACTCATTTTAGCATTCCTTCTGTCCACACGATCTGTTTGTCAACACGAGAGCCGACCTGGGTCCCTGTATCAAGCTTCACGACGAGGAAACCAAGCAGCAGTATCAGAACGCGCCGAGATGCCCGCGTAAAATTGACATTGAAAATGAATTCGTGCGGTTTATTACGAACATGATAAACGAAGTCGACCGGAAGATTGTGAAAGGGAAACAACGATTGGATCTCATGAACTCGAAGCTCGACCAAAGACCAATGTCAAAGCAGGCGGAAGCTGTGCTTAGTGTAAACGAGAAGATTGCGAAGCTGCTACGCGAGGCTGAAGAAGCTGGAATTCGCGGCGACGTCGATCAGGCACAAAACTTGATGATTCTCTGCGAGAAGCTGAAGGAAGACAAGGAGGTTCTCATCAAGCAATACGAGAGCTGCGGCTTCAACTTTTCAGAGACTCAAGAGAAGCAAATGGAGGTGTGCGAGACCTGTGGAGCATTTTTGATTGTTGGCGATGCACAGAGTCGCATCGATGACCATTTGATGGGGAAACAGCATATCGGTTACACGAGATTACGCAAAGCGCTTGAAGAGCACAGAAAGAATATGGAGAAGAATATCGCAGAACGACGTTCAGGAAGCTCAGGCAGCAGCAGTAGACGAGACCGGAGAGACGATCGTCAGCGTTACAGGTGAAAACTTTTGATGAAACAAATGAGTTAAGCTAACGATTACGAATTTTTAGAGATGATAATAGAAATCGGAGGGACGACCGACGTGATAAAGACCGAGACGATCGACGAGAGCGTCGCCGTTCCCGTTCTAAAGATCGTCGTCGAAGTGAGTCGGACTTTGCGTGTTTTTTGAAAGCTTGAGTTGACCAATAACATCTTCAATTTTAGGACGTAGTCGCTCTTAGTTTCGTCAAAACATCGTTTGCATTGAATGCGCGCAAAGATTCGAGGTACCCACAAATATCTAAAATCCCTTAAAACTCTTAAAGTCCTTGAAAAGAATTAATTATTTGCAAGATTAATTTAAAAGCAATATTTATTCATCGAGCGAGAGGTAAGTGAACAAAGTTAAGCTCTCATCACCTTATACACCATCGATCAATTCCAAGCAAATTTTATGTTCTGCATTAAAGTAGAAACGCTTCCCAATCCCCACAACCGTCCTTCTTTTATCTCACATCCCTGTCTCGATAAGTTATCTCATTTGTAAAAACGTTCGAATTGTTTCGTCGCGGTGAAAGTTGTTGATATGTTCAAGGACGTCTGCATTATCTTAAGGTGTTCTTGTTATGCTAGAGACTGAAGCAAGAGTGAACTTGCTGAAAGAAGTTCGAGTGCTTCAAGTCTCCTTTTGCGTAGCCAATGTCCATAATCACTGATCAGGAGCGTCTTCAGGTTAGTGCGAAATTTGTTTTACTCAACGACGATAAAATAGCTTGACAGATTTCCCACCGAAACTTTTCCACGGAACTACAAACAACCTTCGAGACTTTCTCTGAGTCGCGGTGGACGAGCGAAAGGTATCAGAATATGAAACTTGAGCAAACCTGCATAACCATTTCTCCTTTAAATTTGAAAGGACGAAAGATCAGCGACGGCAAGATTTCCCAATTTTCCTTCCATTCTTCATTCGCGCCTTGATTAAGATTTGAAAATTCGAGAGAATCTCGAGGTATTTATGACTCGATTGACGAGTAATCTTCATTAAAAAAATCTTTATTGTTTACGCGATCAATTACTTTCCAATCATTCACGCGTGGTCGAATGAGATTTTCCAGCAAGCGTCACGTTCTATTTTAACGACAGTTTGCTTCAACTATTTGCAGCCAGCCGCTGGAAAAGTGAAACAGCGAATGAAAGGTGCAATAGTCATCATAAAGTGGAAGCCATCAAGGACATCAAGGTGCGCCTTTTAGTTTATTTCATTTCGTAGCAACATAAACTTGTAAATGTCAACGAAAGGATTCGGATTGAAGCTAAATCTCTAAGTTTGTGTTGAGATTGGAACTCGCTCTCCGATCTTAAACAGACTCCCACCCGCAGCTTCCTTTTCCGAGACATCTGGTGAACTCATTTGTATATCAAGGCAGGAGTAATAAAGTAGTAGAAAATATTTGGGTCGCCTTAATGAATTATGTTGACTTGCCACTGCATATCAGTCCGCTGTGTCGTTTCATGGTCGTCGTCTTCAACTTGCGCTTCTTCGTCTCCGGTTCCTCGCCTTTGTCTTCAACTGTTTGCATTCCATCGAACAGCGTTTCGTATTCTTCGTCGCTGCCTTCAACTGCTTGCTCTTGAGCTTTCTTATGTTCCTCGAGAACTGATTCGGTCGCCGTCTTCATAAGGATCTGACTCGCTTTAGATTTGACGTAGCATTGATAAAGCAGATGCGTGTTGTCGACGTTGTGGACTCGAACATATCGATCGAGTGATGCGGTGAAGACAAACTTGCCAGTCTCATCGACTGTGATGCTCGAAATGCTGCCAGTTGCTCCTTTGTAAGTGTGCAGAGGAACCTTCATGTTCTTCAAGTCAAATGCGTAAAGTCCACCGGTGGTTGTGCTGACGAAAATCAAACCATTTCGCTCTGCGAGAGAGTTGTAAGCTTGTTCACGATTGTCGACAAAGTTCTGAACTGGTCTGCGTTGTTGGCGGTAGTCATAGAGGCGAATGTAGCCGTAGCGAGAGCAAGTGGCTACGCAATGTTCGCTGTTGTTGACAAAGCTCAAGTCTGAATCCCAAACCTTCACTTCAAGCTCGAGATTGTCGTGTGGAACGTTCTTGGAAGAAAAGATTTCCTTCTGCGCTTCCAGATCAAACACTTTCAAGTTGTTCTTGCGCTCCTTTCCTCCAACCGCGATGAGGTTTCTGTTTTGTGGGCATTGGCGCATTTGAGAAATGTTGTCGCCGGCTTCTAGCACCGTAGCCGTATCGCTAAGAATGTGAATCTTTCCATTATCAGCTGCAGCAACGATTACACTAAAATTACAAGATTTGCTCGTTTAAGTTACATGCAGATCTGAAGCTTTTCAATGTCTCTTGAACCCAAGGCTTATAAACAAAAGTTGCAAGCTTGATTTACTTACTCATTACTCCAGGCGAGGCCCACAACCTTTCCCTCTGGAATCTCGAGATCAGCCTCGTTGAACCTTTCCTTCTCGCAATCGTAGGTTCTGATAATTGAGTCGCCTCTTCCGACCAGCAACTCATTTGCTCTCTCGTCTGCCCAGCTCAGGGCTGTGATTTTCGAGTCGCGGTTCAATGTATCAAGGCTCTGCAAGTTCGTTTGCTTATAGGGACTGTCCTCGTTGAAAACATCCACTCCTAAACAACGAGGAAGCAAATGTTCGCACATGTCACCACAAAATATTCCTACATCTTAACTTACGCTTCAAGCTTCCGGTTTGTGTTCCAACGTACAGCACGTGCTGCTCGTTGTAATCGCCGTTCTTTATGTTTGCTGTCGAGAACTTCATCGTCGATTCAATTTCGCTTTAGATTTTGTTATTCGAACTTCGCGCGGGGCAAAAAACAAATTCAGAAAAATTCGTCGCGCGGGGCAAAAAACTAAAAAGTTCGAAAACCTTCGATCAAGCTCACTAAATTCGTCGGGAAAAGCATCGCCGTAGAGTGTTAATAAGTGTTAAAGGCAATCAACAGGTCGAGTATGTTGGGAGGAAACAAGAGAAAGATGAAGAATCAGGGCGGAGGCAACCAGATGCGTAACATGAACAACAACCGAAAAAACTTTCAGCAGCAGAATTTCAATTCCCAGCAATTCGACCAGAATCCTGGCTTCATGGACTTCAGTAACAACTTTAACGATCAGCAACAGCAGCAGCAGCGACCACAGAACAACATGAACAACAAAAGGAAGATGAATGGACAGATGAATCGCAGTCCGAAGAAAAATATGAATTTCCAGAATGGTGGAAACAAAAACTGGAACAACAACAACAACAACCAGCAGCAACAGCAACGCCGAGGCCCTCCGCAGCAAATGATGAATCAAAATCAGTTCCAACAGTTCAACCCTGCCCCGCAGCCTCAAATGAATCAGCGAATGCCTCCGGCCAACTTCAGGAACAACAACAAGAACAATAATAACAGCAACATGAGAAACGGCGGTGGACCACCGATGAACTTCCCGATGCAAGGTCGTCGAGGCCCGCCGATGAACATGCCGATGCAAATGCCAATGCCTGGCCCGCCCGGACCCATTCCACCGCCAATGAACAATCGCAGGCCTCAGCAGCAGATGCGACGTCGTTTCCCGAAATTCAACGGCAATGGCAATGCTAACGCGAATCCGAATCCGAACGCCGCTGCAAGCAATGTCCAGAACAGAAAGAATCCAAATCTAACTCGGGTCGAGAAGCCGAAGAACAGAAACCCCGTGAACGCAAACAGAAAGAACGGAGGAAACCGCAGCAAGAAGCGCCAACGCGATCCATACTCACTTGAAGCGCCATTCGTTACAGATGAAATTAAGGAAGAGCACAAGAAGAAGGAAGACATTCTCGAGAGTCTTAAAGGAAAGGGCAAGAACGATGAACTGTTTGCACGATTCAAGGAACAGCGCGATGTCTTCGTCAAGAAATACGACGAAGCAAAAGTTGCATATCAAGCAGAGAAGAAGGTAAGAGATCATTTCCTGTTGCGTTCCAATGAAATTCAATGTAAACATTTTCGTAGGCTCAACGTGAAGCGGCGAAAGCAGCAAAGGCTGCTGAGGCCGCAGCCAAAACAACTCAAGAATCCACCGGAACCGCTGAAGCAACTGGAGAAGCGAGCACGACAGCCACTGAAACGGTCACTGCTGCTGAACCTGCCGCCACACCTGCACCAGTGGAAGCACCTTCAGCAGTCGAAGTGGCTGCAGTCGAAGCACCTGCGCCCGCTATCGAAGCACCTGCGCCCGCTGTCGAAGCACCCGCGCCAGCTGTCGAAGCTCCACCAGCCAAGAGCGACGAAACGCCTGTCGCGAGCGAGGCCCCTGCAATCGTTGACGCTGCGACTTCTTAAAAAGCGATAATGCCAACTCACAAGCCCATCTCCAAGCCCTGCGGTACCTTCCCGCGTTTATTTTTTCTGCGTAAAACAATTAAACTAATTTTAATCTTTCTTCCCCCTTCAGCGGTTAGTTATTAGAATAATTTTACGTCGTGAATAGAACTTTCTTTGTCGGTTTGAATGAACTCAAAGACATTTTTTCGTCCCCTTAAGCGCGCATGCGATTAAACTTTAAATTAAACTTAAATGTGTAAAGCGAACGTGAGAATCAAGCTATATAGCAGAGAGTTGATGCAAGAAGTAATAACGTTTCTTTAACTCTGATAAAAAACGGAAATTGGAAAGAAAATTTCCTTCGGATGTCGCGAGGAATATTTAATTAAAATAATAAAGGATTTTCATCGAATCGGAATGGTTTTTCTTTCCATGAAAGAATCGCATGACACGGTAGCCTGTCGTCTTCAGTCCAGAGTTCCGTTACCAAGTTGCGCAAATTTCCTTGGCTCTCGCGATCGTCTGACGTCACGACTGCGTTAGTTTCTTCTCTCTCGATGCTCTCGCGAATTGTGTAAATCAAACATCAGACGATTCACGCTCAGACATTCAACAGGTTTCCAACAGATCGCACGCTTTCCATTTATTTTATTTTTTCGGTGTAATCGAAGTTGATGATCAAAGCAATGGCACAGTGAGTAGACCAAATTAAATTAATCGAGCCTCTGCTTATGGCGGTTTGATCTCAAAGGAAAGCCGATATCGCACTCATTGGGTTGGCCGTGATGGGCCAGAACCTCATTCTTAACATGGATTCCAAGGGATTTGTAGTCTGCGCCTACAATCGAACGGTTGATAAGGTGAGTCGAGCAATCGGAAGATGAGTTAGAACACACGGCGGCTTATCGCAATTGCTCGTGACGTCACAATATTACTTGCAACTTTTCGATTAACTTCACCTTGACCAATGTCTTACGTGTGCTGTCGTCACTAGGTCACTCATTTCTTGAATAATGAGGCTAAAGGTACGAAAATCATCGGCGCTACATCGATGGAGGATATGGTGAGCAAGCTCAAGTCACCGCGTCGTGTGATGTTGCTGGTTAAAGGTGAGACATGTTTGGTGTTAGTGAATGGACTCAGCTACAATGTTCGACTTTCAATTTATGTTGCGCTGAGGTCAAACGGTCGAGCACGTGCTGAATCCTTACATCACGACGCGTGTCATTGACCTTGTGACGAAATCCATCCAAACAATTCGATAGAACAAACAAATTCAGTAGAACCTTCTCGTTCAAGTGTCGAGGAATATTCCACAGCGCAACAAACAGAAAATGTGTCATTGACATTGACTACGAGAAAACCTTCGGCAGCATAAATTGAGAGCTTCGAAGTGAAAGCTTTTGATGTGTTGGCGTTAAGTTTGCGATTGATCGCGAAAAAAAGATTGCACAAGCTCATTTGACATTCACTTCCTCCTCGAGCAGTCATTAAAACGATTTCCTTTGAAATGTTTTAGCCGGCAGCGCTGTCGATGACTTCGTCAAGCAACTAACGCCGTTACTCTCGCCCGGAGATATCATCATTGATGGAGGAAACTCCGAGTATCAAGACACCGCTCGCCGTGTTGAGGAGTGCAAGAAACACAAGCTTCTCTTCGTTGGATCCGGTGTGAGTGGCGGAGAGGAAGGCGCTCGCTTCGGACCCTCGTTGATGCCTGGCGGTAACCCTGAAGCCTGGCCACACATTAAAGATATCTTCCAGTCGATCTGCGCACGTTCCGATAATGAACCTTGCTGCGAATGGGTCGGAGAAGGTGGATCTGGGCACTTCGTTAAGATGGTGCACAACGGAATCGAGTATGGAGACATGCAACTGATCTGCGAGGCTTATGATCTCATGAAGTCGCTCGGGCTTAGCCAGAAGGAGATGGCCGATGCTTTCACTGAGTGGAATAAGGGCGAACTCGACTCATTCTTGATTGAAATCACTCGCGACATTCTCAACTACAAGGACAAGGACGGATACCTTTTGGAGCGTATCCGGGACACTGCAGGCCAGAAGGGAACCGGCAAATGGACCGCAATCGCCGCTCTTCAATACGGAGTGCCCGTGACACTCATTGGCGAAGCTGTTTTCTCTCGTTGTCTCTCGGCCTTGCAAGCTGAACGTGTTGGCGCCAGCAAGGTTCTTTCGGGACCAGAGGGAAAACCAACCGTCGAGAACAAGGCAGAGTTCTTGAATCACATTAAGAACGCTCTCTACTGTGCAAAGATCGTTTCGTACGCTCAAGGCTTCATGCTGATGCGTGAAGCAGCGAAGGAGAACAACTGGAACTTGAATTACGGAGGCATTGCGTTGATGTGGCGCGGGGGCTGCATTATTCGAAGCGTTTTCCTTGGCAACATCAAGCAAGCCTTTGACAAAAACCCTCATCTCACCAATTTACTGCTTGACGACTTCTTCAAAGTCGCAATCTCGAAGAACCAGAACTCGTGGCGCCAAGTCGTTTCCAAAGCGACGCTCTGGGGAGTCCCAGTTCCAACGCTCTCAGCCGCCCTTGCCTTCTATGATGGATATCGCTCTGCACGCTTGCCAGCCAACTTGCTTCAGGCCCAACGCGATTACTTTGGAGCTCACACGTATGAACTGCTCGGTGAAGAAGGCAAATTCGTGCACACCAACTGGACCGGCAAAGGTGGAAACATCAGCGCTTCTTCATACAACGCTTAACTCGGTATCCGTGGTGGCCTTTAGATGGAACAATATTGGAATATTCTCTTTTGTCTATTTGCATTTTTGAAATAAAGTTTTTGATAGAACAAAAGCTCAAAATTGTTTTCCGGAAATTTCCATCTGAAGAAAAACTATTTTTAAAAAAAATTAACGGAATTTTGAGGTTCAAATTCTCAATTTGTGCGCAGCTTTCGCAAAAATAATCCGCAAGTTTAATTCGTTGAATTTGGCGTAACAACAGTGAATTAAAAGAAGTTAGCTACCCAAATCTATAGTCGAAAATGTCTTCGTCAGCTGCAAATCGCTCGTTGGTTTTGTCATTGTACAAACAACTGATGAGAGAAGGAACAAAGTTTCCGGCTTACAACTTCAGGTAAAACCAAAATAATTTTGCGAAATTTAATATAAAACTGACCTCTCCTTATCAACTCGTAGAGAATACACGTTGAGAAGAACCAGGGATGCATTTAAAGACAACAGAACGTTATCCGACGAGGCGGCGATCAAATCTTGCATCAATCAAGCTAAAGACAACTTGGAGACGATCAAGCGACAAGTAAGTCGAATTTAGCTTTTAATTCACCAGCTGGATCTCGAATTTCTAGCAATTACGTTTGAACCCAATCCATTGCAACAATCTGACAATGTCCCTTATTAAATTTGCAGGTGATTGTGGGAAACTTGTACAAAACTGATAAGCTCGTCATAGAAAAATAATCGCGCCACGCATTTATTATCATCGTTCAGTGATTAGGATTAGCTCCAACAGCTTTCATAATGCATAATGTAACTTCATAGAAAATAAAGCACTTTCTACAAAGGCAGAACCTTGTAGGGATTCAAAATTCCGTTCGGATCCATCAGTTGCTTTATCTGCTTCATGAATGCGATGGCCTCGGGAGATTTTGAGTATTTCAGATATTTCGTTTTGTGAAAGCCAATGCCATGCTCAGCGGAAACACTCCCCTTCAGCTTAGATGTGTACTCATAAACGAATGGCTCGACAGCTTTGTAAATATCTTGATTGAAGCTTTTGCAAGCTACATTCAGATGAAGGTTCGAGTCGCCTGGAAGTTGAGATTTTCTTTATGTTTTGCTGGAGATTTGTCTACGTTGGATCTTACCAATGTGGCCGTATCCACAAACGAAACTCGCTAGATCGCCAACTCGTTCCCTAGTCGCTGGCACAATCTCGTAGAAGTGTGATAAAGGAAGTGATATGTCGTACTTGAAGCAATAACCGTCGATGTTAATCAAACTGTCGGCGATTCTTTCGCGCATCAACCAAATGTTTCTCATCTATAAAACGAATCTTAATTGTGTCGCAAGAAAATTTGTGATGAGAATACCTTGCTTGGTTCGTTGGTGGAAACGCCATCAATAACAAGAGAAGTGTTCATCGCTGTTTGAAGGAAGTTGTTGAGTTTTTCTTCATCGTGCGCTTGGTTGCTTCCTGAAGTTTCGATCAACATGTAAAACGGATATTTTTCAATTGGAGATCTGAGGGAAAATCAAACTGTTCGTTATAGAATATCTATCCGAATTGAAATCATTCTTACTGCAAATTGAAAACTTTTGTGCTGCAGCTCAACGATGTTTCATCGATCATCTCGACAGATGACAAAATCTCGCCTAATTCTCGTTTGGCTAGCAGGAAAGTCTGCATTACTGCATCGTAAGACTCAAGGCCAAGGAATGCGACGCTGACTGCTTTGGATGCTGATGGACATTGTATTGAAAGGCGTGTGATAATCCCGAGAGAACCTTCAGATCCAATGAATAAATGCTTCAGGTGATAACCGGTGTTGTCTTTTTTGAAATTCGACATTAGGTTCATTATCTCTCCATTGGCGGTCACAGCCTCCACTCCAGTGACTGACCCATGTAAATTGCCATATCGAATCAGGCGGAGACCGCCAGCGTTAGTCGAAACGTTTCCGCCAATGTGACAACTTGAGAGGAAGTGAAGTTAAGATGTAATTAGAAAGAGAATTGTCTTTAGATTGATTATCCATCGCCTTCTTCAGCGATTAGCGATAACTTTTGTTTCAACGCACCTTCCTTTGGCACCTAAATCGAGCGGGACACAAAGCCCTTTCTCATGAACCGTCGCTTCTAAAGTTTCAAGCACGACTCCAGCCTGACATGTGACGATGCCAGAATATTCGTCGATAAACTCGATTTTGTTCATCGAGTTCATTGAGACGACGACTTCGTCAAACACTGGAACAGATCCGCCAACCTGGTTTAAAAGAAAACTGTCGAGAGAACAACTAAACGAAATTCTTCGGGTCTTACAAGTCCCGTGTTTCCACCTTGAGGGCAAACCGCGAGCTTCCTCGAGTTGCAGTATTTCATGATCTCCGACACTTCTCCAGTCTCTTTTGGCTTCAAGACGACATTGGAGAATCCTCGCACGCTCCGCATCCAGTCGACATTGTAGCCTTGAGCTTCATCGCCACAAAGAACTCGATTTTTATCGAGAATCGATTCGAAGTGCGCAACGTCTTTATCGGTCAAATCTGCATATTTGCCACGTTGGATTGGATAACGATCCTTGTGAAAAAGATGATTTGAGATCGACATTTGGGAAAATCAGTTAACTAAACTTACTTTAGTCAAATCTGGAACTTTTGTCGATGTTCCCATTCCACGTTTCGGAAGCAATCGGAAAATATTCATCTTGCGCAATGACATATTTCATTGATTTTGTAACCTTGAGTGAATTAAGCAATGATGGTTTAAGAGGTAAAATTTAAGTATGATTTCACTTCAATAGTATTCCAACATGCGGCGAGAAGGAATTTAAACGTTCAACGAGAGCATTAAGTAGCCACATAAATCGGGATTCATTTGAACTTGACGACACAAAGCCATGATCGTTTAGTCAAACGGTTAAGCCTGAACGATTGCTTTATATTCTAATGAAAATTTGTTCAGCAAACTTAAACGCAGCGTGTAAACTTCTTCTCACTAAGCCAGAGATCTTAAAGCGAACGATTCTGTGAGTGATCAAATGCTTTTAAAAAGCACAAAATGTCACCACTAACTAAACTCGCTGCGTTTGTAGATTTTATCATAGAACGTTTTGTATTGCTCTTGACTTTTGAGTGGGTTGAGTGATTCAATATCTTATCAGAATTATCAAATTTCTGTTTCCTCGATAGAAACAAATGGTCCCTCTAATAAAAATGATTTTAATAAAATGTCTGACGAATTGCCGTTCCATAAAGTTCAGAGAATCGCAGCCAAAGCGAAATGTTTCGACTTGATAGAACCCATTACTCTTCTTCTGTCGCACGAAGAATCCGAAGAATGAAAATTTAAAAGAAAGATGAAGAAGATGCTCAGCGTGAGTTTCGTTCAAGGACACTGAAATTTCGTTTTGATTTACAAAAAACGACAAAGCAAAATGAAGATGTTGATCATTAGCGTCAAAATGAATTTTATGAGGCACTTGGATATATTTGGATGTATATGGAAAATTTGAAACTATAAATTAAAGTGTGATGATGGAACTGGTGAAATGCCGAACTGGTGAAACTGCTGAATTGGTTGCTGATTCTCATAGCAAACTGTTCATGAGATTAGACTGTAAAATATAAAGAGACTAATAATTTACAAAGTCAAACGATTTTTGCAGAAATAAATCAGTAGCTACACGCGCTCAAAGATCGTTAAGTCGTCTAGCAACGAATTTTAAAACAACTGTGGCTGCAAGCTTTTGCTAGCCGTTCCAATTAAAATCCATGAACGAATGACATCGTTCTTTAAGAAATACTTCGCTGTTGTGCCTCACTTGCTGATCTCACACATGCGCTGCTATCTGTCCTCAGCCAATCTAAGCTAAACAAGCTGATCAACAGCTAAAGTAAGACGGTAATCTAGAAATTTGAACACGCCATCGAAACATTTTCGACCCTCGATTTTTTAGGCCTTCGAACCCTCCCCAAAAAATATTTTTCACTCATTTAATTGTCATTGATCCCTTGAAAGAATTATTATTAATTGCAGCTGGCAATAACGAATACCATGGAATCGATCGAGGGCGATGTTCTCGTTCAATTAAAACGTTTCGACTCCATGCGCGAGCAAAGCAGTAGAGTCAATATGAATTCGACGTGTCATGCGAGACGAGCGTTCCGCCAACACGAACCATTGAGTTAATATTATTGGCGAAGCTCGCCTATCTCAGTCGAGTCATTTAAATTACTCGCATTTCAATTTTTATCGCCCTCGTGAACACTCAAACGGCGTGCGGAGAAAAAGAAATCGAATACAAGCATACAACTGTCGACCGCGATCCATCAAAATTGCGCAAGGCAAACGCCGCTACATCTAAACCAGAGCGATAAATCAATCGGCTTCGCCTTTCGTTCCCACCCAGCGCGCTGCCTGTATTGCTGTTTCCTTCTTCTTTTCTCCTCGCTCGACGGCTTCCCTCCACCTCATTCGATTCGATGAGCAGACCCGACCAATGCGAGCGACGATCGGAAAAATGGTTAGCACGCATGTCGAAAGAGAAGAGAATAGAAGCGAGCTGAAGAATACAGAAAAAGCAGTTCCCCTTTCAGTCATCGCTCTGCCGCTATCTGTGTCTGACACCGAAGAGTATTCGACGTTCCCGCGAAGAAGAAAAAGAAGCCAGAGAAACTTTTCTGTTTCCTCTTTCGAGCTTACACAGTTACAAGCGACGCGGGCTTGTGTTGGTGGAAAATAACAAAGTTTCAGTCGCGCTACTATGAGAAGTGGATTGCTGCGAGCGAGCGTCCCGAGTGGCTTTCCTGCGAAGCGGCGATAAGCGACAAGTGAGTTGATAAGAAAGGTTCTTTTAATTGGCTTGTGATAGCGCGAGACGCGCTTGTGGCGGCAGTGAGTGTGGACTGAGCCTCGACTGAGACGTTCGAGTCTATCTAAAAATAATCGCTCGGCTGTGTTGGTGCATTGTGGAACAAGAAAAACTTTAAATTATTCGATAATTGCGGTAATAAATCCCGAGACTGTCCATTGTCTCAGCTTGTGTAACTCGGCGGCGAATGCGTGGAGAATTTAATTAGCATGCAACATGAGACGTTCGCTTTCGAGAAGCAAGAACCAACATAGATATCCGCGCAGCGGTGTTAGTTTGTAACATAAATATCCGCGCACGTGTGTTGGTGCGCGCAGCATAATGAGTTTTTTAAGAGCATCAGCATTAAAACGCTGTTTCGCTTTCGCTGCAGAATTTATGGCTGTTGCAAAACTTTATCGTGCTCGTCGCAAAGCCTTTGTGCCTGTGCAAGCTTGATTTGTGGATAAATGCGAGACTTGTGGATACTTTTAAAGCGCAATGTTGCCAGACTTGCTCGGGAGTGAAAGCGACGGCAATGCCCGTCTCGAAACTTTCTTTGTTGGTTCTTCTCGTTCTCGAGATGTTTGCGGTGGGCTCGGGACGAAAAGATTCTCTGTTAGGATTTATGATCACTCTAAATAAACCTTCGAGCCTTTACAACCAGCTCTCAATGTTTATAGAAGATCATAATTATTTTCCTTCGCGTCACGTAGCGACACAGCAACTTCACTCGCACATTCACATTAAGTTTCCAAACTAATTTACCTCACACGAATCAATTCGCTTGCTCTCCCGCCTAGACTCGTCCAGAGACTCGATGATAGTGCAGGTGGATGCCACTAATGCCCTGCAACCTCCGTTTGTTTATTTCATGCGACGACTTGCGGGTGATAAGATAAAGTAATCAGCTCGACTTCTACACATGAGCCGGCTGAGGAAACGTGTGTGCGAGTCGTCTGTCTATAGTAGGTTGGGTTCAGATTTTATGGCCTCTATAGTAGAGCGAATGAGGCGGGATTGAAGCAATTTCTTCTACGACTGAAAAATATTTCACGCTCGCTTGTGTTGGTGTGGCAAGGGATTGCGGCCGGTGCCTCGGATCGTCCGTGCAGCGAAGGAAGATATTTCACGATATTGATTAGTCGTTTCATCCTGACTGAGGGTGAGAACAGTCCCAGTCGACTGGGACGTGTTGGTTGTTGAGGGGCGATGAATTAATCAAACGTCAGCAGGGGAGAGGAAACAGGATCCGCTGGATCGCTTGAGCAAATTATTGGTTTGGTCCCGAGTGCGCTGCATGATTATTAACTTTTTTCATCGTCTTGCATGCTGCATCTGAAATTTTGTTAAATCACTTAGGAGATTGTGGCCTACACCAAGACATTCTCGTGCTTGCGCAACGTCCTTTCTTCGCATCTCAATCTCTTTTAATGATCATCTTTGATGTCGAGAGCGAAAGACATTTTTTTTCTTCTTTCATTCGTGCATATCGTTAACAGCAATAAATTACGGCCGAGCGAACGAAAACATGAAGAAATCGTTTTCCTCTTTCGCTTCTCTGTTCGTGTACGCCGGGGAGAAGAGAAATTCGTTTGCTTGTACGCCAGAATGTGATGGATGATCTTGCTTAGAGATATTCGAATATTTCTTCATTGTGTTGTGCGTCTGAGTGAGAAAGCAAGCAACAAAGAAAAATAAATGGGAAAATGTTTGTGGCCATAAATTTCCCTTCTGCATCTCAAAGTCTGAAAGCGAAGCAGCACGAGAAAAGGGAAACCGAGAGAATGAATTCGAAAGAGGGCGACGTTCGTTTTTCATTAAAGTTGAAGTCTCGAGCAGAGAACCCCGATGGCTTAAAAAGGGAGAATGTAAAATTAATGGGAATTCTTATTCCTCTTGTTCTTCGTTTCATTTTTATTTTGGCTGCCTGCGCGCAGGCCAGATGGCAACGATAACATGAGCGGCGTTGGCAACGAGACAGAACAAGACAGGGCGATGCTATTAGCCAGAGCGAGATGAGAGCGCGCCAGGCACGGAGGAAATATAATAATGGCGTTGAATTCTTTTTTCCTTGCTGCTCGATCTCGTCTCTACTTCCCCCACCTTCGTTGCTTCGAGCTGCGAATGAATGTATAAGGGAGCTGTTGGTTGATTTGTCGATGTGTGTTCAAAAATGTTGTTTTCGCCTGCTCGACGTTATGAAGAGAAACAAAAACGGCGATGAAATCGAATCGTTCAGTCGTCTAAAAGTTTCAGTGCACAATCGGTCGACAGATTTCAGTTCTCGTGTCGCTAAAATATCCCACAGCGTGTACAAATTTGCGAGTGGATCCTAGTCCGTGACGGTTACGTTGGCGTGTTTATGAAATTCCAAATTTTGAATTTGGCAAGTTGCGGGACACTAACACAGAGAGGAGGATTAATGTTGGATTATTGCATTTTTCGTTGCGATTCATATGAGTTTGTCATTATTTTGAGTTGAGCGAGCCATGGAACGTCCACGAGGCTTCTTTACGAAAAGGTATTTAATATTATTTTAGCTTTAGTTCTGTTCCGTTCCGTTCGTTTTTGTCTTTCGTTCATTATCATTTTATCGCCTTCGTCTCGAAGGCAGCAAAAAAATATTTCTCTCGTGTAGCGAGTGAAACCGGTTTCTGTGTTAGGCGCTTTGAGTTCTGAAAGAAAGAGCCGAGCAGAGTTAGCAGTGGGGTGACGCATGAGCGTTTCTTTCGAAGCAAACTGAAGTGAAACTCACACAATCGCCACACGAAGGTTTGTAGATGTTTGCGTTTGTGCAATTTTTTCTTCTTCTCCTTCACCCCGAATTCATCATGTTGTTGTTGCCGGACGGTTCATGCTGCTTGTTCCTCTTCTCGACTGAAGTTTTGCAATCTCTCGGCTCTGCATGTTTACTTCAACTTCTGCTCCGTTGAAACAGCTTCTTCTTCTTCCTTGCCCATCGCCTTTGACGCTTTTTACTAACTCAGCGTTTGTCTGGAGTCGGGAGAATCATCAGTCATCGGTTTATCGTCTTCGATTATCGCTTGGGCTTTAAACTGAGGAATGCCAAAGCCACCAAAAACGTCTCTTCTCGTTTCTTCTTCGGTTCGCTTGCTGTATCCCTTAACGTGGTTCCTTTACTAGCCACGTGGGACGAATTAAAGGGAAAGGGCTTTGTTAACATTTCATGAAAACTTCGCGGATCAGGGAAACTCAAACGAACGCTCACACACACAAATATCCTCTCGCAATCCCCGATGCGAAATATTTATGAAAAGGGGTTGAAGGTTCTTTAACATTCCCAACCCCATTCAACATCACCATCCTGCCGTTCGTGCCATTGTCTTCTGTCAAATTTCTTCTTCGCTTCGTACATAAATTTGCATTAAAAATGGTGAACCTGGTGGTTGGAAAGAGGAAGGCAAACCCTTTGAGCTTCCTGAAACTTTAATTAAAGGCCTGCGATATAAATGGCAGGCGAACGAAGTTCAACGGGTGCCAATTGGCCCTATTTGACCAGAAATGTTGTTGTTGTAACCTGATATTTTATTTTCGCTCTGGCGTCTGTGCTTCAATATAGCATAGATTTTGCGACAAGCCTCGGGATTCCCAATCGATCCTAACAAGTATTGCGCGATTTTTCTCAACTAGACTCACAGCAATTGGTTCTTCCGTTATCGCTCCGGGCAACCGATTACATCAGGGATAACGTCAATTTGTGCAGGGCGCATTCTTCCCCTCCCACGCGTCACTAAACTCCCTAACTCTCGCTAAACTTTTTCCATTTCTTTTCTCCTTCCAGATCTGAGCATTACAACATACAAAAGGAAGAGAATATTAAGAAAAGGGCAATCGAACAGAGAAAGGAACCCGAGAAGTTGAAACAAGAACAATCGCCGAGTCCCAAAGTTGAGAATCTCGACCCAAACAAAGCGCCACAGTCGAAGCCTTCGAGTAAGAACGAGCGACCCTTGAAGTGTCTTGAAACACTCGCCGAAAAGGCCGGAATAAGACTAGACGAGAAATACGAGATGGAAAAGTCACAAAGTCCAGCACAGCAGCAGCAGCAGCAACAGCAGCAGCAACAACAGCAGCAGCAGCAACAACAACAGCAAATGCCTCTGCAAATTACACCCGAACAGTTCCAGCAGCTTCAACAATTTCAACTCCAACAAGCGTTTGCAGCCAGCCAACAACCAACGACCATCCATGTGAAACAAGAATACGCCACTCAGCAGCAGCAGCAAACTCAAGGAATCTCAGCTGCTGACTTGAAGACTCTACAAGACCAACAGAATCAGATTAATCAAATGCAAATCCTGCAAGAGTCACCACAAAGTCCACATCAGAACAATCAAAATGCTCTCCAACAAGTCCCAGCCGAGTGGCAGCACGGCAGAGTCCAAGTACTCCAGCAGCCACTTCAGAACACTCAGTATCTTCCACAAATGTACAGCCCACAACTCATGGTGTCGGGCAACATTCTCCATAGCGGCCTCGGCCAGCAGCAACAAATCCAACTCATCGCAGCAGGGAAACCTTTCCAGAACCAAATCACGCAACAAATGCTGACAGCAGGAGGAAAATCCGTGCTAACGAGCGGTGGCCAAACGAGCTTCGGTGGATATACATTGCCAGTCCCATCAAGTCAAGCTCAAACGGTTCTATTCAGTCCAGTACAATTAAACGGAGTCTTAAACTCTCAGCAACAGCAATCGAATCAGCAAAGCATTCTGCCCAATATGCAGTCTCAGTCAACACCAACAAAGTCTGATGGACAGAAGCAGATGAGCGGCCAAAAGATTCTCCAGAAGGTTTCGCAAGCTGGAGCAGCGCAGCAACAGCAAACTCTCACTCAAACCGTAGCCAATCATCAACAACAACCGAATCAGCAATGCGTTCAAGTCTCGCAAACGATGCCCACTGCTCAGTTGCTGAGTGGTCAGACCATGCAGTTTGCTTCTCCTTGGCCCTTGCAAGGCATGACGCCGTTCTGGACCAATGCTGGTATTCAACCACAAACGCTTCTGACGAGCAGCCCCATTTTTATACGAGGAACCAACCCGGATGGAACGCCAGGAGTGTTTATACAGCAGAGTCCAACTCAGACCACGCAAACTGTTCAGTCACCTCATAATCGTAAGTTGACAACTTTATGGCTTCGCCAACGTTTTCGTACAATTCTGTTTTTCTTTAGAAATTTCACTCGTTGGCAACCTCGCACAACCAGGCACACAAAAGGCTCGACCAGCTTCCGATAATTTGCAGCAGAAAACACAGCAAGCTCAGCAGCGGGCAGCGCCAATTCTTCCGCAAGGCGCACAGATTCGACCGGCCAGCTCTGTCTCCACACAAACCGCAATGAACCAGAACGCAAGCTTAATGGCGAAAGCACCGAAGGTGAGAACGAAACAAACGCCTGTAAGACCCGCAGCTCCCAACATCAAAGTTTCGCTCAATCAGCAGACAGGACAGCCAACGATGATGCAGCAGGTCGTGACACCCGGCGGCGTCAACAAGTAAGCACACCGCTCTATTTTCTATCAAGCGCTTAGCTAACTTTCATATTATTTCAGGATGGTCGTAATGAGTAGCATCAACGGACAATTCACTCCGGTACTGCAACAGAACTCAACTCAGCAGTTGATTGCCAACGACAAACTAAAGACTCAACAGCAAGCCCTAATCCAACAGGTAAGTTTCTTTCTCGCCATGTCGACATCGCTTCAACATTTGTTTCTTTTAGATGCAACAAAACGCATCGGTTCAGCAGCAACAACAGCAGCAGCTCCAACAGCAAATTGCACAAATTCAACTGCAGCACCAACAACAGCAATTCCTACAGCACACGCAGAATGCTCAGATGATGGCACAATCAGGAAACATCCAGCAAGTCGTACTGCAACATTCACAGCCGACAGTCGTGTCATCCGGCTCGAACATCCAGCAATCTTTGCAGCACCTCACACAGCAGGGAATTATGACTAAAGCGGGTTCTCAGCAGGTGTTGCAAATGCAGCCAGTGTCGTCACAAACTGTCTCCGTTCCTACGTCAATCGCAAATACTCAAATAGTATCGTCGATATCTGGACCGACCGACACATCGAACTCGATTCTGGGACCACTTTCATCACCACAAACTCCACTCCAGCCACCTCAGAATCCATTAATTGCCATGACCACGCTCTCAGCATCGCCAATGTCAAATGTGGGCTTGCAGAAGGAGAAATCTGACACGAACGATTCTCAGAAAACAAATCAAAGCATGAGTGTAACTCTCTCGCCCATGAAACGACCAGCCGAAGATGTGAAGCAAAATGAAGCTAAGAAACAAGCGACTGAAGACTCGAAGAAGTCTGAAGAGTTTTCCAGTGTCACGACGTCATCGCCGAACGGAAACAAACCATCGTCCACACCAGGAACTCCCAACTCCTCCAATAAGGGAGCAGTAAACTCTCCTCTTGCCGCGCAGAACGGTGATGGCGAGACGAAAAAGTCAACACCAGTCAACATACCAATGTTGAAAAACGAGCTACCGAAAGCGATGGTGAAGCCTCTCGACGCACGTGTCCTCACGCACGTGATTGAGGGCTATGTGATTCAAGAGTCGAGCGATCCATTCCCCGTCACGCGACAGCGGTACTCGGAAAAGGAGAACGATGTACCACCAATGAAGAAGCAGAAGGAAGAGGACTCGAAGTCTAACGAACCTGTCAAACAGAACGGGGAGTCTGGAACGTCAGCGAACGTCACGTCGTCTACAGCCGTTCAAGCGTCAGGTGACAAAGTGTCGTGCGAGCATTGCGGAGAGAAGGTTGACAAAAATAAGCTTAAGAAGAAACGATTCTGTTCGATGCCTTGTGCTCGAGCAAGTAAAAGCGGATCAACTGACGCATCGCCTAATGTTTCAATCACCAACGGTGATGAGAAAAACCAAATCGCTCAGTCACCTTCGCTGAACGACAAGTCGAAGGCTGATGCCGAGAACGGAGATGCTTTGCCGACTGAAGAACATGTGATGTTGAAATGGAGCGTTGCACAAGTCTGCGACTTTATCAAGAATCTTCCTGGCTGCACTGACTACGCAGAAGACTTCAAGCTCCAAGAAATTGACGGACAAGCGCTGCTGTTGCTCAAAGAGAATCATTTGGTCAGCGCCATGGGCATGAAACTCGGTCCAGCGCTGAAGATTGTCAGCAAAATTGAATCGATGAGAGTTTCGAAAGAAGGAGACTCGACTGAGACACCACCAGAACAACAGTAAAGTTCATTAATTTAACTAACGTTTTAAGGAATGTACAGCTCGTTAGAACCTAAGCGAGCTTTTTTTCTGAAGCTTCTAATATTTTAGAGAAAATTTTGTTGTAGTTTTTTAAGAAATCGAAATACCTTTTAAAAATCGTCGACGGCAGAAACGAATAAACAGATGTACAGGCGAGCTCGTCGCATAATTCAATAAAATTTCAGTCTTCATGATAAATTTTTGTGTTGCTCGTTAGTGGAATTTTGTTTCAGAGGAATTTGTGATTACGATTTTATCTGGTTGTCGGTTTAAGGAACTACAAATTGGTTTGTTTGCTCTGGGTTGAGCTTGAGTGAATAGTTGAGCGTGCTGATATGAGCAAAAGGAATGTTTGATTTTGGATGCTTAAATCTTAGCCATTGCTTTGATCCCAAACTCTCTCAAACCCTCGCCACCAACAGTAAAAACTCAGCTTCGTCCCGACTCTCAACATCCATCAAACTTTCCCATGCACTGCTTCCTCGCTTCCTCTCAAACCGCCAATTCTGCCACCCTCAACGCATCTCATTTCCTCCTTCCCCACTCACACCAAATGTTTTTCCTTTCAATCATAACATATTCGCATGACTCTGTCAAAAATGTCGCTGTGGTTTAATGGGGGTGAGCATACGCTAGTGTATCGGATTTCCATTTAGTTTTTTCGTTGCCACGGTTTTGTTTACGTCGTAAATCTTCGGAATTCGGTAAATTGTTTAATGAGAGGAATGCTCAACGTAACCAACTGGCGCAAACGGCAACAAACATCCAGAGCGGTGGTTCACTGTACGCCTTGCGCAATACGAGTACAACAACTTCATTGATGAATTTCCACGCAATTGTCTCCTCTCGCTCGCCGCTCAAGTCTCTCGCGCTCTTCTACCGTGAAACACCTTTGCCAACAACGAGGGAAAAACTTCTCCATTCTTCTTTTGTTTATTCCGTTTTTGTCGCTCGATGAATTAACACGCGGCGCGGTCGGCAGTTGGAATTATTTTCATTGTGAACGATGAACAGTGTGAGAGGAACAGTTTAATTAATTGAAAACCAGAACAATCCTCTACTCGGATTGAAAGAAATTCCAACAAACCCCGGAAGTGAGAAGGTGACAGTTGGTCGTGATTTAAATGAAGTGGACGTTGATCAGACGACGAAGGAAAGAGCAAAAAGTCCTTTGAATTGGCGCAATCGAGCTAACTCAGCTGTGAGAAAGTAATTGAGTGACAAGTGTATTGTTCACCTGCTTTTATATGGATAAGAACGAGAGCTGCTGCCTGGCGTTGTTCATCGCATGGTACGAAACGAATGTTTGCATAGCTGCGATCGTTTGTCATTCACGTCGCCTAAACAACTCGCCAAGAATCTTTCTCTCAAGTTGTTAACAATGTTGCTGGGAATTCCTTGAACTTCTGATGTCTTTTTAATGAGACACAATCATGAGACGTAATTCATTGAGTATTTTCTGGGAAATGATTTGTGGCTCCTGTGTAATAAAGTTCGCAAGAAATCCTTTCAATGCGATCAACAACCTTTTCCTCGGAAATCGTTTAATGAAGTTTTCTCTAAATGGCCATAACATTCCCAAGGACTAAAGTGAATTCCGGAATCCTCGGAGAGCACACGTGCAGCGATTCGGCAAATCGGTTGGGATCGAAGTAATTTGCAGCCTTGTGCCACTCCAGCCCCCTTTCGAATTCTTTGGCAAACAATATTTTCGTCATTCAACTAAAATGGGTTGCAAATATTTGGTTGTTGTCGTGTCGTTATGGCAATAGCACTGACTGAGCTTCACGTGACCCGAGGAAATTCTTATTAATGCCTTTGTTTGACAATAAAATGTAAATAAGACTTCCGATTCCACCTACCGCGGTTGGAAAACTTTTTAATGACGAATGGAAAAACGTCTTCGATGCCTTAGGCGGTTGGAAACAATTTCGGGGAAAAATTTCCGTGATTTGTTTTCACGAAACAAATAGCGATCGATACCATGCGCTCCTTTCGCCCTCCTTCACCGGTTGATTGATTAATTCGCAGAGATTCTATCGGCAGTAGCGACGGAAACGTCGAGTCAGAGTCCCTTCAGCCAGCTAATAGTTGATTAATTTTAATGTGAGGGAAGCGACGAGACAAAGCGAAATCATGAGCGCGAAAACGCGAAATCAGGAAGGCAATTCTCAGAAGAAAAGTGGATTTTATTTCAAAGCAGAATAATATTAATATTCTGCCTTCCCCGTTCTTGTGGGAAATCGTCGTCGTCACGCACGACGAAACGCTTGAAAAAATGTTGATTTTGATGTGAAAGAATTGAAGGAAAGGAAGAAGGGAAAGAAGACCCAAAAATGAGACCATTCGATGTGTGCTTGCAGTGCAGAGTTTGAAGCGGATGCATCCGGGAGCGACGTCAAGGATATGTTGGAGGTTTCCGAGATATTAGAGGAAAAAACAGTTCCGTCAAGTCACGAGAACTTCTGAAAAGTTGCTTTATGTGTCATCAGTAGCGAAGGCGAGAAGAGAAGAAAGTTTGGGGAACAAACGAGGTCACAAAACCCGTAAAAATACGTGTTGACCTAACTGTTGATTGCCCCGAGACGATTTAAACTGAATCATCTTCCAAGATTTCGGCTCAGTGGCCAAAACATGAATTATTGGCTTTCATTATGAGGCACAGCGGGATGAACTGTTCACATAGAATTGAAGTGAAGAGCCAATGATTCGTCTCATGAATTTTGCCAAGAATTGTTAACAGCTTCATTTCTAAACGAATGAAAAGCGACCGTGAAGCGTTTTTGTTTATTGATGTTTAAACGGCTAATGATCCCCACTTCTTCCACACACGCTTAGAATATTTTCCCACGACCACTTCACTGCCGGAATTTTATTGCTGGGTATTGTCGTCGGAACAGAAGTCGGTCAATTACGACGTCGACATAATTTATGCAATGCCACGACTAGAATTATTTTATTTTTCTATTTCGAGACAAGTTCATGGTCGTTGAACCGAGTTAATTGTTGCCTCTCTCCTTTCAGATGCTCAGTGATAGTTTCAAGGATTTCGTTATGACGCCAATCAAGTGCCCGCCTCCGAAAATTGTTGCAGTGAAGAGGTCGTTGCGAGGCGCTCTTAGGAACAAGCGCAATATTATGGACGACGACGACCTCAGCATCAAAGACGATTTCATAAACGATGACGACTCGTTGTCTTCGTTTGACACGAAGGACTTGATAGAATTTGAGCGGGATGAGCCGTTAATAGATCTTAGCGATAAACCGGACGTGCCACCTGTCGTTCAGAAAGCGACCCAAGACACCGTCAGCAGCAAGAACGCGAGAAATTCCAACACACTTCTCACATTACTGGATATGTTGGAAATTGGAAGCGTGACTCGAGCAAGTGAGATGGCGCGATTGGGGAGCTGCGCACAAGACGCCGTCGTCGATACAAATCCTTCCGACTCAAAGGAATCATCATCATCGTCATTGCGAAACATTCCAGTCGATAGTCCTAGCGCATGTGCGACGACGTCTGGGAAGACGGACGAGTTGTCTGCTGTATTTCCACCTTTATCAATCCAACCAGAAAATCCATCGATTGTGAAAAATTGCAGTCGTCAATTTGATAGTTCCAAAAGTGACGATAAGGGAACTTTAAAGGCTTTCGCGAGTGAACAAGTCGAAGGGAGGGCCGTGCGTGCGAGAATTGATGGAAAAAGTATCGATTCCACATTGCAAAGTTCTCATCAATGTCACAGTGAAAAGTCGAACGAAAAATTCCTTTCCACATCAATAAATTTCGACAGTTCTCAGTCTCACGACTCGCTCAAGGACTACCTCGACTCTAGCAAAGAAAGAAACAGTGAAAAGCTTCGCGAAGCTTTAGACAAAGAAAATTTTTGCCATTACAATCATCGTCAGCAGCAGCAACAAAATGATTTGAAAGCTTCAAAAGCTGAGCAAAGTGACACGAATAACAATCGCGAATCTGTGTGCAATCAAAACTCTCTCGAAGAGTCGTTATCGTCGCTGACTTTATCAAAGCATGAACAACGTCCTGACGAAGTCGAAGACGACAGTTTAAAGTTTCTATCGTCTCACACGTCGCAGCGGAAGCTTCCTCCAAAATTCTACAGCTCTACGAACTCTCTGAACCGAGATTGCTTTGAGGCGAGCACACGACTCAAGAGATTAGAAGAACGATTCAAAGGATTCTCGTACACGAAGAAGCTCCTGCGTAGTTCGAAGCTTTTCTCAAAGTCCGAGGAAATCCTGAGCTCATACGGCAGGGACTTGAACTCATCTGCTCACTTTCCTTTGTCGTCGACGACCTTATCGGATAACTGTTTACGGCAATTGACCTCAGAAGAGGGCGAAGCTCAAGCGGATTACCCGAGAAAAGCATCATCGAGTGATGCGATTTCTGGTGAGTTGAATATCAAAATGAAGAGTTCCAAACGACGTGCTTTTCCAGCAGTCATTGACCGTCATCAATCCCTTCATACAGTCATTGAGAGATGGAACGAAACTTAGACTTGTAGCAGATGATTCTTTATTGACAAATTTTCGTCTCTCGCGTGAACTGCTGCTCAAGTGCCGCTCCATAAATTTAAATAATTATCCAATGGATCCTTTCGTTCGTCTTCACTCGATTCGTTGCGCAACTCTCGCCTTTCTTCAAAGTGATAAGAAGAGGAAGGCCGAGCATTCCGCAGGCTTCGCAGTCTTTCTTTAGGCTGCTGAAATAATCTTTAATCCTTACGTGATCGATTTTTCTGTTTTCTTTTCGACGACAGTTTCTGTTGCTGAGTTCACGCCAACAGAGTCTAAAAATACTTCGAGCAAACACCAAAGGATCCAATCGCCCGAGTCGTCAACCGCTGAATCGGATGAGATTTGTAAAATCTTTCGCGACAACACTCAAGTGACAAGTGAAAGTGAGGTAAACCCTAAAGAAGAGGTTGAGGGTGAAGATTTAAGCTTCGTTTATTACGAAGAAGAGCCTGGTGATCACTCGTTATCGGTTGAGGACGACACCACAGGCAAGCATAGTGTTTTCAACGATTTACTCTTCTCGAACTGTGAGTTTGACACGCAAACCTTTAATCAATACCTAAACGAATACGGTGACGAATCGGACCAGCAGAAACTCTGCCCGGACCACAACTGCAACTCAGACGACGAAAAAAGTGATGAGAGTGATTTCTTTTGTGATTGTTTAGTTGAAGCTGTGCCTTTGTATCACTCGAACATTATGCGCGAGACGGGCGGAAAGTTGCGAGGGCTCCTAAAAGCTCCAAATCGGCCGCCACCCGCAAGAAAAAATCGCGTAGTGTTCGACGAAACGCGAAATGAGTTCTTCGAAGCCGATTACATAATTTTGATACGCGAAGATTGTCCCTACGACGAGGAGGACGAAGAGCCATGTACGTGCGGTGACCATGAGCTCGTGCGGATTTGCTGCGACGAAGGATGCAATTGTGGATATACAGACGACGGACGCACGCCACCGGTGAGTAGCAATCCAGCTGGAACTTACGAGACGGCTTCCGCTTAAACGGAAACTGCGCCCTCCGACTCTCAATGCACCTCTTTCTCTCCCTGGCCCACCTCCAGTACTGTTCAGCCGCGTTTTTGTTAAATTGCTCATTTCCTATTCACCAATCTTTCTGCTGCCGTTTACGGTTCTGCGAGCATAATTCCCTCCCTTGCTGCAGTGCTCTATCGAGACCGAGCATATTTTGCGTCATTCGCTGCTTGTTTCTTTATTTATTCTCTTTTATTTTTGGAATTTGCCGTAAATTGATGTGCTTTTTACGGCTCTCGTTCTTTCCAAAAGACGAATATCTACGACCATGATGAGCTTTGAGCAAGGTTTTATGAATGAGTGAGTCATCTGTCTTTCGGGTAACGCTCGACAGTTTCGTGAACTAACGAAACAATTTTCGTAATCCGAGAAGAACTGCGTCACTACTCGGAAAACTTGTCTCCTTCGTCTCTTTCCCGGCAAACCCATAAATAAAATCTTCGTCCTTCGCGTCTGCGAAGCTTTCGCTGAATTGTTTGCGTCGTTCAAGCTGATAACTTATTAGAAATGTCGACGAAAAATCTTCAAAAGATTTCAGTTTCTTTGCGTAATAAAGGAGCGGAGTTCCCATCACCCTTTTCTCGGATCAGAGCGCATTGAATGAAGAGCGGGACACTTCCGTCAATTTCACAGGCAATTTGGTTAGCTTTAAGAGGTAACGAGACGTGCTCGCTCTCGAACACCGCTCAAAGGTTGACACAACTAATGAACTCCCCACTCGTGACGAGGGCCTCGTCCTCAGAATCTAATAATAAAATTTTCTTGATACCAACTCGACTTCTTTCCGGCTTTCTTTGCCAACATGCCAAAAACTCATTTCGCTAGGAATACGAATGTTAGTCAAATTTTCGAACAAAGCCGCGCTGCTCCACTCCCGACAATAAAAATTTCATATTTATCGACTGGAAAATTGACAATGAAATCTTAGGAAATAAAAATCGATGAGGCGCATTGGATTCCCGTTCGTCTTCCGCGGCTTGCCCATAAGACTGATTGGTTATTATTATTCGTTCGCAGAGTCCGAAATTTGCGCCGCCAATCGAGTTTGTCGACCAGGCGACGCTAAGTCCACCGGAAGGCTACAAAGACGGCGGTCTGCTCGACAGCGCGCTCAGTGGCGCTTTGGGAAATCATGTCTTCGGCGCCCAGCACATTCAACAGCTCCAAGTCATCCAACGACTTCAGCAACAGCGCGCTGCTATGCTTGCGGCTCGGGCTGCAGCAGCCAATGCTTCTAGTCAACCACCAGCAACTCCCGTTGCTGACTCACAGCAGACTGTCTGCACGGAATGTGCCGAATGCGCTGAGTGCGCCGCTGCCAAATTAGCTGAACTGGAGGGCGGTAAGTTAATTGACAATTTCGCAGGCAATTAATAATCCAATCATCACGTCGTGTTATCAAGGAAGTGAATTTTAATCTGGGGGCACGATAGGTGTCTAGTAGCTGACGAACTCATCATCCCACTCTCGCTTTTCTGAGATCCATAAATCGCAAGAACGCAAACTTTATCGACAGATTCTCTGAGGCGTTTTTCAAGGATTACCGAGCTTCGAGCTCCTCGCGCCCTAATATTCACTTTCTTCTTCTTCCTCATCGGCAAAGATTCTTTCGAGTGTCGAATAGCCGGACAACAACAAGCAATGAAAATTAAAAAGATATTTAAAGCTAAAGCGAACAGAGGAAAAAGCGCTTGCGGGCGTCACCGATGCCGAAGCGGGGAAGGAAATGAAAATTATTTTTATTATCAATTAATTTTGTTTGCTGAAATTGAAATTGAATTAAGAGCAGAACATCGGCTGTTCTAACTCGATAAACGAATTTTCTCTCGCTCTTGAATTGGCCCGAAGTGGAGAGAAGAAAGCGAGTAGTTCGTTCGATTAATTTTTGATGAATGGTTCCGGAATCATCGGACGGAATGCGAAATCTGCTTTGCGATGGGAGATATTAGGTGATGGCTGATTGAACGTGTGATCAAATGGAAGTTGTTCGGCCGGAATTGGATCACGCCGCAGAATAGAAACGATGATGATCCCAAAATGGCCTGCAAGGTCTCGTTCTTATCTCTATCACGAACCAACTCCATCAATGAATGATAAATATTCTCGTGCCGACGAAATATTTTTAAGGGCAAAGACGAGTTGTCGTTTACGAGGCAATTTGTTGAAAGAGTCATTGATGGATGACGACCCATTGGATCGTGGAGAGACAGCGTTACTCGTCACACACTCATCCGGCCTTGACCGTTTCGTTTGCCCGCCCCAGCAAATTTATTCTGTTTTCCTTGTTCTCGCTGCTTTCATGCATTTCCTCAAAAGTTTTTATGATGGAAATTTATTTGCCAAGCACTTCAAATTGAACATCATCGGGTTTGAGGCTGGTAAAGCTCTACTCGAGAATAAATTGCTGATGGAGTTGCGAGCGGATTGAAACAGGATTTTCTAAGGTTTTCGAGCTGATTTGAATTTATTGATTTAGATGACAAGCTGAACAAACGACGGCTCATGGTTAAGAAAAGGATAAACGTATTTAAAGTAGTCCAACGCGTTTTGCGGCACGGACTTTGCTGTATTAAAGCCCGACTCATCTCTAATGGAAATAGCTTGAGTGCGACTAGAGCAGTCATTTGGAAACTTTCTCATTCCATAAACAGCTTCGGAAAGTTACAGAAAACCTTGACAAGCTTCATTAAAACTAAAAAAGATGCAGCCACAGAGTCAGAAACCCGCTTGCGGAATTTAAAGTTTAAAGCTCCGAAGCTTGCAGTCTCATCACTCACATGCCTCTGCTCTCTGCATTTGCATTAATGAAAACATTTTTTCTAGAATTATGTTTACAAATTATTTTTTATGGCTCTTTCGTTTCCCTCGCTCGTTCGCCTGATGCACATACACGTAAATATTATTTCGCCGTCTCCCCCTCTCTCGCAACTAGCTCGAAAGCAAACAAAAGGAATTGAAGAGCAAGAAAGCAAAATTACCCACGATGCCAACAGAGCGTGACTCCGGTTCACATATCAGAGCACTTAGAACGCGGAGAGAGCGCGGCGACTCGCGGTATCATCGTCCGCAATAGAAATTATGTCGAATCTTGATTCCGGTCGTTCGCATTTCAGCGCACCAAACAGGTTGAAAACTTAACTTGCTGTGATTACTCGAAAATTGTCATCAGCACAAATCGGAAGTCGTTGCCTCGCACCACTCAATCCCACGTTCATGTGGAACTTTTCCGCTGTCGCTTCTCGGACGCGTTCATTTCGATTTAATTAGTGTAAAGGTGAATCCGGATTTGTTCAAACGGGGAAAGGGAGAGCAGTGACCGTGAAACGGGACAAGGACTCATGCTAAATGTGAAAAGCTTGTTTTAATTACCGAGATATGTCCACAGAGTTGAAACTTTAATTGTTTGTTCGGCGCTGATCGTCCATTTTAATTAAAAATTTTAGTGCTCGCTCGAGTGTTGTTGCTGATACGGCGAGCTTTATTATTAGGTTTCGTGCGTGGGCGAGAGTGATATATATAGGACAAATCTCAGTTCGTGATGGGCAAAGCCTCATTATTGCATCGATACGCTACCGGACGTTGGGTTAGAGATCATTACACATGGAATGGTAATTTAATAGCTTTTGGCTTGTCGCTTCTATGAGGACTGCTCAGGCTTAATTGATATGTTTTCCAATTATCCGAGGAACTTAAGATTAATGTCGAGGTCATCGGCGAGTCTTCCTTTGCGCTCTTTCGAGATCCAATTTGCCGATGGAAATCTCTTTGTAATTTATTTTAATCTTCTTTTAATGTGTTGATTGTTTTCCCTTTTACATTTCGCTCGCTTCATCACACTACGGCCCGCTTCTGTCTCTTTGTCTTGTACTTAGGGGACGAATATAAATCATGACAAGCGTTGTGAGATGAAAGCATCAAGATTAATTGATAGTAAGCCTGCTCACCAAGAAGTGACAAATTAGAAAGTCGTGACGTTGCTTTTTGAGAGTTCTCAGACTCCCGCTCTCTCCTATCTCAAAGAACAGAAGAAGATTACGACAAAGCTTGTTTTGCGAACAGCAATCAAAGAAGGGAGAAAGTTCCTTTCAAAACATCATAAAAACGAAAAGCTTGGACTTCAGTTCGGGTCGAATTTGTTTGTGCGTCGACGAGGATTCAGCGAGATGGAAATTTATTCTCAGGCTAAGCGCCATCGAAGAAGTTTTTATTGATAAATAATTTCCCACTCAAAAGCTTCTTTCTTCTGTCAACGGCACCATAAAGAAGCCAAAAAGCTAGTTTGATTTCATGGCACCGGAGTCGTCTTACGTCTGCCCTCAGTAATTTCTACCCATGAATTTAAGTGATTCTCTCGCGTTACGTAATTATGAGCAAGTGATTTTTCTGAGAAATAGTTTGGGGAGCGGCCGGAAATTGGGTCGTCGCGATGGGTGGAACAAAATTTCACAAACGTCTTTAAGAAAAGCTTTTGAGCTAAGCCTCCGAAATTGCTCAACGACCTAATTAACGAACGATGCCATCTCTCGAGATGAGTCTCGTTTACGAACAGCGCAGACTTTCGGCGGTGTGGAAGACGATGCGGAGCAAGTGAATTACATCGAAATAGCTAATTTCTATGGTGGGAAAAACTTCATGGGAAGCTTGAAGATGGCTCGTGAAGAAGAAAACGATTTAATAGCATGCCAGAAGAAGATGATTATAAATTTTATTTACACCATTCTGGTGCCACTGACCAAGAAGACTAACGGCAGTTCTCAAACTTAATGAAGTTTTCTTTCGCGTCCCTTTTGTCGCGGGCCAAGAATCTCCTTGAAAGGTCGCGTGAGTGAGATTTATGCTTGCATTTATAATTTTGCCCGCGACGCTTCTCGTTCTATTCGCTGCCTTCGTTAATTAAAACACTCTCGTCTTCAATGGCAGGGAAAAATAAATTGAAGGAGACTTTTCATATTTGCTTTTAAATCTCTCGCTATCGTCTTCCACCACTCCAGCCTCTTTTGTCTTCACGCTAACGAGATGAAAACTTAATAGTCCTGACGGGAAGCGCGCGTATGAGGGATTGAATAGCGCTTGTAAGGAGTGGGAGCTTTAATACGAATTTAAACACACTTGGCGGCAATAGACAAGCAGACGATGAGCGAAAATAGAAAATCGTGATGAAAATGAAAATCAGCGTCTTGAGCGTATGGAGAAGCGATGACACTTGATACGAACGATTGCAACTTGAAAGCTGCGATCCATTCAAAGTGTTTGCGATGGAGCATCAAAAGTTTCAATGCAGCGATTCCGAGCTCAGTCTGCAGATGTTTTGATCAATCGCTCGGAATGTCTGCAAGCTGGAATCCTAATTGAAAAAATGGATGAACTGTGAGTTCATTCAAGGACAAAGTTAACAGTCGCAGAATGTTTTCATGTAGTTTGAACACACCAAAATCTGGTGAGACGGATAAATGACCGAAAAGTTTTAAATTTTCTCTCACACAACTTTAACAGTTCTGCGGAAACTTTGAATCCTTTTTTCTAACAACTTCATGAACAACGAGTCATCGGGGCTTGGATTTCGTAGATAAAATATTTATTTTAGTCTTTGGAGCACGCGACGAGCTATCGACCTGATCTCTCCACGTAAAGGTTGAGTTTCATCCGAGTCGAGTAGCGCGTTGAACTTCAGGGTCAGGCTCGTGTCAGGAAGAGTTCGCAGCACAGCACAAAAGTTTTTGGGGGCTTCAACCTTCTCCTTAATTCGAAACGACGCCCGTAACGCTTGAATTTCTTCGTTTATTGTTTAACAACTTGCGCAATGTGACTCGCTGTCATGAGCCTCTCTCAAAACTCTTTCGGAAACGGATTCATGCTCCTTGACCTTTCTTCCGAGAAAAACTTGTTCCGACAAACTTTTCGGGATAGAACAGAACTCTCGCAGCGAGTCGAGTAATTTCATTAGTCTTGAATAAATCATTTTCATGACGTCATTAGCCGTGATTCTTCTCTTCATTTTCGGCAAACAGCGGAGCAAATCCAATGCTCTGAGCCATTAGATGGAGCATCGCGAGACTTTCTAAATCAAATTTAATATTCCATCGACTCTATCTCATCTTGGGCGGATGCTGCTTCATTTTTCGCCATGTTATTTCTAACGTGTTCGCTCATTCACGCTCCCTCGTTTGCCTCGTGTGCACAAGCCGAACGATTAAATACTTCGCTTAAATGTGTTTCCCTCTCTCACCCCTCCGTCAATCAAAAACGAATTTGAATATGGTAAACGAGATGAAACGCGCGAAGGCCCGTCGACAAACATGAGCAATAATCGTTATTTAGTAGCAAATTGAATCTTCTGTCGCACCCCAAGTTGAGTTCTTCATCCCCTTAAAGAAGAAAACAAACAAGCAGCAGACCCTACGCAACTTTTCGTTCTTCCTATTCTTCTTCTCCTTCTCGCTCGCATGTGCGAAACATGTTTTACGAGAAAAGAAAGGAATTTATGAGCGGAATGGCTTTAACTGTGAGGCATCAACATTGGCAAACAAAAATGAGGGAAATAATAATGCTGAGTGCGGCATTTTGACTCGAGTCCTATTCATCGCAACACTAACCCAGATTTTTATGATGCACTTTGTAGTTCAGCCGAGCCTTGCGTCGTTTGTAGGGCTTTCCGCTCGTAGTCCAATGCCTCGTCGAAGCTGCCAGCAATTAAGGCTTTGGGCTATCAGAAGAGACAACTAGTGTGCCGTTGTTTTGTTAATTAGCTCCTAATAGAATCGCTTCCTTGTTAGTCACTGATTACGTGCAATTTAATGAATGGAGCAAGAGAACTTGCCTGCTTCCATTTTCCTAATGATCTGGAAGGGCTATCAGTGGGTGAAGTCGTTATCTAGCTCAGGATAAAAACTGCCACAGACAAGGAAAAACTTATCAATGAGTGATTAATAATAAAAGTTTCCCCTTTCCTTTCAGAATGCGATTCCCAGTGCTCGGAAGAGCCTTCGCCGTTGGAGGTAGTGCAGCCGCACGTTCTTGCCATTGGCTCGCTGGTGCCGGTGCAGAAGTCATCGCCTGAGCGACGAAATCAAAAAGAAATCGTGGCCGGCGAGGAGCGGCCAAAGTTCCTCACAATCAAACAGACTGAAGATGCTCAAGGTGAGTGTACTTGCGATTTTTAATTTCTCATGACTAAGTCTCACTTCATATTTCGACACGCTTGAAGTATTTTCAGAGTTCATTGCTAATGCGAAATGAAAATGAGATTGAGACATTAATTTCGCTCCTTAAGCTTCTCAAGTCTGTTCGCTTTACATTTTCTGTCTCCCAAAGCCATGCATAAAAATTTCATGAATCACGCAACACATCCCCCGCTTCCCTCCCCGTGACTAAACAAATCATACTCAGGGATGGCTTTGCCTTCAAAGCAAGCTTCTCTATGTTCGGTCGCTGTTAAGTTTGCTGTTTACTCGAAATTATATAATTAAATTTCAAAAAGGTCCCCAAAACATTTCTCTGACTCTTTAATGAATTTGTTTCGAAAGTTATGCAAATACGATTGCAGAGGGATTTGTGAGCGGAGGGTCGGCGACCGAAATTAACAAGGGCTCGAATGTTGGACCCGTCACGCTTTGATGATTTTCTGATTGACTGGAAGGGTTGAAGACCATTGGAGATCATTTGAAAAGGATAAAGAGTGCATTTGAAGAGGGCAAAGATTGCATTGAAGCTTGACATGATTTACGATCGTTCCCAGAAAAAGCTTGCGGCACCTTGCTCACCTCGACAAATTCAATTTCAATTAAAAAGTGCTTTTCGGCGCTTGCATGTCGACCCGAACCAAAGCTTGTTTTCAATTTCCTTTCTTCCCAACTGAGACTTCTCACTCGCTCGTAAAAATGAAACCCTCCAAGTCCCCGTCAAGACTGAAATCGAAAAGTTTCCAATCGAGTTTCTTACTTTCCAATTTCGTGGTTTTGATTTTTATTTAAGTTCGACCTAGACCGGAACGACATAAAAGATCAATAAAGTTTCCCATCCCAGGGGAATTACTTTAGCAATAAATTTTATTTCCATTCGGCAACTGACGCGTGAGAAGTTGGAGAGAGGAAAAACTAAATGAAGCGCTGTGCGCCAAGAGACGTCAACTAGGTCGGTCGCAAATATGAAATCTGTCATCACAGCACACAAAACTTCTTTCTTGCTCGCCAGATTATTCATTCCGATGATAAGCACACAAAAGCATTTTCATTTCAATTTGCTAACGAGAGTGAAAAACTTAATTAATTTGCATGTTTCTTTCTTCTTCCTGTGTGAAATTACACCATTGTTGACTCCCCTACCTCCGACGCTCCCCTAACGTGTGTTGCTCGTTGATAATGATCTGCTGTAACTGTCGTTGCCGTTAAATCGTTGTTTGTCCTTCATGGCGACTTCCCACGCCCCCAAAGTGGAGACCAAAAATGTGAATGTGAAACCTGAGAACCCAATTCAAGCTTCTTATGTTGTTGAGACTATAACTCGAACTTTGACTACTGTAACCGAACATCGTATCATTCGAACAGCTGAAGATGCCAACGCGGATATTCCGCGGATTCCTCCAAAGGCTGTCACACTGCAACCTCCGGCTTTGCCCCCAGCTTTGCCTGCAGAAGGTCGCAGCGTCTACGCGAGCTCGCTGTCCGTCGAGAACATGAAGAACGACTTGAACGCAACGGTTATTCCTAAATTTAATGTTAATGGAACTGCTCAGGCTATAACGGGAATTCTGAAGGGTGGCAAGTTGAGAAAGACTGATCAGAGTCAGGTAAGAAAATGTCGCAGTTTATACGGAAATAAATTTTAATTTCCTGTTTGCACAGAGCGAAGAAACGAACAACACGACGTCGGATGAAGAGACAAGTTCGAAGAGATCAGTTCGATTCAACGAGGATGACAGTGGCAAGGGCGAGAGCCAAACGGAGACGACTATCACCGACGATGAAAGCAAACCAAAGACGGAAAATCTCACCGACTATGTCACGCATATGTCGCTAAAGAGACACTCGAGCTTGTTCCACAATGCTTTAAGGCGTAAGTTTTCAATCCGATTTTCACAAGAAAGTGGTGAAACTCCCAAGATTGCAGGATTTATGTTAAGCAGGCAAAAGGCTGACGTTCAGCTTTAAGCTCTCCTAATCCTCGAAGCAATGCAAACGAGCTTATTCAGCTGATAAGATACTAACGGAAAACTTCTTTCCTTTAGCAAACTCAGCTGTTCGTCAACTGTTTCCGGCCAAGTCGCCGCCCTCTGCGCTCACTCAGGAAACACTTAAAGCATTCGATGAGTCGAAGCGAGGCGGAAATAATCTTTTGACAGCATCGCAAACAATCACGTCCGGGGGTTCAGCCAGCTCGACTAGCACAAGTCCAACTCCCATAGCTCACAGCGAGTCTGACACTGACACGATCAAGCGAACTATCGAGAGAAACGCCCTGAGGCGCTCGCTCATCAAATATGAACCAAAGTAAGTGTTGAACATGCAATTCCATTCGACTCTAACGAGTTTCGCCCTGCAGGAAGAAGATAACAGCGAAGGATTCTACATCACTTGAAGAGCGAATCAGGCAACTGACATGCGACATTGATGAGCCAGGAGATAGTGATGGTAACCATTTGGTGAACGTCAACGATATGGAGCGGCGCGATAGCCCCGCAGGCGAAGAAAACCCTCAGCAATCAAAGTATGACAAAAGTTTCTCGCCGTCGTCGTCAGCGTCGAGCTCATCAAGCTGCTCAAACGGCTCAACTTACAAGAAGATAACTGACTTATTTAACAAGGACAAGCGACAAGAAAAGATTCTCGAGACAGACGAAAACCCGATCGTTATCATTCCTCAAGATTGTCGCTGTCCCGCCGGACCGGACATCGGAATGGGAGTTCAGATTCAAGGAGGGCACACGCAAGTCCACCAACCCCCGCCACCCCCTCGCCAGACGGAATCGAAGCGACACATTTTGTCAACAACTTTGGCGCCGCTCACGGCATGCGTAGCTGGTCAGCGTGACGATTTCTCATATTACATGTTGGCGAAGCCAGGCGATCGAACATCCACTGCAAGCTCACAAACTACTGATCAATACAGCATAGGAGACATCGATGCCGCGCTTCAAGATTCTGACATAAAGAAGGTTGCGCCCGATGTCATTGCTGGAACGCCCGGCCAAGAAACTGACGAACTCGCATCATTTGCTCAACAAGAAGCCAATCGATTGGATAGAATTAAGAAACGCTACAGTTCCGAGTCTGCTCCAGCATCGGGCGTAAACTCAGACGATGACGAGCAGAACGACTATGGGTTCAATAAACGTCCCTCAGTACGTGGCATCAAACCGCGTTTCGGATCAACGAACGAAATTCTCCAACAAATGCAGGATCAGCTTTCGCAACCAACGCCTACGGTAAAGTTGTTCATCGGAATTTCTCGCTGCTTTACTACACAAACTTTGTTTATTTATATCAGGTTCCACAAAGTCAGCAAGCGGGCGCAGGTAGCCACGCTTCTACTCTTCCAAGAACGAATGCCGCTGGCGCTTTGCAAATAGCACCATCAAAGCAGCCACAGCAGTCACAGTCACATCACCAACACACTGCCTCTTGGAGCTATTATCCCGAGCAAGTAAAGAAGCCTGGCGACTACGGCAATTATTATCATTTGCCTGCGCACGCGAGGCACAGCTACCATGGCCACGAAGCAATTTACCAGAATTGTCACACGATGACCGTTCAACAGACACAGGCAATCATTCCCGGCCACGTTCATCAAAAACTGACGCAGCAAGCGTCTCAACCACAAATTCACGCGATTCAACACGCCCAGCAAATTAACCGACTGAGCCAGTACGCGAGAAGTCCAACAAGACGGCCCGAGTCACCGCCGCCTCTGCGAAACTATCATCAAACGATGGTGCTGATTCCTTACAAGCCTGATGGAACGGCTTATCCTGCAGCATACGGAATCGCTGGCGAAGCAAATGAAAACATTTACCAACGCCAGCACAACATCGTCGAATACCAGCAGGTAAAGCTCCCTCGACAGTTGATATTTGCTGAGGTTCACTCTTTTCTTTCCCTTTGTTGCAGGTAACACAGCAAACGATCCGAGTCCCTATAGGCTATCCGCTGCCTGGCATGCAACTTCACGTAGTCTCATCCGGCAACCGAAATGCGCCCTCGACTCCACATTATGCAACCCTTCCCCGACAGAACTCTGCTCAGGGCGGACAAAAGTTCTCCTATCCTGTCGATAAATCGTCTATGGAGCGAGGCGTTCCTGAAGGTGAAGCAGCAAGCGCTCAGCAGAGCGATAACATGCCACCAGCAACCTGTCAAGACGGCGAGAGTAACAACAATTCGGCAGTGCCAGGAACTGTTTATTATGCAATGAACGTCTGACAAAGCCAGTAAGGCTGCACATTCCCTTCCGTGCAGCCTTGATAATTGTACAGCTCACGTTGCGTGACAAGAGAAATCCTTCTTCTGTTTAAAAAGCGGATTTGAATTAAGTTTTCCCAATGAGCCTCATGCGTGTTGTGTTTTATTCGTTCATGATCTGCACGAAAAGCACAGCCACACATTTTTAAATGACGACATCTGAATCGAATTTAACGAAGAGGGATTTGTTGAAGCCAAAGAAATCGCCAGAGTTTCGTTTAAGATGGTTAGTAAGAGTTTCAGAGGATTTGTACAAAAGAAATTTAAGGAAATTTTGATGGAGAAAAATCTATTTATGTTTAACTGAGAGACTCGTGAACTTTGAAAAGGTGGAATTAAATTACCTGTAAATTAGGAGAAGATATTAGCAGATCCAGACTTATCCAAATAGTTCACAAACTGCATTTAATCTAGTTAGTAGTTGACGCGTTCGCGCGTGAACAAAATCAAATTCAACACCAGAGACGTTCTCACCCTCTGTCTCCTCTTGTCTTGTTCGGGAGGACGCTTGAATGGCTCAACTGAATCAAGTCCTTTTTGTTTTCAATGTGGTGCCTAGAGTAGAAAATTTGAATCGTGGAATGTTCCCATTCTCCCTCAACTAAATCAAAAGAGCGCGATGTAAATCAGAAGAAACCAGAAAGACGGGCAGGATATTTTTATCGAGATCGTGACCTAAATTGCAAACAGGCCCGAGAAATTGCTTTCTAATCGGCTTCGACTAAAACAACACATTTCACTTAATCATGAACAATTTTTCGCACAAGATTTTTCAGACAAAATTCATTCGTTAGTAAAGGAGAAATCTGTATTATGGAGAAAAAATTAAGACGTTTAGAGCTAAGCTTTATCGTAAAGATAGGAGATATTTTAGTGAATTATTATGAGAAATATCAATTTTCCGCGGAAGTTCATGAACCGTTTCGTTTCCCCAATGAAATTTAGCGCATTAGGTTTATTTATGAAAACGAATCTTCCATAAAACGAGAGAAATTGCTAATTTAATGTAAATGAAAATGCATTACGATGAAAATCACTGAGACGCGCGTTTGAACTTTTTTGAGATAACATAAAATATTAGAGAAGAAAGAAAGTATAAAATTATGCAAAGAAGCAAAAAATAAAATTGAGAAGAAAAGTATGTTTATCAAATATCAGACTTTGGCACTGGATCAGACTTTATTCATTGCAGGTAGCAAAATGCATTGGAAGGGTTGGGATGGAGGAAAATAACGCGGCCTGATATATATCTTTGCTCGGCTCGGTGGTGCCATCTTCATCTGACTCATTGCCAAATTATTTTGAAACCGTTGCAGTTACCATTGCCTCGGTAAAGCATCACAGCAAAGTTTGCAGAGGTTTCCGTCATTCTAAATTCGACCTTCATCTCACTCAGTTCGTCTTTAAATTTACTCAGTTCGTGATCAAAATCGTGAGCACGATGCAAACCCAGCAAGATGAATGGATCCTCGACAACCTCCTTGCAGTCAAAGACCCGAAGTCATTTATCTTTTTCACGATTTTCTTCCTGGTCGTCTTCCTTTTCGGAAAGGCAGTCTTGAACGTTCTCCGTTGCATCTGGGGATGGATGATCCTCGCTGTCGCTATTTATTTGTTGTACCACTCGCCCGAAACAAACGAGATGATTCAAGAGTACAAAGCGAAGATTTTACAACTGTAACAACTCAAACTCGCCAGTCTCAGCAGCCAAGTTTAAATCAAAATAAATTGTGACTTCAAACAAAACGTTTTATTCAGTTCATCAATATCCCGGACATAATTCTTTATCAAAAATCGTCGAAACAATGCTCGCAGGTTTAACGAGGAGGCGATTGTATTGTCCATCACGAAAAACGTGCTCGGGGCCCGTGCGCGCGTACATTTTGATGAAGTTTCTCGCCAAGGTCGCGTTAAATATTGCCATTTCTAGCGATGCTGTCCATCCAACAATTGCGATTGGTCTCTCTGGCGAGAGCTTTGGATAAGGCGTTATAACATGGCGGTAAACGCACTTGGTGATTGTAGATTTCATCTGGAGAACTTCATTGGGATCAGCGCAAGGATGGTACAATCCAACAATTGCGCCATGCTCTACATTATGTAACCATCTCTGAGTGGGGCAGTATTTATATTCTCCGTAGCGTGCCCACAGCGGACGATGTGGACCAATTGATGGAATGTGTTCTATGTATCTAAAGAAAATATACCATTAATTAGAGGAAACACTAAGTTTTCTTGCTGTCCGAATCAAGATTTTTCCTTTCCAAAGAACCATAAGCCTTCGAAAGCCGCAAAACCTTGAAGATCATAACACTTAGGATTGCATGTCAAAACGCATCAAACCTGATTGCAACGTGCATGCATTTGTGAATTGGAACATATCGATGCGGCAGCTTCATAATCGTGAGAACGGGCTTTACTGAAGGATCAGACGGCCAAAGTTTATCGTAACACTTTGTTTGTTGTTCGACTATGCTTCGGTTTTCAGGATCAAAATCTGTTGCAAGGTTAATTCGCGCATTGTCGCAATGCTCGTCCGAAACACCCATCATTATCTCTCCTTTGTTATCAAACTTTATTAGCGTCTCAGCATCGATGTAATCGACCCGAATGCCTTCTGGTAAGCTTGCGAAGAATGTCTCATTTGATATTTGTGATGCTCGACAAAAAATTAAGAGAATAAAGAAAACTACTGCAGACTTTCCGAGCCAACCCATGACATCCGACTTGAATCAAAACTTCTCGATAACTGCTACTTGCAAAGTTTACGGCTGCTTTTTGTTGTAGAAATATCATGGCGATCGTGATTCACGATTGCTCCGATTTACTGGATTGAAATTCGTAGTCTTTGCGTCAGAATTCGATCAAGTCGATCAGTGAACAGTTGAGTTGAACTGAGAAACTCCATCGTACATTTCCCGTAGCTTCACGTCTGATAAAATAAAAGGATTTGTCTCCATTCTTCACACGCGCCTTTGCTCAAGTTCAACGACGGAGTTACGTAAATTTTCATGATGATTTTATTAAATATATTTGTTTTATTTATAACATAGTACATACAAGTATAGAATAATATTTTGTCTGTTTCATACCATCCGAATTTCATTCTGATCATTAATGTAAAAATCTTTTTGTTATTAAACTTTAACATGAATTTAATTTACGCTTAGAATGAAAAATATTTTTTCTTCCACTTTTCTTTGAAACACTGAACTTGTTTTTCATAAATTTTGGGAAACTCTTTTTGTTTGTAACAGTCGATTTGATCAAATAACATTTGGAAAAGTTTCTTTTGATACAAAGAAGATTCGTAAACATATAATAAACTCCGGCTTTGTCGTAAAATAAGTGAGTCTTCTAAATATTTTTTTTTTCCTTAAATCACATTGAGAATGGAATGCGAGACGAATGAAAATCGTTAAACTCTTCAAACTCTTGAGGTTTCCAACCAGGAAGAAGATTTTTCACGAAGAAAATTAGAAGTAGAAGCTTTGGAAAAAAGGAAAATCTCAACATTAAACACTTTCGAGCGAATTTATTTTTTACCCAATTAATTAATTTTCTCCAATCCATTGTGAATGAAATCATTTCTTTTGATCTTTCGTAAAGGGAAGATGATCAAGTTAGGCAACTAGTTGTCTCCCTGAAGACTCTGAGGTGGAAAAGGAGAATTTCTCATTTCATATTTGCAAACTGAGTTCTCTAACTTGCTGAACCTTCCCCGCGAATAATCCGTTGAGGATAAAAATGTGAACTGTCGATTTATCCATGATTGACCAGGTCTCTTGCTGCCTCTCGTTTCAAATATGTTTCTCCTATGTGCCTTACGTCTATAATTTACTGAAAAATATCCCTTCTACAGTTTAAGGCTTTCTCTTACAGTTTACTCGCATCAACTCTCAAACGTTTATCCCTAGCCATTGCCATCAGGAATCGCTTCATCTCTTCTTCTCTCACATACATTCAGTCCACCCACTCCTTAGAAAATATATCAAAATGTCAGTTTCGAAGCGATTCCTTGACAACAAATGACAAAGGATGGTTTCTCTGTCTCAATTTTCTTTTCTCATTTTAAAAGTTTAATATCTTCGCATCAGTTTCTCGTCTGCTAATAATTGTATGCGTTCTGCTATATTCTTTTGTGTTCGGTTAGTCATTCGTTGATAAAGGCACCATTCTTTTGTAACTTTATAATTCCCGTGGATCCAAAATTTAGTTTTAACTATTCGCTTTTTGCCTCTTTCGGGGGGAAGGGAAATCGCTTTCCTTTCATCACATTTTCTGTTGCTCATACTACTCTGATATTTTGTCGCAAGATTCTATCGTCGTTGGGGTAAGTTTGTGAGTTCCGTCGAGCGTCGATTCAAATCTAGTCCCATCTCCCATTCAATTAAGTCTTCGAATCCTTTGCAATCACATTTCACGTTTCTTTCCAGTCCTTTGGTACGACGTGACAGAATTTCAGCAAACACCCCCACGACATTGAGGTTCACCGATTCATAGGCTGCTCTAAGTTGGATGGAAGGAGAAATCGCCTTCAATAAGTCGGAGCAATGTCCGAAGTTTGTCTTTTATTTTTGAATATTAGTGTGGGGAAAAAAACAAGACGAAGATTTAATATATCTGCCAATTTTTTGAGTATTTAAAGGTGAAATTCTTCGAATTTTAATTTCTAAGTATGCTTGACTAATTACAGTAATTACTAAGTGGAAATGAGGTGCACTGGAATAAGTTTTTGCAATCAATTTTCCTTTGCGATATTTTTGTGTGAAAAAGTGTCAAACGCCTTCCATTTAAGCTACCAACCTCGCACCTAAACTAAGCCCTAATGAAAAGTCCAACGATCACTGAACTTCGGGGAGGAAATTTTCTCTATTTTAAAAAATCTCTTTAAACTTTCCATTCAAGTAGAAAAATACTTTGTCTCTATCCTTAAATTTATCTCGCCAACTTTTCATTTCCTTCAAGGAGAACAGCAAAAGTTCGGCGAAGGAAAGCGCTGAGCAGCATGAGTGGGTACTTTGAATGAAAGCTCAAAGATGAAACATTGTGGACTATGAAATAAAATGAGCTTAACAACAAGAAATAAAAAGTCTCGAAATTTGTCAATTCACTGCATTCCGAAAATATTGAGGAAGAAACATTTTTGTTATTCAGACTTCCCCGAACCTTCCTACGTCGCACAAGAGATTATTTTCGCCAATTTTCCTTTCAACTGCCGAAGGCTGTCTGGAGTTACAGATGTTCTTGGAAATATAGAAATAAATGAACCCTCTGAATCGACCTCGGTCAAAGTTTGGGAGAGTGTGACTTTGATGTTTTAAATTGTGTCCGGTCGCTATCAACTTTAATCAATCATAAAAGTTTACCCATCACACTTTCCAAGCGTCTCCCTTCTCGTCTATTTTTAATTGGAAATAACTAATGATATCGATCGATCGAGAACCCCGAAACCCCGGCTATAACGTCGTGAAATAAATACAAAAATAAATACTGTACATAAAAAAGTCGGTCTGCACAATTTTCACCTTATCGCTCACCTTATCGTTATCGTTTACAGTATTTTCTTTTTATAAATTTTTGTCCTAAATTATCACCTAAGTTACCCCCTTACCACATTATTTGTTTCTACCTTAACGAACCATCTTCCGCAAGAATTATAACTAATTGAAGACTCAAACAATTCAACCGTCGTTAACAGAAACAATAAAAACAAAGTTCAGGAGAATCTTCCATTAAAATGAAGCCAACAAGTCTCAGAGATTTCAAATCTACGCAACAAAAGGAACAGAATTTCATTCTGGAACGCGTTCGTGAGCCACAAACATGCTTTAGAAGCTTTCCGCTCTTTAGACCTCACCGTCAAGTGCAATCGTTTCATTAGTGTTAATTAGCCTCAACAATTGCCTGGGCAGTAAAAAGCAGTTAACCGTTTCACAATCAATTACAAAGTTGGCCATTCGACGTCTTTAAGATTCCGTTTAATGTCACGCAAGGGAAAAATTAACGTAAATTTAGGTTTTGGCAGTTATCACTGTTAAGAACTTCATTCGAATTCATTTTAAATTGCTACTCAAACTCTTCAACGATCCGAACGGTCCTAATCCCGCTAAAGTTGGTTTATTGTGAACCACGTCCACCACACACACACACTTGACTATCTGTCTGTCGTCAATCAATTACATATTCGCTGTGATGTGAAAATAAATAAATCTGTTTGTAGCTCAGGAGCCGAAAGAAAGATTTTGATCGTGTGTTGGTTCGTGTGTGTATATGTGCATTCCTGGATAAATTTCTTTTGCTGTTATGATTTGTTCTATTTCTCTTATTTGGTTTAGTTTGGACGGATTGATATAAAAATATATTCTTTCATCTATTATCCCTATCAGCTAGTTTTAGCTCTTATAACCTTCATGTTTGTTTGTGGAGCTTTGTAGATCAGAGTTCGTTATGTTACGGAAGGAAGGCGAGAACTTTGTTCAGCGCTAACTTCCGGGTTTGTCGGGTGATGCTTTTGAGGGGCAAGATTACCTTTGAGGTTTCCTCTTTGTGTTTCACTTGCTTAAAATTACTGGGCAGCATAACAAAATATTTTCTTCTGTCATCAAAACATCAAAGAGAGATTAACGAATTTCCCAATAACCGTTTGTACTTGCTGTCTTCGAAACTTTCTTCAAAGTTTTCTGAGTGAAAATCTCTCGTTTGGGGCGAGTTCGTAAATGAAGTCATCTAAGCTTTTCTTCAACTAGAGCTTAAAGTTCACTGGAGCTTCGAAAGACTTAAACTCGCTAAAGCTTTTAGCTTTATGCAATGAGACGAAACTTTGGAACATTCCCAAGACAAAAGGTTTAGATGAGTTTAGAGAAGAAAGTACAAATTACTCGAAGATGTTTTTGAGCTGACACTGATTTGAATCGTTGAGTTTTGAATTGTCCAATTAGAAATCGTTTCAACATGCACACATCTAAAATGTCTTTAAAACTTTTTGCATTTCCAATCATCAAGAATTATGAACTTTTTTTTATATAATTTTAAGAGAATCTGAATTTTGACGCTGGGTCTGCTGCCAAGGCTTGGAAATTACTTGGAAAGTTGCTAAGCAGCTTTCGGTTTTGCTTCAAAGCTTTTGGTAAACACTCAAAGAGATTCTTCCTCGCTTGTTGCTTGATGTACTTCCAAAGAAGTTCCAAGCGGTTTGGCAGATCGAACGGAAAGAAATTTTCGTGTGCTTATTAATAAATTTCTTGTCTGCATGTTTAGTTCCATGCAACTTATGGTTGTCTTCAATAAATCTCACTTTGGTCAATCACACATGAAAATACCCATAGTTTTACGTCATCGCGGATTGTGATGTAAAGAGAAAAGATAAATTTTGCTAAATCCATTATGACCATCGGCCATCAAATTCTCATTGATGACTCTTGCTCAACAGATGCGAGTTGAACTCGTAGACGTTCGAGCACGTCTCTGAGCAGATGTTGCACTTCCATGGGTTTGATTCGCTGTGGCATCCTTTGTGTAGAAAGTATAAAGTCTGATCGGGAAACTCGATGCCGCAGTAAGAACAGAGCAGATTCTTTTTTTTGGAATTTGATCCGAAGACGATCGTGTCATCGGCGCCTGTTGAAGTAATCGTGCCGTTCGATGTTGTCGGCGTAACTGGTTCAGGCGACACAATCATCGTGTTTGAACTGTTGCATATTCCTGAGTTATTCGACGATGTCGCCATCGACGATCCGAAGCCGCCAATGTTGCGAGCGACTCGATTGTTCGCCCTTGCCGTGATGCGCCTCTTGAGATCTTCACGCAGCAGTGATTTCAATGGTGATACCTGATGTTTGATCGACCCGAATCGACGTGAGACGAAGAGCAGCGGAAAAAAAGATGAAAAAAGAAAGAGAGCATTATTTTAGAGAAACTTTCGACCCAATTTTAGCAACGCGCCACACTCTGGCGCAACCTACTTTAATCATTGAGGCTAGACTTGAAGTGGGTGTAACACTTTCGGTTGAATTGCTAACACCTGATGAGTTTTGGGCTGAAGATGATGCATTGGCGGCTGTTTGTGATGACGGCTCCATGAGCATTGGTGTAGACGTTAGCGATCGTTGATTGTTACTCTTGCTATTGCTCAATGTGCTGTCGGACGAATAGTCGTCATTTGTCGTTGGCTCCTTTAAATAAATTATATCATTAGAGAGGCACTACACACTGCCGCTTTGCGGTTGTTACCTGTTTGATTGGAATGAGGCTTATCGACGGCTTGATGGCGTTTTCAAACATGACTTGACGCGAACTTTGAACTTCATTGGTCATAAGGGACGAGTGTGAGCTTGACGGGATGTTGGAATTGGAGTCGGCAGATTGCGGCGAAACGGGCGAACCGCCGTTTGTGATTAGTGGACGTACAATCGCTTTGATATCCAGTCCCGTTGAGGTCGTTGCGGTGACGGTTGTTGTTTGGGTGTTGGAGTGGTCGTTGTTGGTTCCATTGGAATTGCTGGTTGTCAATCTTATCGGGTTTATGTTTTCATTGTTATCAGCCATCGATATCTCGACATGTGGCGTGAGAAAATGCATCGGAGGCGTTGCATTGTCTGTGGAGCGCGCTGAGTCTCCGCTATCACTGAAGGCATTCGCACTAGCAGCCGCGGCAAGTGCCGGGAGAAGATGAGCTGAGTTTGATTGTTCCAACGCCAGAAGCAATGAAGACGGAGTTCCCGATCCTGGATTGTCCAAATCGATTCCATGCCGATTGAAGAAGTGCACTCGAAGGGACTTCATGGTGCCGGCTCGGTAGCTGCACAGCGGACAAGTCTTCACAAGATCGTGCTGACCAACGTGTTCATTCTGGAAGTGCGCTCGCATCGCGATCTGTCTTTGAAACCCACGATTACATATCGGACAATGATATGGTAGCGTTTTTGTGTGCGTCGTGAAGTGCTCGGCCAAGTGATCTTTTCTGAAAAATCGCTTCTGACACACGCGACACTCGTAGGGCTTGACTCCCGTATGCCTCTGCTTGTGCCTACGCATGTTGGCGCCATTGGAAAATTTCATCTAAAATCAACAGCAGCAGACAGAAAGAGATTAGATTTTATTTTGCTTCATTGGATGGGAAGGAAGACAAGCATTAACTAATGCGATTGGAATTTGTTTATGATACGACGCGTTGGAAAATTCCGTTAAACCTTTGTGGGAGCTTCAGGGAAAAGCTCGATAAGGATGAAAGCTTTACATTAGAGACGGGAATGAAGAGACGAGTTTTAACTGGATTCGTGTCGAGACAAACAAACAGCGACGACGAGACTTGATCTTAAATCAAATTAAGCGAATGCTTTTGTTTCTGAAATTGTTTCACGAAGAAGCCTTTGAAGACGCAGCTCCACTTTCTCGTCGCTGCGAGGCAGACGTGAAAACGTCGCGAGAAGCATAGAGAAAGAGAGACGAAAGAATCATCACGCCAGTAATCCAGAAAATCATAATGGAAACCGCGCGCGGCATTGTGAGGTAAAATGAAATTGAAACGAAGAAAAAGCGCTCAACCAGTGGGGAGAAAGTAAAGTAGGCTAAGCATACTCTGGTGATGATTTCTTTTTAGGGTAAGCGATTCAATCAACGGTCGGGCTAATCTCGAGCAATTAAACTTACATTGCACACGTCGCACTCAAAGAGCTTCCGTGGCGTTTTGTTGACGCTGTCGCCCTTGTTCGTATTGTTGTTGTTGTTGTCATTGTTGCTGGTAGTCGCGCTGTTGAAGCTGGAGCTCGTGTTGTTGTTATCATCGTTTGTGTTGCTATTTGGTTTGTTGATCAAGTTCAATCCCTCGCTGAATTCCATAAGAGCTGCTTCTAGCTTAACACCTGAAGATCGAAAATGATGCGCCAACGGATGTTGCAGCGTGTGCTGATCGTTGGACGCTTCGTTGTCACTCTCGACATCATCTCTCAGACTAGATTTGTACTCGACGTGATGTCCATCGTCGTAATTCGATTCGCTCACTTGATCGCCGACCTCACAATCTGGTTCATCTTTGGCCAGCATCAGGGGTTTCATTATTAATGCCGATGGGTGTAGATGTCTCGCAGGATTGCAAGACATGCGGAGTTAAAGTGTGCGGCACTTTCGTAATTCTCTCACGCTTTTTCAAGCTCCTAGAAAGTTATAAAAGTTTCGCAGACGATGAGTGTGTGTGTGCTCGGGTGAATCTTGATGTAATCGATTGCTTTGTGCTATTTTTCAATTACATCGTTCGCCTCATTTGCCTAAAATTAGATTAGAGAGAACGAGAAATCAAATACAAGATAATCGACAGATAGACAAGGAGCGGGGAGAAGAGGAAATTTTATCGATTTATGAGAACTTCGAGGAGAATTTGGATGATGGAAGAACAATTTTTCCTTTCGTTCCATGTGAAAGTGATTGGATGTTCATGAAGTGGCGCTTTGTAGATGTGAGAGTATTTCAGGGCGTTAGCTTTGAGCTTCGCATGATGTGGGGGTGACCGCATGAAAATCTGTGATAGCATGTGAGTGGAACCTAAATGGCCCAAGCGCCGAACATATTTCACCCGGCAAGGTCATTGCAGGTCATTTTGGAGCGAAAGCTCCGCACTTCGTTCTCGAGCTTTCATTTTTCATTCCCATTCGCTCGAATTCGATTTCCTTCTGTTTCATTCTTTCGTCTCGCTCGCTTGTCGTTCACCCGAACGGGTTAAACACTTTGGAGCTCATTGGAAAATATGTGTCAAAACCTCATTTATTTGGGTCGGCAATAATGAAGCGAAGAGAAGCAAAATTGTAGCAGTTTATAGTGGAAACGAAAACAACGTCCAGTGTTGATCGAAATTGAGAGAAAAAAGCGCCACGCTTAGCATAGTTTCCCTTCGTCATTTTCCTCCTATTTGAAAGATTCGAATCGTTTCCACTCTAGTTTGTTTGTAAGCATTTATTTCACGAGTATCGCACGCTTTACAAGCTCGAAGATGACGGTGATTATGAGAGGCTTTCTAGGTTGATCACACTCTTGGCTGTTCGGGCGTTTATGCTGATTCGAAACCTTTGCTCAATTTTAAAAATCAAATAAAGATTCAAGTTGACGGTGGATTGGCAAGAAGAAGCTGCCATCGATGGGTGAGTTATGCAACCCATTTGTCGGAATGCCGCTCTGATACCGATGTTCAAACTGCGAGCTTGTTGATACGAGGCTTTCAGCAACGATTGCATAAAGAGGAAAATGATCTGCCTCCAACGAGGTCTACTGATCGGTGTGATCTTTGCGACTTTAAAACGGTGACAGAGAGTTTATTGAACTTTTCTTCGATTTCTTTCACTTCCTTTAATATTCGTTGCATGATTCGCCCTCGGATCATTGGAGTTTAATGAAAAGTTTCTTTTCTGGGTTCAACTTCATCACGAACATTTCAACGGAAAACTTCTCAAGCTTCAAGCAACACAAGTCAAGCTCGTTTCCCTCAGCGTTTGTCCCATTCCGCAGCTCTTTGTCTTAAACTTTTCGTCGCGGCTCAAAAGTTTCAATGACCACGTTTAGATGGAAATCAGGCACATGTGAGCATGACCGAGAAGAAAATGAAAAGCTTCGCCGTTAATCTTGCAACACATTGCCGCCGTCGATTGCATTGTGGATTCGGTGAGTTATGGAACGATGGCGATCAGACGTGTCGTCACCGACGTCTCGAGATCTCAACCAACGCACCAACTTTCTCCGCTAGACTAATGACTCATTGCAACTTCTTCCCATGTACAACTCGTTTAACGACGAGTTATTAAGAACGCGTCGCTTTCAATCTTTTCTTTCTCCTCCTTGAATTCATTCAACTCTCCGGCAACCATCGAGCCACAATGAGAGTCTGCAGCAGCACAGCACAGAAAAATCAACAGAAAAAAGAAAAGAGCAGTCGAGAAGAAAGAAAAAGCGAAAGAATTGGGATCGTGTATTAGTAACCTATTTAAGTCACAGCGTCGAACAGAATTGAATGGAAAAGCTTAACATGAAATAAAAGGCAAAAACATATCGCGTACTATTGCACTACACAACTCTTTCGCTTCGCAATTTGACCCTAATTTAAGTTTTTGTTTTTCGTTTGCTCTTTTCTGTTTGGACTTAAAAAATGCCCGAAAAAGTGAGAGAAGCCAAGAGTTTCGCCGCGAAATCCGCGGCATGGATTTCTTGAATTCACTTTTTGCCGTCCAAATCGCACACATGCGACACGACATGTCCAGTATGTTAATCAAGTGTAACACCAATTTTATTCCACGGTGTGTCAACCGTCCCAACATTAGCGCTAGCTTTGGCTGGAGGAATTCAGTCAACGATTGCGTCCACGAGTTTCATATTTGTGAAGTTTCGAAAATCTTTGGAAACGATCGTTAGCATAGACTCAAGAAAAGTAGATCGCTCATCGTTTTCAAGCAGCGATGGTTAGAGGGAACTTGATGTGTTGGTCGACCAAACGTTGGCTTTCGCTAAACTTATTCGAGAAACGTTCAGCAGTCTGCTTTCCATTACATCTATGCAAATCACCTGTCTTCATCTATCAAGCATGGAGACTGAACACTTGTTAACTGCGGTCACTCTAGGCTAACATTATCTAAACTGTCAGTCTTCAGATCATTCAGAAAACACATTTTCCGATTTCAGCTACGATTTTTGCTACTTCTCGCTCTTTCGTTCAATCGGCAACTATTACATCGAAACTAGGTTCAACCGAGTTCATTGCAAGTGTTTGTAGCAATGCACAATTAAGTAATTTTTCAAGCTGTGCAACGTTTTTCTTCGCTCTCGCTGAATACTTCGCACGAGCGTTTCCATATCTCTCTACACTTCCAATCCCTGTCGCGCGAATTTATATATTGTGCCAATTGTAAAGTAATTATTTTTAATTTTCTACTGCTCTATATTCCGCATACGTTTTTATATTTTCCTCGCTTGCGTATATTAGTTATTGCGAATGTAGGTTTATCGTGTCTTCGTAGAGACGATCGCACATACGCGCGCGACTGTTTTTTTCGTAGAGCGTTTAAAGGAAAGTGTATGTAAATAGACGAAAAAAAAAGAGTCTCCGATGCGAAAAAAGAGGTCAACGATTTCTCATAATTTTTTTAATCAACTCGCGCAACATTCGGTCAGTCTGTCGCGCGCGCGAAGATGCGCGATATTCCCTATTGAAAAAAAAAAGAGTTGCAAAAGCTCTCAGCTCTCCTCCTCACGTCATTTTCTCTTTTCCTCTTCGACTGATTCATGCGATTTTGCGCCATCGCACTCATGAATAATAATCCACTATATATGCGATTGGTTACATATGATTACATATTTTATGGTTTCGAAAAATATGTTTCAGTAGGTTAAACTTTGGTTTAAAGACTTCGCCAAGCGTAGCTTATGTCGTTTTTGCGTCGATGAACCGTTTCGGGAGAGCGATTTTCTTTTCGTTTGGTTTTCGAAATCTTTTTTTTAGCAATCAACAATGAAGAAACCACGATTTTATTTTTCGCTTCGAGCTGGCCCAATTCGAATGCATTCTTCATGTTACACATTTTATTGTGGCGAGAAAAAATATTGAGCGAAAGAAGTAAAGAAACCAGAACAGAGACTCATCTCCGAAGCAAAGGAGTGAATGATGAGGGAGAGAATATGAAAAAATTTCACTTTATGAATGTAGTTTATCGGATTTGTGCTGATTCCGCTTTCGTCGGTATATAAGCCGACTGTTTTGGCGAGAAGTATAAAACAGCATACAATTTTCCCTCGGTTTCTTCTCCACTCACTCTCCGACGAATGTGTTTCGCTTTCCGTTTGATGGTGTTTGATTTGTTTATGTTTATTTATTAGCGCGAATGCCCGCTTTTGCAATTTTGCATCATCGCTCCGCCGATGTTATTTATGTGTTGAATGGGTTTGGGTCTGCATTTCGACATTCGGTATCTTTCCTTCGACGAGCAACACGTTTTGTTATGTGATGTGAACTATGGGCACAGAGGTGCAAGAGGGAGCGCGTTGAATGACCTACTGCGGGACGACATGGACGGAAGGTTTAGGGATTGAACTCATACGCATAGCATTTTGAAAAGCTTTGCAAACCATGTGGACTCGCCCCTTCAAGCCATCGAGTCTAATTTAATTTTAAACATTTCGGGGTGAAGCTCTGTGGTTATGAATAATTCAATTAGGGAGCTCAGGGTTTTTGTTGTGGTCATCAAATGCTCACCGCCTTTGCGTCGTCGGCAGGAGAGTGATAAGAAAGTGATAGCAAAATTAAGCGCGCGGACATGTAACGGAACGCCACCATTAGCCCTGCCACGAACGTGACGACATATTTATGATATTACATTATTAAGCATGCGGCGGTTGCGATATCAAGATTGCTTCCACTCAAAGCCATGTCCTCCTCAACGAACTCGTTAGTTTCCCACCCGAAAAACATCAAGAAAACATTTCCCAAACTTCACGTTGCGCTCGCTCGCGCGCGCTCTCTCTCACTCGCTCACTCGATTCGCTTCTTGTGCATGAATACATGGATAGTCTGTAAGTTTTTCCATAAACATTTTCATACGAACCATTTCTATTATAGATTTTTCCTTCACTTCACATCGTGCTCAACACAGCCAGAGTCGGAGCTTGATTTCTGTGTCGCTTCTTCTTGTTCTTTGTTGCTCGTTAGATTCCCCAAAAAAGGGAGAAAAATTAATACGAAGAAGAGGCGGAAAATGATGGAAAATTCTTTTTCGTCCTCGCCGAACGAAAATGTTTCCTCTTGTTCTTCTCTCTTTCTCTTTGCGCTGTTGTTGTGGGGCTGTGCCCTTGTCGGTAATCCTCAAGGAAAGAAAAATGTGTCAGTGGGAGAGCTTTGACTTTTTCTGGCTAGCGACCACGATCGGCTGATTACTTTCGCCGCTGACTAATTTGCCATCGGACAATTTGTCTAAATATCCATTGGAACCGCGATAAACTTTAATGGAAAACTCATTTTGTTTCTGTTTCTCTCGCCGTCACTTGACACAAACCGAGCCGAACAGAAAAAGCAGCTCGACTAAACTAAAAATCCATGTAAACGGTGTAGAAACTGCTGCTTGACACACAATTTTTGTCTCTCCAATTATGAGCCAAGTGTGGCGTTTGAAGTGGTCTGAGCTTAAGCTTGCAGCAGTAAAATATTTTCCAACGTAATTAGTTGACAGTTTTCACAACACAATCGTTTCCATTTACAAAGCTCTTCACGCTCTTCGGTATAAAAATATTTTTTCTCCTTTCTGATATCAAACTTTGAACTTCCAGACGAAATTTTTCAACTTTTTTCTACTTCGTGTCGCAACACAAAACTTTTTTTCTTATCACAGACTTTTCCTTCACACCGAACAACTCATAAACTTTCGAACGAAACTTAACAAAACGATCTTTCCACTTCGACTCTAATTCATGTCAACCGGTTTGATCCACAAAGTTGATTGCGACGACTTGCAATTCGATGATTTTCTCCGATTTTCAGTCCCGAAATTTTGATTCAATGCAAATCAAAGAAAATTTGAATGAAAATGAACCGAACGTGCACATCGCTAGAGAATCAGCGCATGTTTGGTGAGTTTGAATGGAGAGACACAGCGAAGAAGCGAAGAGAGACGTCGGTTACTTGCAAGCGAGACGACTATAGCAGCCGCATGGCTTTCGCTTTCTCTTGGAAATGAGAGAGAAATTCACGGATAGCTTTTTCGTTTGAAAGAAACTTTTCAACGATTTCAGGGAACTTTTTGAGATCGAACCGAATCATGCAACTCGGTAATCGATTACACTCGTGGTTGGGAGTTAACTCACACAAACTTCTGCTCTAAAATCCACTTTGGCGGCGCCAAATCACTTTTCCAAAATGGGAACGTTTGCCGAAACCAACTTCCTTCCACATGGTACAATGACCTATCAAGGCTAACAAAGTATCCCTATGAATTTTCTTGAAAGGGAGAGCAGCTTTTTCTCTCACGCGCCGACGCGGAAACGAGCTTTCGTCGGAGCTTTTAGCCAAGTTTTCACTTTTCAGCATAAAAGCTTTCGTTTGAAAGTTTCGACGTTTGTCTCGCGATCTTGACATTGAACTTCAAAAATTCATTTCCTTTCCAAAGCAGGCGGGTGAGGTGACAAAACGACTGGAAGAATAAAGATGTTCTAGTTTGATACTCTTTGATTTCTGCTTTGAAAAATTGTTCATTTGAGATCAGTTTATTTTGTTAGCAACTCAAAACTTCGAAAGCTTTGAGTTTAAGATTATTCACAGGTTGTGTGATTTAAGAAAATGATTGATTCCCCAAATTTTTGCAATCGGTAATATTTCTGAGGTTGCTTTTATTTGTGTAAACATTTTTTATAATTGGGTACAATATTTATTCAATTTAAGGCGTTACCTAATTGATTTGTTCCTGGCCTAAGCATAATTTTATTAAAAAATTCTATTTAGAAAATCTCCATACAACAGCAGTTAGTCAATACGCCATTAATAAATCATCTTACCAGCACGTTCTTCATTTTCCAACAACAGAAAGCTAAGAAAAGCATGCTTGTAACGCTAATTGATTTTTAATGTAGCATCTGAATCCTTGGGCTTTCAGTGAAAGCTTTCAGTTTGAGTTGACGTGAAAGCAAATTATTATTCAAACCCAGGAACCCTCCCAATCAAAACAACTTAAGAACAACATTTGTTCGCATCGACTTCTCTACCTTGACGTGGGTTTGTTTTCCATTTCGACCGCACGTCAATTCAACTCTGTTTTATCAATCAAGTTCATTCCTCCAAGTAGAGGCTTTCTGAGCAAACTTTTTAATTGAATTTCCGAAAGAAATGTCAAAAAGGTTTTTGATTTGCGCTCACGTTCGATTTGTTTTGCTCATGTTTCATTCTTCGTACTGCCTGCTATGAACGGCATGTAGTGCTCGAGCATGGAATGAGAATAATAGAAAAGCTGATTTGATGTCAATCGAAAAGAGAAGAACTTTTTATTTCGGATGACTTGTCAATCGAAATATGAGAAAGGCAGCCCGCCATGGACGAATGCATTTGATGTCATGCTTTCAGATTAAGTGAGCAGTTGACATGGCTCTACAGAAATCCTTTTGACATCTGTCCAGGAGTTACTGGCGAGGATAAATGGAATGCCAAACTGAGGCGGTCAATTGAACTTGCTCATTGGAATGGAATGAGTCAGGACGACCGTCAATGGAATTCGATTGGACAATAAGAACTATGATGAACAAGTTTGATTGTATTAAGCAATGCACAGCAGGGCAATCAATCTAAAGATTGAACAGAATTTCATGAGAGAATCACTTTGTATGTCGCTCCCAAAAAGACTCAAAGACTTGGAGAATGAATCAACAATTCTAAAGCTCTTGTAATGAGCTTAAAAGCTTCCAAATCGTTTTAAAGAATATAATCAATCAACTTATACTCAAGCTGAACGTACATACTAAGTAATTGAAGCAATATCGTTAAACCAAGGGATTTTTGTGAGTTACACAATTACTTCGTAGGTATATAGCTAATCAATCGTTGTCGGCATGGAAAATTGTTCGCCAAATGACACCTGAAGCAATTTTTTGAACGTCTCAAATTTATCTTTAAATTTTTTGTAAAGTTGCTGCCTAGCGTTAGAATTCAGGGGATAAATTAATAAAATAAGAAAACGTTGCAATTTCTATGCTGGAAAATTCTGTTTGAAACATTTATAGCTAATCTCACTGCAGTGTCTTAAAGTTTCTAAATGATCAAATTAGTTTTAACGATATCGTTGCAACTATTTTTCCCAGGATGATAGTTCCAGACTTTGACCAGTTTGAGCATCCAGAAGCTTCCAGATACAAAAAGTTTTGCATCGTGTTGCACAAACTGCATTAACGAGTCAACAACTTTCGTGCTTTCCGTTGCAGAAGTTTGCTGACAATCGCCTTTAATTAAATCAAAAACTCTCCTGCACAACTTTCAACTAGAACTAATCTGATAAGGAATTTAATTTCGCCTTCGTATCATCGTAACGACTCGAATCAATTAGTTTTAATTTCCGTCTGCTAAGCAAGGTATTGAACAGATTGTCGACGTTCCCCTAGAATTCTTCAAAGAAGAACGAAATTCAATTATTTTAATCTCAGATCACGCGAATTGGTTCATGAGTAACGAGTCTGAATTTACCTGCGAAGAAACTTTTGCGAGATAAGCAAATTAATTAAGTTTGCGGGGCTTCCATCAAAGATGTTCTTTTCTTCTTCTCGAGTCAATTAGCGAAGGTTTTCTTTTTCATCCGGAAAATTAAAATGTTCTTATTCAAGTTGAGCGAATGTTTCGTCATTGAATGTTTCGATCATGATTGTTTGCTTGCTAGATCAATGTTTTATGCTGAATGTTTCGCTCAGCATTGATTCTCGTTTCAGTCAATGACACTTTTAGTCTGAAGCGCGATTCATTCTTATGTTGCGCCTCGTCCCGAACGGTTGGACTTTTAGACTCTCCGTGAGAATAATAAAGTGTAAGAAGTGATTTAAAAGCAATAATTCATTCATGAGAGAGAAAATCTTTCTTGATAATTCCACAAATAATTAAAGGCTGTCGTTCTTGGATTACAATAAATGAGCTCTTTGGATTAACAAGTGATGTATCGTCCGGCGATTGCTTCAGTCGGCCGACTCATAAACGTGCATTTATTGGATTAAAGTGCTTCTCGTGCCAGACAGAAGTTAAACAAAGCGACGAGAACGACTTGAAGTTTAAAATTTCCTGAAATAGAAAATAGAATTTTCACAATCTTTCTCCTCGTGTTCAAAAATAAAGAAACGAAGATTCTTTCTCCGTGAATTCGGCAACAGAATTTGTGGTTATCGACTCGAATAAATTTCTATAATCGCTTTTATTGCGAAGGAACGAACGCAAGCGTGTTTCTCAACATAAAAGTGTCTTCATCTGCGTCTTTCCGCCACATCCAAAAATTAATTAGACCAATGAATTTCCAATTACTCCCTCAGCGGAAAATGTTTGCTCGTTAGCATTGCCGCCCCTCATCGCGCCCGACGAAAGTAATAAAAACTTTTTAATCTCCTTGACAAAATAACAAACTTTCACCCTCGGTGGAGAAGCTTGCATAACTTAATTCTCGCTTTGCGCCTCCCAATAAGTGAAGGAAATAATTAATCAACATGTTTCAACGGAACGCGACAAAAGAAAGAAATGAAATCAATAAGAGGAAATTGCATTAAAAGTTTCTTCCGTCTTCCCTTAAGTGAATTGATTTGCTTTGCCAACGACGTTGAAATTTTCTTGTCGGAAAATTCTAACGGAAAGAATTTCCGTGGAGACGAAAACTCGTCTCGTGTTTTCTTGGGAAAACTTTTCTAAAAGAAACTTGGCAATTTTTGCTTCTCTTGGAATTCATTGATAGGAATTTCTTCGATTATGTTAGGCGGAGGGAGCCGTTTGTTGATTGAGTCATTCACTGTTGATAGAGCGAATCGGCTAATCGGCCCTTCAGCTCACGTGCCTAACGAACTATTCCATTGAAGAGCCTCGTGTCTTCCTCTTTTCGATGCTGAGAAGAATCCAACGATTACCTTTAAAGCCTTAAAGAGTTTAATCTTTTCCACTTCTCTTTCATTGCCATTCATACCATTTAAACTGAATTCTTGAAAACATATTTCGCTGCAGGCTTCCAAAGCGATATTTGATGCTGTATGAGAAGAAGAAGAGCGCTCAGAAGTTGCGTGAAATTGTCTGAAAACTCAGTGGAAGAAAAGCAGCTCGAGAGAAAATGAGATTGTGAAAGACAAACAAGAAGTGTTCAAGTGTTAAGGCAAACAGAAACGAAATTGAAAATTTGAAAGTGAAAAGCTGTGAAGAAAGTCAATAAAAGATCGATTTGCTAGAGCCGCCCGCCATAAAAGGAAGACACAAAAGCAGTCAACGATGAAAGTCTCGGTCAACATCAAAGTGAAATCAAATGTAAAATGCATCATCTGGTGCTTGATGATTGTGTCAATGTTGGCTCGCTCAGAAGCCGGTTCGTGTCGTGAGTCTTCGCTCTGCTGCAACGGACGTGACTCGTCGTGTGTGGTTCAAAAGACGCCGCTCAATGTCATTAACGAGGACTCGAATGTTAAGCCGTGTTATTGCGACCACGCTTGCCTCAAGCTCGGCGACTGCTGTGAGGATTTTAAGTCATTTTGTGGAGGTAAATGATCTGGCCTCAACGCTTGGCCCTAATTGAATTCTTAATGACGTTTTCGTGTCGCTTTGACGACGAGGAAGAGAAAATTTATTCGTTTCCAATTTCCTCTTTCGCTGACAATCCGATTGTCGATTGAAGAAATTTCACTTCTCGTCAAGTTCGTCGCACACAGCATAAATCATCATAATTTGATTGCGTCGCTTAGCATTTTGATTTATTTTTCGTGTCATTGCGCTGACGAGGATAAGGAAGATCAAGAGAAGTCGATAAGAGCGTCGCAACATTTTGATCTCTTCAGACGTTCGTCTTCTAAGATGATTCGAATGATGAAGCTAATTAACAACGTTCATAGCCTGATTCGTTCTTCTTACCAACTCAGAATAAATTTTAAAGCGTGAAATGACTTTAAAATGATCCAAAGAGACCCTTTAAGGTTTTCTGAATTGTTCCACGTTTGGTTGTTGTCGGAAGAAAGTTAGAATTTTCTAACTAAGAATTTTCTTTTTGTTGCCTCATTTCTTCTCCTTTTCCTTGTGATGTTTGTTTGTTTGTTCAGAAACATGAAAGACTTTCATTGAATGGAACATTTACGCGTTTCGATTAATGGAACAAGTCTTTCAACAAAGAATCCAAAGCCTGAGACAGTCGAAAACGAACGTGGAGCGAAACGTGGTTCAACGGAAACATAAAATTCTTACTTCGGTTTTCGATTCGAAGAGTTTTATTGTCCGCCGCGAGTTTCAGGAACTGCAGAATTCCTTGCTGAATTTTTAATGATGCAAACTGCTCGCAGAAAGACAAACGAGCGGAGGTAAATCCGTTCATCGCGAGTCATAAAACGTTCTCTTTCCTTCTTTATCGTCGAAGCTCATGTTTGCCAAACTTCCCAGGAAGATGTTTTGTTAATGAACACGAAGGAATTTACGAGTCTCATGATCGACGCACGAGATCACTCCAGGCTGCAATTGTGAATAAATGAAGCCTGAGTGTTTCGTTTCGCTCGTTTGCGCTTCATCATCCGAGCGTGGGCGCCAGAATTTCAATTTTCTCACGACGCCGATGATTCATGAACGTTCTTACTTTGTCTTCGAAGCGAATGCCGACATGATTAACTGTCTAGCGGGCAATATTAATCGCAAAATGACCAATTATTTCTCTCCACTCAATCACAAGAGGATAATCACGTCGACAATGAAATATATCGCTCATGGCATGTGGAAGTTTTTGACGAAGTGTGTCTCTAGTAGGATTGAACAGTTACGATCAATCAATAAGGTGGATTGGATTCGTAAGACATGACGCGGAGGCACATAACGAATGAGGTTCTTGTTCTTCTCTTACCTGGGTAGTTGCAGAACGCCCATCGAATTGAAGTCGTTGACGTTCGACTGAGTGCCATTACATTGCGTAAAATAACCTTTTCCTTGTTGTTGCTGACAACGATGTTTGCTCTGTAATTTATTCAAGAATAAAATCGTTCTCATGACCTCGTTTCCTTTTCATGAGCCTAAAGTTTCCTTCCACAACAATGCACATTAATAATGCATGAACTCGGTTGGGGAGTAGCTCGATATGTGTAACGTTTGTCATTCAACTTCATCGATTCCCTTCACGTTGATTCACGAGCCTTCTTCTTGTCGTAGGCTGCTCCTAGATCGATCGCATTTCAATAAATCAAATACCCGTTTAGAAGATTGAGTGCGAAAGTTTACATCATAATCGAAAGCTCTGCGAGTTTCGTGGCTGTTTGTTCGGCAATTCGTGCTTCAACGACTTTGAAAAGCCAATAATCGAATCATCTGAGAAACTTCTGTTTGAAATAAACTTGAGAATTCTTCTCGACACGATTCCATTCAAGGAAAATCCTCTTCAACCGCTTTTGAAAATCGTGCACCAAATGTCTCATGAAATCGAGTCTGGCATTGGGAAAAGTTGTGACAGAACTTCTGCCTCCACGACAATAAAATCTTCTCGAGACTTTGTTAAACAAATCGAACGACTCTCAAATCTGTTAATGAGATCTTGAAACGTGCTAAAGCGACTGTGTCGTATCCGTCACGAGTTTATTAACTCTCGAAACCAGCAGCAGAAAATGTAATCAAAACTTTCATTCGTTCATTCCAGTGATTGACTGTTTGCTTTCCGAATGGGGTCCCTGGAGCGAGTGCGATGCCAAGTGCGGCACAGGCTCGAGATCTCGCACCAGGACCGTTCTGAGGGCTCCTGAGAATGGCGGCAAGCACTGCGTGTCGCTGACGCAGAAACAAGGATGCGAGGGATTCAAATGTAAAAGCTTCCATGAGCGGAAAGCAATGAGCGGTGAGTTGCCTTCGCTCCATCACGGAAAGCTTCATCTGGAAAATGAAATTTAATTTGTGAAAATAACAAATTGCTAGAAAATTCCAACAAAAGAAGCTTTTTGTTCTCGTTTGATTGATTGAGTTTCACTTCGTTTATTTTCTTATAAATCTTATTTTCACTCTCCATAGAAACTGCGATGCTGTTGCCATCCGAGTTCTCGAAGACCCGACGTGAAAACGACAAAACAGACATCAGAAGAAACCTGAAGCTTCGCTACACCGACGCCTACCGACACAATCGTGATAACGAGTAAGTTTTCATTTGCATAACAGATGGAATCGCTTTCTTCCCCTTCGAGATAAAACTTTGCTCTGGAAGCTTTTGTTAACAGCAACGTGAAGTTTCACAAGCTTCGCCAAGTTTGAAACTATTCGGTCTCGAAGCATCCGAAAATATTTTTAATTGAATCATGTTCCACTTCCCTTCGACCTTGTTTCCTTATCTCCTCGGGTCGAGATCATCAGGTAGAACGAAATTCTTTTGCAAACAATAGGGGAAGAAAATTTATTTGCGGAGACGAGGAACCTTGTTAATAAGTTTGGTTGTTCTTGCGAGAGATTCAAAGTTGTGAGGCGAGATGGCTTCGAGCTTCTTTGTGGCTTCAGCAAGACAAGATTAATTTCCATCTCATCCCCTTGACATCCTTCGTGCTGCCACAAGACGATGATTTCATTCTATCGAGTGTCAATCCTTCTATTTATGTTCTCTCATCAACTCTTATCTCTTCCAACAGATACTGCATAGAGTTCGAGGTGATTAAGGCAACAAAGGCTTGTCGAAAGGACCCGACTTACAAACATCTTGAAATGGGCGAACGTGTCGTTGTAAAATGTGATCTCGAAGCATTTTTGCCAAACGAGGAGAAGGACGACAACTCAACAAACGAGATTCACAACCATTCTGGGCACAACAATTTAGAGAACGAGACAATAGAAGACTACAAGCATTTGAAGGCGGTAAGCAAGTCAAAGTACAGATGTCGAGGCGAGGGTTCAACCGGACGAAATACCCGATTCAGTGCGATGGCGACTCCTTCCTGTCACGGCAAATGGATGCGACTAAGCATCGGACAACCCAAGAAATGCTCATATCAAGACGCTCACTTCATCTTCGTTTAATCCAAGAAAGTCTCCCAATCAGTTAAACTCATTCAAGATTAGATCAAGTGCCATAACAAGACGAACAATTTTCATTTCAAATCGAGAAAAGAAATGTAAATAAAATTTTCATAGACATTTTCCTTTTGTGTTTTTTGGTTGATTTAACTTGGACTCGAATATGAAATGCAGAGAGAGTTTGATTAAAATGTCAAATGTATGTACATAAATCGAAACGAATTGATGGAAACTTCCTCGAGCAAAAGCTAATAATCTGACCGGGATTTCAATCATTTCCCATTCAGCTTTGTTTCAATGCAGACGAAAAGTTTCAGGACTTTACAAAATATTTACTCTGCTAAATTTTCTCGGAGAGCAATTTAAGAATTCCCCGAAACGAAGATATATGAGGGAGAGAAAAGGAAAAGGAAAATTTAATCTAGTTGGACGTCGACCCCGTTATCTCTTCCATTTTGATGGTTTTTAAAATCCTTAATTGATTGTAAAGAATCGAAATGTTTGAAAGATATTCGTAGCTTAAGACCTTCTAACTTAGAAAATAAAATGAAAACTTTTTGCAAGAAAACCCATTCATCGCTTTTGAGTATAAAATTTTGGTTTACAATTCTTTTTTCAGCATTTCATACGAAACCTACGTTCAAATGGAATCTGGCGATGACGTTCGAGTTTCCATTTACACAGATTTAGCTCGAGCTGTACTCTGAATTTCAAACCAAATGCCATGTTCCAGGACTAATTGTTAGCTTCATTCCATTTTATACAAACTCATGCTCGATAATTTATTGTATGAGCAAATTATAATCGCGAAAATTGAATGAAAGGACGGAAATTATACATAAATATGCTTTTGAAATAATTACGCCGCATTGACAGCGATAATTATGAATGGGAAAAACGGCGTGGCTTTCATAATTAGAAATCGATGTCTCTCCCCATTACAATCCATTCAGAATCATTAAATGATGGAGGTTTTCTCTCAGAAACAATCTCGATTTGTTTAATTGGATCCACCATAAATTGAGAAACTATCCGTAAGCCTTCTACTGAGTAATTTACAACACGATAATTATATAAGAACTTCTTGGTCTTACTCACTTCAATTAGACTATTCGAGAGAAATCGTCAAGAAAATTAATTGACAGACTCATTAAGACTTTAAGGGTTGAAATTTCGAAATTGATTGCTCTACGAACCACTTAGTTGTCAAATGTTTTCAAGGAATTTCCTAATTAATTCTTGGAAACAATTCTAAGGGCTTGGGAGCTTTGGCATTTGTTGAGAAACTTCAATAAACCACAAACTGAATGCCAAGCAAATGTATTCATCGACTTTTGTTTGAGGCTGTGAATCACATGCTGTGATGAGCGACAAAAGCTTCGTAAGCAGAAGCTTTACCGGCGGAAATGTTCGCACAACAGCTTCGTATCGCTTTTCACACTCGATCGTAGTACACACGACATTGTTAAGAGCTTCTTAGGAAATTGACTCAATAGAATTCAAAATCAGAAACTCGTGTGTGAAGTGACGGAAGCGATTTCGATTGTGTAGCGATGAAGATAAATGGATTGAAAAATATTCAAAAGCTTCTCTTGGCAAGGAACGCGACGCGACAATGCAGACTGAAAAACATTTTATTTGCGATAAAAATCATTGCTCGAGCGCAAATCTGATTGAACGATTCATTAAATTTGACTGCAATCTTGATTAAAATGCCAATTCGATGAAAAACGGAGAACACAAAACGAGCCGCACAAATTGAAAATTATTTATTCGTCTGCGGCTTTGAGTGCCATAAAAAATTTATCAAACAAATCGCACCAAATTGATTTTAAATGGAAGCAACCAAGTTTTATTTTCCTGATGTTTGTCTCGTGAAGAATTTAAAACTTTTGGAAGCTCCGTTAGAAGTTTGGGAGGCTCTAAACAGCTGAGGTGGTCATTAAAATTCCGTGCTTTCTGTCGCTTTCTCTAAACTTCATCCATGAGTCCCGATATCTATTTGCTTTCAGGATAGAACTTTTCTCCATCGACGGTACTCTAAACTCTACCACCTCCTTACGCAAAATTCTCGGTTTCAAATGATTTCGACCCGAAGAATCAAATGCTTTAAACTGAAGTCTGTTTCCTGTTTGCTTAATCCGTTGGTTAGCTTATCATTTAACTGCAACTGCCAGGAGTAGGTATTTTTCAACAAAGAAATAAAAGCAAGTTGCTAATCTCCTAGAAGCTCTTCTCAGCTCAGAACAGCTCGGAAATATGTCAAGTCTTGCTGAGAATGTGTTTGCTCATGATATGATAAGTACGAGCTGCAAAAGCTAAAGACAATCTCGGTTTCCGTCATGCTGCGGTTGCTATTGTGGTGAGTAGTACTCACGTCTGTCTCGTTGCTTTTAGCAAGTCGGAAACGGAGGGTTCGTTATCACAGGAGCTCAGTCTTCAAGAAAACTCGTCAAAGAAATAAAATTGCGTACGCCACACGATGTTGCTTTAATTTAATTCAACCGTCACGCGGATATTTCATAGAACATCTTACAATGGTCTAAGTGAGAAAAAGGAAATTCTGACGGCATGGAAAAAATGCAGCTGCTCCAACTATTTTAAAAACGAGTTTTGTTAACGCAATTCAATTTCCTCGACTTGACAGCAGGCCCGGAATTTTGCATACAATTTATTTGTGTTGTAAAAACGTCGCTTGCAACAAATTTACGATGACTGTCGGCCTCAAGAGCTCAAAGAAAATATGTACGTAGTCCTCGGCATCAAGTCGAAAGAAACTTCCCTCCCTCCAGCGCTGCCTCCTTATTTTCAGTTTTCTCCGCAGCTGCATTTGAAATGAAAGTTTCGCAAAGCTTTCTCAAATAAAATTGCAAACGCTAATCTGCTCGAGTTTAAGTTTTGTAGGAGTCAATTTGTCTTAAGAAGTTGAAATTTATCTTAAGGTAGGGAATTAATAGAAAAAACTTTGTCGTGAACATGAAGAATAAAAGTTTACCGAAAACGAAGAAGAATTACTGCTGTAAGCCTTCAGTAGATAAAATTTGTAGCATCGAGAAGCATGACAACTTTTTTTGCTACACATCATGAAATTTACTTTTAGAGACGCTCAGTGTGGCAGGAAAATATGAGATACAGATAAACTTTCTTGGTTTATACAACATTACCATGACAAACTTTGTTGCGGCGATGACTGGATCAGAATCCGAACTTCAGACTGAACATCGAACATCAAATTCCAGCGAAGAGAAAACTCAAACTAAGTGAAAACTTGGTCTTGTTTAGTGGCTCAATTTAACAAGAAGAATTTTGCCACATCCTCGCTATAATTTACTTTTACAATATTCCAAAATATACGACTTATTATCAAGTTTGCTGCGGACGGAAGCTCTTTACGAGAAACAAACTTCGCCTTTGGTTCGATTTTAATAAAATATTTCAAATCGAATATTTACACTAAATATTCACACTTATTGTTCAGCAGAAAGCGATACGAAATGAAAGGTCACAGAATGACGTAGTTGCAAAAAACTATTTCGATCATATTGATGTCATAGCCCATGTACTCAATGAAAAAAATTGATTGAAATCGTCAACTTTATGGAAAACAAGGAGCACAAAAAGAGCCGCACAAATTGAAAATTATTTATTCGTCTGCGGCTTCGAGTGCCACAAAAAGTTTATCAAACAAAACGCACCAAATTGATTTAAAATGAAAGCCAGCGAATTCCATTTCACTGATATTTGTCACATCAAAAGGAAAGATTGATGCAACGCGTAGCAAGCACTCGCATAAAAAATGCATTTTCGCTTACCGTGTCTGAGTGTATCGACGCGCTGTTACTTAACCGATATTTACTGTGGTGTTTCGTATAACTGAGAGTGAAAGTCTTGCACTGACCAAACTGAGCTCTTCTGTATATCTTTTTGCTTTAAAATTCATCAAAAAATATTTAATCAACTGTTTTTCAGCAACAAGTTCGCACCAAGTGTACGATCTGCTTCCCAAAAAATTATCAATTCATTCGCGCATCGTTCGGTTTTGCAGTAGGATGCTTAATCTACAACTGTTCTTTCAAACTGTCTCGTTGGCTGGGTGAGTCATAATTGATGGATCTGAGCGATTGAAAAATATATATTTAAAGAGGGAGGAATCCCGTCGTGAGTGCTTTCCTTGTCGCATTGGCCTTGCAATTATCGATTCGGCCCGACTATGTTGCTGTGCCTGACTACATGACACGGCCGAGTCCAACGTACAATCCCAGCCCAAATAATAACCCCTCGGTTGGTTCGCTAGGATTCGTGGCTCGTGCTCTTGACTGCTTACTTGGAACCTTGCAGAAAGTTCCCGACAACGCGTGTGAAAGGTCGAAGCAAAAATCGGATTTGACGTTCGATTTCATCGTTGTTGGAGCTGGCGCCGCTGGTTCTGTAATCGCTGCTGGATTAAGTAAAAATCCGAAGTGGAGAGTTTTGCTTCTTGAAGCTGGCGATGAGCCTGTGATGGAATCCGTGGTAAGTTCTTGAAATTTTCTCACATATGTAGTCAAAGTTTATTCTAATAGCCGCGTGAACATCTAATTTAAGCCGCATATGACGTTCCCTTATGGAGTAAACAATACAAAAGTTTGGAAATACAGAACCGAAGTAGCCAATACGTCATCACAAGCGTTCGCTAACGGTCGGCCGATACCATGCGGTAAACAAGTGTAAGGCAGGATAATCCAATCATGACCTTGAAACTTCTTCAAGCCATTCTTTATTAGTGGTGGCTCGACTGGGAACAACGCTATGGTTTACGTTTGCGGACAAAGGAGAGACTACGATGGTTGGGCTGCGTTAGGAAACGACGGATGGAGCTACGATGAAATTTTACCATTCATTATGGAATCGGAAAACAACATGGATAAATGCAAAGATTCAGATTACCACGGATTCGAAGGCCGCTTGGGTGTGAGCTCATATCCGCGCATTGATCCTTTTATTGACACTATGGAAGCCGCTGCCAACGAACTTGGCTACAAGACATTACTTGACATAAACTCGGGAGAATACAACGGATTCGTCGAGCTACAATGTACAGCTAAGAATGGAGAGAGGTCCAGCGCTTACCGAGCTTTTCTTCAGCCAGCCAAAAACCGAAAAAACCTGTTTGTGGCAAAAAATGCACTTGTAACGAAAGTTTTGTTTGACGGAAACAAAGCCATCGGCGTGAATGTGAAAACTTCGCGATATGAATGTCCTTCCATCAATTTCTTTGCGTCTAAAGAAACGATTCTCTCAGCCGGCACATTTGGATCACCGACAATTCTTCTACGGTCGGGCGTCGGACCTCAAGAAGAACTGAAAGCATTGGGTATCGATGTTGTTAAAAACCTACCAGGAGTCGGAGAGAATTTGCAAGATCATACGTTCATGGTTAATTACGTCAAAATCGACAGCAAGATGCCTGTACAAACTTACCTCAGCATCGTACCTGAAGCTTTTAAATTCTTTTTCAAAAGAACCGGAGCCTTCACTCAATTGACCACATTCCACGCTAACCTTTTCATTAACGCGACTGATGTCAACTCGACAAATTCAGATATTCAACTCGTCTATAACCATTTCTCGAAAAACCTCATTGACTTTGCCAATAATTTAGCGAACTTTGGGTTCAAAGACGAATATATATCTCAAATCGTAGAGGTGAACAAAAAATTTGAGCTGCTTGAGTTCTTCACGACTATTCTCAATCCAACGGCTAGAGGTAAAGTCAGCCTACGTAAGAAAGACCCAGAATCGTTACCGAAAATCGTGTCGAACTTCTTCACAAATGATGATGACATCCACGCGATTATGCAGGGTTTCAATAGGACTCGCCAACTATTCGCTACCAAAGCTATGGAAAATGTTTTCTTGGAGTTCGTTAAGCTTAACATCGAAGAATGCAAAGATCTGGATTATCCATCCGAAGAATACGACAAGTGCTACCTGAAATATTTCTCAGGTAACATGTGGAATGCTGTTGGAACTTGCAAGATGGGCCTACAGAGCGATGCGCTTGCTGTTGTCAATCCTTCTCTTCAAGTTCATGATATGGTCAACCTTCGCATTGCCGATTCGAGCATCATGCCGATCATTTCTTCAGGAAACGTGCAATGTGGTGTTTATGCAATTGGTCAGAAAGCTCTTAAGTTAATCGAGGACTTCTGGGAACATAAATAAATTGGGACAACGTAAACTTTAGTCATTCAAGCAAATTTGCCAATATAAAAAGTTTTCGTAAAAACATTTTCGTGTTATTTGAAATCAATGATGTGATTTCCCTCGCTTATAATCACATTTGCAATCATTCCCTCGTCAAATTTGCAATCATTCCACAGCAGATGTACTTCAGTCGTCCTACAATTAGAAAGGAGAAGTTCAAGATATTTCAGTCTGTTTGATAACACATGAGTAAATATATTAACAAGTCGGTTTTCTCTTGTCAGTTACTACAGATGTCACAGCAAAGGTTCAACTGCTGAGCAAACTTCCTGTGTCTGTTGAGACAGATCAATCAACCGAAAGAAGATTATTATTCTCCGTTACATCTCTTAATCAATTAGCGATAGAGTAATTAAAAAATATTTTCTAGAATATTTGCAATTGATTACTGACTTGGCATTGCAAAGACAGTGAACCTTTGAACATGTCAAACAAAGTCTCAATTTTACGTGAATTCTACGTGATGGCTGAATTTAATTTTATTTTTGGCTAAAATCCATGGCATGCGAATATTTTGACGACAGCAATTATAAAGTCCTCGCAAGAAAGTCCTAATATTTTATCATATTTCTACTCCTCCTACCCAGCATGGGCCAAAAATGTTCCCTGTGCCGTTGATGAAAACATATTTTCACTCCATTTATCTCCATAAATTATTCATTTTGCATTGTGTTTGCATTGTGTGGAAGAAGCGCTAGAAATGTTCATAAACAAAACAATTTTGATGGATAACACTGTCCGAGGATGAACGATTGGTTGTAGAGCGAATTAGATTCCTTTGTGTTTTGAAATTGGAATTTACTTGTTATTTTCTTCAGACAATTGTTTTGATCCTTAATCTTCGATTTATCCTTTAAGAGTAATTGTGAGTTGTTTTTCTAAAGATAAAGAAATCCTCTTTGAACAAGTTGTTACCTGATTGAAAGTCGTTGCTCTTGAGAATGCTGCAGCAAACATTTTCTACTGAAGACGATTACGTATAAGTAGAGACGATCGAAATAAGTCTCGCGTTGTCAACATTCTACGATATTGAACGAGGAAATCTGTTCTCGTAATAACGAAATGGTAATTCCTTCAAAAAGAGCAGGCGATGGCTTGCTGACGTTTTAGAATGTTCAATTTTCCGCTTCGCAAGCTTTAGACTTTCGTGATCAAGCTGCAGGTCGACTGCAAGTAAACATAAAAGAGGAAATTGCTCGGCAAAACTGCGACGGTTGCGAAATACCCATGCACCCTTTTCGAAAAAGGAAGGACTGCGTTTATTCTCCCGGCAACAAATTTTATCCTATCTCTCTTATTAAATATTAACAGTTTCAAGCTGAATCGATTTTGCCATCGCGAGGGACGAAATTTATGTTTCTGTCCAGGGCGTGATTTGGACGAGACACGATTGCTCCTTAAAATTTTAATACGTGACTTCCATCTCCGAAACTCATCCGGACGAGACTTGAAAATTGTTCCAACGACTCCACATTTAGATGGAGAACAACGTTCATACATTGGGGTCTTGCTGTGGTAAAAGATTCCATCATCGTCATAAAACTCGTGAGTTATCATCGCGGTTAAATTATCAAATGAGAAAATTTATCTCGCCATAAAACTCTGTGTTCCTAAGCCACAGCGACGCCGAAATTGACAGACAAATGCTCGATTTAATGATTTAATCTGACTGAAAAATTCTAAATTGAAATTTTACGCTTGCCGAAATGATCAAATTAAGGTTCAGCAAATCCACAGTTCTTTTATTAGACAGTAAGTCTTATGTGTATTATATGGTTGTAACCGAGTTTTCAGAGAAATTGAATTACGTTTGCGATATTAGAGAGAAGCACGTGTGTATGTCCATCCCAAAGAGTCGCATATGCTGAGCCCAAATGGCTTTGAAAAGTTCTTGACAGTAATTATTCACGTTCTGATATAAAGTGCACGTCTCGTTTCAGTGTCTAGCTGTTACATTTAATATGATTGAAGTTTTAAAGCCAAACATTCATCTTATCCAGCAATATTCAGAGCTTCCGGCATGACATTCACTAGATATTTAATCATGAGAATTTAATACTAAACGAACTAAAATATTTGTCGTGAAAATTACCACATGCAAAGTTGATGGGTCAATTTTCGACAAGTTCTCAAAGACCTCAAGAAAAATCGATTACAATCTTGATCAGGCGTGTGTAGCAGCTTGAGCAGTCTCGGAAGGAGCACTTTGCGTCATGTCAACATCGTCGATTTAATGGAAATCACGACCTCGACGATTTCTACGAAAAATGATGTCGTTAATGTGAATCGTGTTGGATGGAGAAATCCAAAGTCAAAATGAACGCAATGGAACGAAATAGAATTGATGTCCATTTGCGAGATAAGGAAAAGTAAATCATGATCGATTATCATGACGTGCGAACATTTATTTCACTTTGCATGTGCTTGAACGTCCGGGTTCTTTGTCGGCCCAGTAGGTTATGCGCAGTATTTGAGGATATTCTTCGAAAGCTTTATCGCAAACTGACAAAAGCACGGAATTCATTCGTTTCATAAATTCTGGAATTTTATTTCACCTTCCACTGAATCTCGGATTGACGTCGACCTCAACCTGCCTTGATGTTTAATAACAAATCTCGTTGAAACATGCGATTGTTTGCAATTTATTCTGCACAGTTGGAGCGTGCTATTGATTTTCCTTTTTTTTTTACCTTATTCTGGGAAAGTACGCGGTGCCAACAACAATGTGGAAACAGAAATTTAATCACTGCTGCTCGAGAATGCAACGCAACTGTGAGCATTCAGGTAAAGAAACAACGGAATCAACAGCTTCCGCTCACAGATTCGCGCGTTCGATCGCTAACTGTATCGGCAGAAGCCTTCATCGGGATATTCAATAGCAAACTACACACGTTGAATACTTTCAAATATTTCCGAAACAGAACGTTGAGACAGACAACTGACTTCATGTGCGTAATCGATTTTCATTCTTTCGCTGCTGAACAAACTTCATCACTTCCCGAGGAACTTTTTCGATCAAATTCGCTTCGCTGAAAGCTCAAGTACAAAGTTTTTATCAAACTAGTGGCTAGTGGTGTGGAAGCGATGCTTTGACACTTGTTGAAGACAACTTTGAGATGTCGTCGTCTCTACAACTGTACGGATGATGCTACTCAATTGAATAAAAAGCTGCCACAGTTCAAATTATCTTATCAGTCGATAATTGTTTCAGTCCGTGGAAAGATGGCAATTCTGTTCCAAACTTTATATTATTCGTGGTGAGTGATGTGGCAGTGAAAAAAATTGCTTAAGCTTATACGAAAGGTTTCTAGGGGAGCCTACAGGAGCTATCTGGCGACTGGGTTCTTGCTGGTTTTGGCCTTTCAGCTTTCATTTCGCTCCAATTATTTCGCTGCTCCAGACTACGTGACAAGAACAAGTCCCACTTATGACCCTAACCCCAGTAACATACAAGCTCCAGGTACTGGACTGATTGGAGCAGTGCTTGGTCTCGTTGTTAAACTCTTGAACGGCCTTTCGGGTTTCTTGAGGAAAGTTCCCGACAACGCATGTGAAAGGTCAAAACATGGATCGGACTTGACGTTCGATTTTATTGTGGTTGGAGCAGGCGCAGCAGGTTCTGCGATTGCTGCTTGTCTAAGTGCCAATGATAAATGGAACGTTTTGCTTGTTGAAGCTGGAGGCGACTCGGTTATTGAATCTGTGGTACGTTTTTCAATATACAAAATAAGTCAAAATTCTTAAGAATATTTTAATTGCAGGTGCCCCAACTATTCACTTACGGCTTGAACAACACAAGAATTTGGCGTTATTCTGCGGAAAAGACAAACACATCCTGCCAAGCCTATAAAAATGGTTGTCCAATGCCATGTGGCAAACAACTGTAAGGTCAAACTTATTAAAAATTTGGATAAACTTTTAAATTTTACAAAATAGGAGCGGAGGAACTGGAACCAATGCGATGATGTGGGTTTGTGGACAGAAACGTGATTACGATGGCTGGGCGGCTGAAGGCAACGATGGATGGAGCTACGACGAAATGCTTCCGTATATCATGGCGACTGAGAGAAATGTGGACAAATCGAAAAATCTTTCTTATCACGGAACTAAAGGCGCAATCACAGTCAGCACAAATGTCTATGAGGACCCATTTAAAAACGCCTTGATCAATGGATATTCAGCTCTCGGGTATAAAATTTTGGATGACATCAACCAAGGCGAATATAATGGATATGCCGACATTCAAAGTTCTGTCAAAAAAGGGGAAAGATGCAGTGCTTACCAAGGCTTCATTCAGCCCATTAAAAACAAACAAAACCTCTTCATCGCCAAGAACTCACTCGTCACGAAAATTTTATTAAATGGCAAGAAAGCGATCGGTGTGCGAGTGCAGACATCTCGATCAGACTGCAAATTCATAAATTTCAAAGCATCTAAAGAAACAATCATCTCTGCTGGAGCTCTCAACTCGCCTGGCATTCTAATGAGGTCGGGCATTGGCCCCGAAGATCATTTGAAAAGCGTTGGCGCACCATTCGTTCTGGATCTCCCAGGAGTTGGCCAAAACTTCCAGGATCACATCTACGGGACTTACTATTTGTCAGCTTTTCCAAACGCCAAAGCTCAAGGAAATTTCGATCTCTTCAAATATTCTGCACAATATATAGCACTTCGAAGAGGATATTTCTCTCACTTGTCGACTGTCAATGCTAACGGTTTCATCAATGCAAATGATGTCAATGATACAGACTCAAATATTCAAATTATTGCAAATCGAATCGATAGATCACAAGAAGACTTTGCAAAGGTTTGGGAAGACTTTGGTCTAAAAGACGAATTCATTGCGCAACTTCTACCATTGGGCGAAAAAACAGATATCGTTCAAGTCTATGTGACTCTTCTTAATCCTAATGCAAGAGGCAAGATTGAATTGAGAGATAATAATCCCGAATCGAAACCTAAGATCACTGGTAACTTTTTTGAAAACGAAGAAGATATCGAAACAATTTTGGGTGGCATCAGAAAGTTTCGAGAGCTCGTTAACACGGAGGCCTTCCAGAATATAACGCAGGCTAAGTTTATCAAGTTCAATATTCAAGACTGCAACGGATTGCCTTATCCATCGGACGAGTATGACAGATGCTATATAAAGCATTTCTCTGCTGTCTTGTGGCATCCCAGCGGAACTTGCAAAATGGGACCATCGAGCGACCCGCTAGCCGTTGTCGATGCCTCTTTGAAAGTTCACGGAATTGAAAATCTACGAGTAGCCGATGCGGGAATCATGCCAAAAGTTACTTCTGGAAACACTCAATGTCCATGCTACGCAATTGGACAGAAAGCTTGTGCTCTTATCAAAAAATCTTGGAAATAAGGCGTTCAAACTTCCTGTGGAAAAGTGATAAAAAATATTTTTTAATAAAAACATTTTTATTTCAAATATGAATTCATGCGTCAGTACTAATTATCAATTGAACAGTTCAAAATGATCGCTTTTGTTTGCAAGGACAAATTCCACATCATGTGACTCGAAACAGTACGTCATCTGCTTCAAATATTTGTCACCTGCTTCAAATATCTAATTGTTATTGATCCTAAAAGTCTGGCTCACATCACGAGTTTTATATAGCTGATGCCTGGCGCTCGCTTTGTTGGCAGGGCTCAAAATTTCATTGACGCATTGCTTTTCTTTTTATTATACAGTTTTTTGACTAGAAACAAAGATCACGAATATTTAATACAAAGAGTGAAAATAATCGAAAAGTTATTTCGAAACTTCTTAAAAAAAGTTAGTAAGTAAGATTAATGGTCACTAAGAGAACATTTTCAGAGTAGGCTGTCGGCGATAAGCATAGTAGTGTCTTTGAAATAAGTTTGAGTTCAATATTTAACCATCTTATGAGTTGAACTTCACAAAACAATGGTGATGAGGAACACTTGTACCAACTCAGCTGTTTAACTAGATATGTATGAAGTTTGCAGTGCGAATGAAGTCAGCATTAGTTCGTAACACTGTCTGTTCTCATTAGATCATTTCTGAGTTCGAATTCAACTTCATCTGTTCAAATAGTCATATGAAAGACGAAAAAATTTTACTGAGAAAAAATTGGGGATGATTTGAGCTTACGGAAAAGTTTCAAGATAAATTTATTTTCGAAGAAAAGCTTCAACAAAGCGTTTGCAGCCGGAAGTTTGAAGAAGCAATTTCTCTTTTGTGTTTGAATTTTCCTCTCTCCCTCAACTTCTATTCAGCAGCAAAACTCCTGGCAAAACATTTCTCGTTTATTTAACTTCACCTGAAGATTTCACCTCTCAAGTTAACGAGCAAAACTTTGGTTTCAAGAGACGGAAGTCAGCGCTAATTACAGTCTAGGGGAGTGGGAAAACTGTACAAAGATTCGTTAAACCGAAGCTAATCGAGAAACTTTCAATTGCCATCAATCGGAAACGCTAAAACTTTTATTCATCTAAAGGACTGACGAGATTCTTCCTCAACAATTCAACCCAACCTCGAATAATTTCCCCTGAATTTTCACTTAAATTGCAATCAAGAGCTCCGAGAATTTCTGATTGCACTTTAATGACTTGGAAATGAGAATGCAGAATCGAGAGAGCGACGACGAAGGAAGCACGTAAACAAATTTGTTTTCCTCAATTTTCCTACCGGATCAATTTTTCCGTCTTCACTGCTTTGGCAGCGAGATGAATTCTCGGAGGTTTTAATCATTTCCATGGGATCCGAAGGCAATTTGGCATGCTTGGGAGCAAAAAGTCGTTCGTATGTAAAAACAATTTCATCATTTTCATTGCTGATCGATATCGATGATGGAGAAAGAATGGAGTTCGAACGAAGGTAACTTTCATCTAAGGGATCGGAAGCTTGCGAATTGAGTGAACAGAAAATTGTCGGAAGAGTGAGTGAGCGAGAACTGTGAGTGGGACGAGGTAAATAAAAATAAATTCTATTGTGTTCACGTATGAGAGGGAGAAGAATTTTTTGATCAATTTTTCCGTTGAGATGAACATCAGGTGGTTCAACAGGAATGATGGAGCTTTAAGCTTGTAGAGCTTCTATTAGTTATCACGGTTGAAGCATCGTTGTCGTTCTTTCTCTTTGCTTTGAGCCAATAAATTCTCACATTTGATTCGCTTGTTCGTCACGCTAGACATGATAAAGGAAACTGTCATCCTGCAGAGCCGCCTCGAGTTTTGTTGGCGGGAAATTGCTCACATCGTGTCGTCTGTACGTGAGACTTCCCAATACAAAACTCAGTCACTTGACGACTTCAGATGTTCACGCTTTGATGATTTATGATGTGGGAACACAATTAACTGGAAATGAATCACCGGAAAATTATTTCTGACGCTCTTGTTACGGATTGATCTGCTCGGCGAATCCTTCCGTTGAAATTAAATCAAACTTTATGTATTCTTTGGCAAATCCTGAAAACCAAATATCCGCAGAGATTGCTTTGCATGCGAAACTTTTCAAATCAAACTCGAGTTCCCATTTGTTTTATGGCTTTTCATCCCTCTCGCAAACATGCGCGATGTTTAAATGAAGCTTTGAAAGCATGAGAGCGAACACGAAGCCACAAAATCACAATGAGCTAGTCATCCAAAAGTTTAATGAGTTCATTCAGCGGCAGGCATTATAACGATGTTCAAATAAGTTTTATTTATAGTCGGGACTTCGCTGAAAGCCATAAATGCAAATTGGAGCGTTCGTTGCGGAAATAAGTGATTTGAAAATGAGGTGTAGGTAAGTCTGACTTTTCGATTGCATTAGCATCGAAGCTTCCGCATCCCTGGCATGCTGCTCTCGATCTGAGTCAACAAAGCCAGAGAGCACAAAGCGTTCAAATAAACAGTCGAAAGGATTAAATTCTAATTAACCTTGTTCATTCGAGCATTTGATTATTTTAAACTCAGAAACAATTCAACGGTTATCAAAAGCAATTGCAATAAACCAAATCCAGTTTCCTATGAAGTTCAATCGACGAAAAAGTTTTTGTATTCTAGATAAACTTATCTGACAGCGCACATCTGTTGTAGATCTCGACTTTCCACCCTCGGGTGTTGCTTGTAGGAAACTTTACAACGTTAACTTTACATCCTGCAATTAATCTGAAACAAACAAAAGGATCAAGATGAAACCGCATCGGGAAATCCCTCAAGCCTTTGCCTGCCGCTGAGTCAGAAACATTTCCTTCCCACTAATGCTATTAATCTCCCGAGCTGTGAACTCTTTCTAAAGCCTGTTAATTGCTCCGTGCGCGTTAGCTCCCAGCAAAGTGTTGCGAGTAATTTACACCGACACGGAAGGTCGGCCCACTTTGCACCAAAAGTGCGAGTCTACTGAAATATTCATAAGCTTGTGCTTTGCTTCCAAGTCTCTCGGCTTAAATATTTCATTTTATTGCTTTTAAACTTTCAGTTCTTGAAAAGTGACAAAGCTATTGGAGCCGCTTCAACGTCTGCGATGAATAGCGCGACTGATGAGAGCTTTGAATCATTAAAAGGTAGGTGCGGATGAGAAAAGCGTTAGCAGGCTCTTCCTCGTTCCCGTAACAATCATCTGCAAACAGCTCCATGACGATTACCTTACCTGTGCTTAATGAATCTCCACTGAACAAAAGGTTCATTCAGACGAGGAGTTGAGGCGAACATCAAACAGACGACTTCTAATTAGATTTTAATGAAATTGTTTGCACAAAGACTCTGCACCTTCTGTTGGAAATGAAGATTGAAAGACGTTGGAGCGCCATTCATTTCACTGCTCATTTATAAAATGGTTCATAGCGCAACAAAGCAGCGCTTCGTAATCTAACAACACTTTGTATTCGTTCTACCATAGTCGGTCATAAAATGCATTGAGATTTATGAGGGAAGATACAAAGCACAAAAAATGAAATTCCAATGCCAACGATTACACCGGCAGCTTTCATTACAAACGATTGGACGCATTTATCAGTCGAATAAAAATGATTGAGATTTACGACATTTAAACTGTTTGGTCCTCTCGCTCGGTGGACGACGCGAGGGTCGAACAATTTATTGCCGAACATCGAACACAACATAAAAGCAGCCATCAATTTTCCTCTGAATTTATCGACGTTCAGTTTCGTTTGAAGAGTTTGCTGTACACTGATGTCATGCAAAAGTTTGCTGTACACTGATGTCATGCAAGAGTTTGAAGAGACTTCAAGAGTAGTCAGGATGATTCAAATTGCAATGAGCTACGATGGCAGCGGTGGATAAAATCATCCACTTTGTCTATTGCATTCGCTACACAAAAGATATTCGCAGGTACCTTCAGCCAGCTATGCACGGGAGATTTCTCAATCTCTTTCTACCTGCTTCAATAATTCGTTTTGTTCCGACGTTATGAAGTCTTCTCTTGTTTTGTTTTTGTGTTTCTTAGACAATAGTCCCAATGCATCAGATGATTGAAGATACTCATTAATGAAATGCCTGAAACAATCCCGAGAAAGATGAAACATCATAAAAAGCGACATGGGATATGTTGGCTGAATGAATGCTGTTGAAGGAATGCGATTCCGACAGTCGGAGATTAAACAGTTAACCATAATTACAGATGTTTAAGCTTGAAGTTGATTTGGGTTCTAAATCCTCCTCGTTTCAATTTCATAATCACAAGTCGCTCCGTTGCACAGATCGCAACGCGAGAATTAAAGGTAGAGCCAACAGGTTAATGCGCTTAGCCATCTTGATTGCTGCGCTTGTTCCAGAAAAATCTTTATTAACGCTTTCAACTTATGTTTCGCTGTCGTTTCGGCAGCTAATCTCAATCTCTCTCGAAAACTGTCAGAAGTCCACCGAACTAAAGACATTTAGGCTGAAGACATCAATGACGACGAAAATGATTTACGAGCGAGAAGTTTGACCCATTGAAACTTTTGTTTGCCGAACCAATTACGCGCTGCGAAACATGTTGAGGATGATTGCGAAGATTATTTTTGCAATGTAATAATTATCGATCCAATTCGGCCAAAGAGACGTTTGACTTCCTCGTGTATCGCAAAAGGGCAAAAATCGGACGAGGGCAAATAAATAACTCAATCGACAACGGCTTTGTGTTCCCGCCCAGCCGTTCAACTCGCTAAAGGAGGAATAAGAAGCTTTAAGAACAAACATTGGCGAATATTTGCCGAGTCACGAATCATTCCCGTGTAACTGTGTTTCGCAATTTTTTCGACAAATTGAAGAGATCGATTGATTCGGAGCGGCTTTTACGTCGCTTGTAAGGCGTAACATCCATTTATGTATTCCGTATATCTAAGGTTTATACGAAGGTTAGATATGTCGAGAGAACACTCTGTAGATGGCAAGGGACAATAAACAGGAACACAATATTCGCTTTGGGAGGTCACGTAACAGAAGTATGCTCCCTGAATAGTCGTCAAACCACCGAGGGAATTGACGAGCAGGCAAAGGCTTAGAAACATGGAGAGAGTGACAAATAATCTTCTTGTAATCTCGAGAGTGTCTCGCGACTTATTTGCTACGAAGTAAGCGTTATTCAAACGCCCACGTAAGCGAAAGAACGAAGCGAAGAGAAGATTTCGCGAATTTCAATGTGGTTCCTCTTCTTACCTGAATCAACGACTCGCAGGGTCTCGGGCTGATTCCAGTTTCAATCACGCGGTTCATAATCTTTTATGTTCATGAATCCACAACGAATCCAGCGAAATGAATAAGTTTCAATAACAAAAAGAGAAAGAAAATGTTTTACGACATCGCGATGTGCCTGGAATGCTAAGTCGCTCTGCACATTTGTAACTTCCTTTAACGAAAAAATGTTGAAATGGAATCAAACCGCTTAAGATTTTTGGATTTGAGAAACGAGTGAGATTAAATGAAAATTCTTAACTTTCCACCGTCAACAACCGAACGTGGAACAATTCAGGAAACCTCAGTGAAGTTTGTTCAATAATGGATCACTTTAAAGTGATTTGGACACTTTGTTGTTTATTCAAAGTTGGAAAAAAACAAATCAGACGTAATTAGCTTTATAAATCGAGTAATCGTAGAAGACGAAAACGTCTGAAGAGATCAAAATGTTGCGATGCTCTTATCGACTTCTCTTGATCTTCCTTATCCTCGTCAGCGCATTGACACGAAAATTAAATCGAAATGCTAAGCTACGGAATCAATTGGAAAGAATAAAACAAATTTTGGCTTCATACGAACTTCAAGTTCTCTTCGAAATCGAGAACACGATAAAGCTTTCAGCACTTGGAAACTCTCAGCGTGAGTGTTTAATCGCACAGCCTCATTGGTATTAATTGAATTCTTCTGACCTAAATTCGACATACGAGAGCTTTTTAATGAGCTTTTGCACAAGATTAGAGGAAGAAAGTTTCATCATTCGCAAGCACGAGCCAAACTCTTCAAAAAGGCAAACGAAAAGATTTGCTGCACTCGAGAAAACTTAAGTCATGAAAAGACTTTCTTCTCACGTTGAGAACCTGCAAAAAGTTTCCGATCTGACAACGACTGACTTTTCTCAGAAGCATCAAGAAGTGGTTGAGCCGAGGCAAGTTTATCTTGTCGCAAAAAATATTTTACGAGTCAGTCAACGACCTCGCACGCTCGCAGAACTAAGAGGAATGCGATTTGCATGTTATGCAAGCGACAGTGGTGAGTCAGTCTAGTTTCTTGCAGCTGTTTGGATTGCATCACGGGCAACTTTGTCTCAGACTCGAGTCGTGATTTCGACCGAAAAGAAAATTCTGCAGCTAAAATTAGACGTAGAGAAAATAATGAACAGACAACGCCGAAAGATAATTCAAACACTCAACCGGTGCTCTTGACATCAACTGAGAGTGTTTTCGTTTCTCCTGATGTTTAAAAGGTAATTCAACCTTTTGTGGACTCGTTAGCGATAATTTGTTTCCTACGTTCATGGAAGTGTCTAGGAAAGAAGAAAATGTTTTTGTTTGCTCGGCCTAATGAGGTGAGAGTTCATTGAGATTTCAATGGGATGTTCTCTGTTTTACGAGCAATGAAACAAGTTTTATGTTCTCTTGAGTTGATGGCTCGGGCGAAGTAGAAGAAAGGCTCGCAGCTTGGTTGTTGATATCTCGATCGTTTGTTGTAATAAATAATTTATTGAACTTCTTGCTATCCTTCTATCAATCTACATACGTACATTGATTTGTTTAAGGTCGAACTTGGTTTTACGATGAAGACTAAGAACAAATTGCGATAGTTAGAGCGTTTATTGAAAATTAATCAGACGACGCAAAGTCAGATTTATCATGGAGAAATCGACAATCAAGCTAACGTGGGTCCGACTTGATTATCATCGTGCTGCAATCAGTGTCCAATAAATGTTTCACAATCGGGACATCAGCTAACAAGCTACAATCGCGTTTGTTAAACTAATCGCTTGACACCGAAGCGATCTCAAGAGAAGCCGCTACAAGTTCGTTGCTCTTCTGCTTGGAGCTCTGTGGCTTGACATTCAGAAATTTCTCGTTTATTGCACTCATTCACACACTCATTTACTTCGCCTGTCCGCATTCTCCTCCCATCTAGCCCTCCATATAAATGTAAATTAATTAAAATTCTTCCGCTTTCTCGATTGAGCAGCACACAATGAACCTTCTTTCGCTATCAATTTATGTTGTGGGGGGCAATGAATTCGAATAGCAATAATTAATCTGGCAGATGTTGCTCTGATGCTGCAGAATTAATGGATTGATTAATTCTTCCACGAATTTCATCGCGAGAGCGGAAGTTTATTGATTTATTCCGTGAAAGTGCTGGGTACTCAACGAGCAGAGAGAAAGAGAGCATCGTTCGCAGCAATTAAGATCCAATCTCGCTCCAGATTTAATTTAATTAATTATCCGAAATTCAATTTCCCGAGTATCAATTGGCTTTTCAATTAATGTCGCATCTACGTGTATTCCATCGCTACCCAATTGAGCTGATGTGCAAGCAGAATTTATTCTTGTCACGCACTTAACTGAGTTCCGTTGAGCGGAAACATTGGAAGGTAATAAATCGCCGATGCATGCGTTTCTCAACTGCTCATTCTCGGTTAATTTATTGAAGTTTTCACTTACCTAATTCGGTCGCTGTGATTTCATCGTGACTTTATTGCACCATGTGCAGTGTCAGCGACAGAATCGGTGTGTGACTCAATAGAAAAGCCAAGCAAATTGTTCTCGGCCATACATTGCATGAGAATTTCATAAAACTCTCTACTTGGCGCACTATTCACAACGTTGATTAAACTTTCGCGGTTTCGTGAGATTTTCGCTCGCCTTTGTTTCATAGTCAGCCGAATGAGTTTGTCGCCTCGCTTAATTCAGCAGTTGCATCTGGTGAGGACGTTGGTTTATCTGCGATGGAATTTAACCTAAAAGCTAAATCGAGAGTGACAGGCCACATGTGGATGAGACAATCAGCGGAGCCAAAGCTAGGAAAGTAAATTAACCGCAGTTTATGCTTCTGGCGGATTCTGGTGTCATTCAAACTGTTGTAGCTTGCGAATGAGCGAATAGCAATTAACAGAGAACTTTCGGAGCGGCGTTACAATACATGCTCGAGCTTCAACTGGGAAGAATGAGCTTGAAAACAAATGCGAATGAATTCTACTAAATTTTACATCCAATCCTCTGCTCGAAGAAAAACTTCATTAACACAATTACGAACGCTGGAAAATTGAAAAACTTTTTGTTAGCTTGCTGAAATGTACAACACTCATGCTCATGTGGAACACGGAAATTATTTCAATGAGCTCAATTGTTCTCGCTATGCTTGAAGCGAGGCGAATCCTTTAGCTTCAAGTGATGGAAACAAAAGACAAGCCATTTCAGTTCAAGAGGAACATTCAGGACTTGGACAAGTCACAAAATTCCTCTCGAGGATGAACGTTAGACAAATATAAAACACAGGCGACGTAATTGTGTTTGTTTAATTTTCGGCGAATGAGAAAATCCAAAAGAGAATCGCGATCCCAGCGATCCCCAATTGCACTTGCAATCCGAGAGAAAAATAGCGAAACTTGAGCGCTGAAACTTTTTTAAGCATACATCAAACACTTGCAATGGAAAATGCTTCGTAGTGTAGCAAAACTCGATGCAAACATTTGCTAATGTTAATCTTCTTTTAAGCGCTTTTCAGTTTTTTCCTGAGTTCTGATTCCAAGTTTTAATCAAATCAAATATTTGAGGAAAAACTTTGCATTGGATTTGCATTGGATGAATCTAGCTATGAAATTAAAGCAAGCTCAACTTGGCAAGATGTCCAACTGCGATTGATTGTTGATTACTTCAAAGGTTTTGGACCTCAATGATGAACAATTTTCAACCAACTTAACTTCATGTTTCATCATTTCGTGTGGCTTGAATGTTTACAAATAATGATGCTGCAGCATCAATCAGTCTTCAATGATTTCAGAACTGAGAGCTCAGAGTTTTGACTTCACCTCAAAAGCATCAGATGACAAATCATATGTGACGGTAGCTCAACGAGTTAGAAATTATTCTGAAGGACTTAAACTGAATTGAAGGTAAAACAGACCGAACGCCGTTCGCGTCAGACTAAAGCAAACAGAAATTAATCCGATTCAACAGTTTCGTATAATTCGCATGCTCGAACAAAGAACATCAAAATCAAATGAACGTCAAGGATTTTCTGGGGCATGAGATTCCTAATGCTTCAAAAGTTCGAGGAGAATGCCGCATTTTGACTGCGGAATGCTTTAAATATTTCACTTCATGAAAAATGACGAGCAGTTGGAAACATTTAGGATTTGAAATTCGTTTTGTGACGGAATCGCACGTGGAGGAATTTGCATAGAGCGGGGAAAGTGAAAGCTACGAAGGGAAGTTTGGTGATTTTCCCTGTTGGAGAATCGCAAGAGGAGCACTCAATTGTCATAAAGTCATAAAACTTTCAATTGCGAATTAGCATAGAAAATGTTTTCCACCCCGAGGCTCAAACTCGAAGCTTTCGCTGGAATCGCGACATCGTTCAGTCATTCTTATCCCATCCGAAACTTTTCCAATTTTAGTCATTCTCGCTGATGTTTTGTTGAGCCCTACTGCCGAAAAAGCAACGCTAACGAAGCGGTGAAATTTGCGGCCATTATTTTTATAGCTTCGAATCCAGCTCATTCTAATGGAGATGTGAAAATGTAGGAAAATTCATCTCTTGGCAATTATTTTTTATGTTGGACCTAATGAAAATTGAAGGTTACGCTGTGGAGACCCTTCTACTGGTCCGGAAAATTGCTGGAACAGTCCGTATTCGGTAAACTTTTACATAAAAGTTTCGTTCCGCTTCATTTTTCGAGTATTCGAATTCAATTTCTACTCAATCAGATTTTCATTGAGAGCACACTCGACATCATCTGGCCATCAACATTCATTCCGAGTCAAGCAATAATCCACGAGCTTCAGATGTAATCTGAGATTGTGTCATGATAATAGGCGAATTATTCATTTACACAATGTCTCCGCCGCTAGGCAAACAATCGGAATTAATGCGAGTGTCAGAAAAACTCACTCGCGCGGGCGAAGACGATTTTCTCTAGCCAACGTTAATGAAAATTTATTCCTCGTCATGAATAGAGCGAGAGGCAAAAGAGGGCTTAGAGGAAGACGATTTCATTAATTTAATTGCTGGTGGGAGATTGCGTATCACGAGGGCGAAAGCTGTCGAACGAACGTTAATTCTCCATTAAAAGCTTTAAGAAGAAGGCTAGAGAAGATTTCCTTAATTTCGGTCGTATCAAATGGAACCGGAGGTACATTTCGAAGCAGATATCATCGATTAATTCAGCTCATCTGCTGCCAGCTACGTCTTCGATGATCAAGATGTTTAAGATAATGGACCGGAAGAAAGTGGCAAATGATTTGTCATTGGTTGATCCGTGATATTTGTGGTCAAATTATTTAGATGAATTTTTAAAGAGCACTCTCGAACTGAACAAGAAGTTTCGTTAGATATTCGTTCGAGAAAGCCCAGAAAGGATGTGGAGGATATCTTTTCACATCGATTTCGATCAAAGATACAAAAACTCTTCGGTTAACCCAGAAACGACTGACGAACCCTCATGCGAAAGTTTCCGCCGCAAACTCTTTCATCAACTTTCTTTCGATTGATTTACTTGTCAGATTTTCTTTTTGAAGACAAGAAAAGTTTTGCGCTAGCAGAGATTGTGATGAATACTTCCATCAGATATCCGACTCATATCATTTGTTTCTATTCTCTAAGCTCCATACTCGTCTTACATTATGCGGTTCCCCTAGCAGAGATAGCAGCGACAACATGTCTCATTCATGATTTCATTAAAACCCGAAACATATTTCGAGGAATTTAATTTTGAGTTCGCAACAACTTTTCCTGCCTCACATGTATCGAAACAATTTGCAAGGTTGAAAATGTCTCTTGGCGAATGCTTCGGGTTTCGGTTGCGACGAATCGAGTTTTCCTAAAGTTGCTATGGAGTAAAGCTGCGAGGGAACTAATGAACAGTACACGTAAAATATTCTTTGTAGCGTTGAATTTCGAAGGAACAAAGTCACGAATCTGACACTCAGTGAGTGTTAGTTTTGATTGCCAACCAGCTCATTACGATCTGCTCAAAAGACTTGAACTCTTTTCTTGAATGATCCTTGCAAATCCCATGCTCATGCTCATAGAGTAACTTTTTCAGAAATTATCTCCGCTCTTAAAGTTTGCGAACAAACTTTTCTCCTCTGTAAGTCTTAACAAGACGGGCCTTTGTTCAGTGTAAAATGCTGTTCCAATTGGAACAGGTGTTTGTCTGCAAATTTACGAGAAGGGAAAACAAGCGTTAATATGCCCGATGGGGAAACGACGGAGAAGCGCGAGAAGCGAGTGAATAAATAAAATTACTGTAAAATCAAAAATAATGGAAATTGTAATTTAATTAGGAAAGTTTAGGAAGAAGACTTGAAAAGGATCGCGCTTCAAGGTGCGATTAAAATTGGATTTCCCATCGATTTCGCTGCCACGCTTTCTTGGTTGTGCACCGCCTCGAAACGGAGCCTTTTCGTCATGCTAGACATGATGATAAAGGAAACTGTCATTTTGCAGAGCCGCCTCAAGTTAATGCTGCCGGGAAAATGCTCACAACGTGTCGTCTATACATGAGACTTCCCAATACAAAACTCACTTGACGACTTCAGATGTTCACGCTATGATGATTTATGATGTAGGAACACAATTAACTGGAAATGAATCACCGGAAAATGATTTCTGACGCTTTTGTCACGGATCGATCTGTTCAACAATCCTTCCGTTGAAACTAAATCAAGGTACTTTTCGGTGAACGCGGAAAGACAAACAGCCACTGTTTCGTGGTGGCTAGATATTGCACCAGAAACTTTATTCATTGCAAATGTTGAGAACTTGTTAAATCTGATTTTCATTTGTGTTATCTCATAGTCCTGCACGAGCGCGCTCACAAGCTTTTAATTAGTTTCTATCCACTAATGGAACCGTAAATACAAATTCACGATGAAAACGCTGGCAGCGATTGTGTTAGTCAATTATCAATGGAATCTGCTAGGAGCGAAGCAAGTTGCAAAGGGAGCAGCAATGCTGATAATGTCGAAAGGGAAACCACTGAATGGAAATCGCTGTAATGAACACATAACACTCCGTTTGCAAATGATTCGATGAGAAGCGTCGATATCGAATCTGTGAGGAATGATGAAGCTTATCACCGATTATGATTTCGTCAGCTCTGCATGCTTTCAGCACATGAAGCGAGTAACGTCTCACTTTCGTGCAGCTGTTGACTCATGAAACACGTGAATGCTGTCGGATACTTCAACCTGGTGGAAAACCCTCGAGCTATACTACTATCCGGCTAAATATAGATGTTCGACTCTCATAACGCGGAAGAGAACGATAATTGGAAGTGATTTACCTTTAAACAAGAAATGGAAACGTCGGCAAAGTCGAAGAAAACCTACGACAGGAAAATTTATATTCGTGTCGGAGAGAGTTTTCCCAACTCAGCTCAAAGCAACTGACACACGATCCGGTATTCCGACATTTCTGCAGTTGACTCAGACGAGTTTCGTTCAGAAGGCCATTGAATTTTCAACGCTCTCATTCAACTGAGAAACGTTATGACTGCGCTAGCGTTTTCTCAGTTGATTGAGCTGTCAACGACCGTTATTCTCCTCGAGCCATTCTGACATTTGATTGACTTACGGATTACACAGATTTGAGGTGACGAGTTGGTACTCCAAATCAAACAGTTTATTGGAATCAAGTTCTTGTCAAAGAATTACTATTGTGGACTCACAACTGTACAAGAAGCTTCCGGAATTATCGCTGCTAAACTCTATCAGCTATGAAGATATTTGCATAATCTTCGTCGTCATCGAAAACATTTCCCGGGCGGTTGACGAATAAATTTCGATGCGGCTTACGTGAGTCGTCACCCCCACTTTGCCATAGCAAGGATTTTCTTGTTAACAAGACCCTGAGACATAAAATGAATTGTTTGACCTTTTTCGCTTCGAAGAGGTGAAAAGAAGGGATTACTCTCCTCACCACGTCTGTTGCTCAACAAAAGGTAGTCGCTCGGTTAATGGGCAAGGCACCGAAAGAAGTGCTGAAAACTCTTGGAAGTTTTCTGAATTTCAAACGATGGAAAACCTAAAATTTGTCTCAGTTATGAAAGTTCGATCAGACAAAACACTTCGACAACTCTTTGGAAACCTCCAAACCATTTTGGTAGGTGCCGAAATCACGATGAGAAATCTTTCAGCAAAAGGATTGACAATGGAACACGAAACAAAGGACGAAAGCTGGAATCATTTTTACGAAGTCAACTTTCCAAATAAATTCCTCGCTGAAAGCTTAACCAAGCTTTCGTTTGTTTCCTGGAATATTTAGATGAAGCTTATGCAGCAAAGCTGCGTCAAACTCTTATTTCAAGCTTTCATCAACCTGTTTCGTGCAATCTCATGCATTCTATCAACAGCTACAGTTTTAATGAAATCGTTGCACAAACAAGACTCTGCTCTCGTCACGTTGCAAGCGTGATGAATTAGAAACTTTCATAATTCCTGCTCCCATCGCTACGTCTTGAACAAAGAACGCTAGTGAGATTCGTTTCATGGTGAACGTGATATCAGGAAACTCAAGACGGCAAAAGAGAAATGCAAGAAAGCTTTTCATGAAAGAAAATTATTCAGTGCGATACGTCAAGTGCTTCGCTTCTCAGAGAAGAAAACATGAAAGACGAATATTTATTTTTGACGACGTGAGAGGCGAAAATGAATTAAAACCTTGAATATTGACACTTGGCTGAAGAATTTTTAAACGTCTAATCATACGATGTCAACACGAAATCAATGTGTTGACATTTTCTTGTCATGTTTTGATTGACAGACGGCTGCAAGTCTTACGTTCTATTCACTTATTCATTAGTACTACCATCGCACTTTGCGTTTAAAATGTCAAGATATGAAGAGACTGAAATATATATTAAGCCTCTGCTCGGTCCTAGACACGTAAGCTCTATTGGTTTGACTACATGCACCACGACATTGCAGAAAAGCTTCCACGTCAGTTTACTTCGGGCTTTCATCGAGAATGGTCAAACTTCTGGAACTAATAAAATTCTTGAGGAAGCGAGAAGGTGAAGCAAACTTCGACAGCTTCTTCGAGCTGCCGTTGCTGTTGCTCAACAACAGTTGCCTTAACGTGAATACTTTGAGTGAAAGTGCGAATCGAAAGCAAAAATTCGTTTATCTCGCCAGAGAGATTTACTTCAAAGCTTGCATCGTTGGGATCTACTTAGGCACAATTTCAGTGGCCATACACGCGGTCCATGAAGCTGAAACTTTTGCAGAGACCCTGAGCAACATCAGAGATGCTCTCGCAGGAACTTTCGCAGCAATAACGAGCTCAGTGATATTTTACGGCAAAAATGAGGTTCTGAGCTTTTGCGAGGAACTGAAAAGTTTTTGCAACCGCCGTGTCACAAATCCCACACTAAACGTTCGTGAGCACTTGGATCGTTATCGTCGCGCTGAGAGAATTTACTTCGCTTGCATCTTGTCCATGGTTTCGACCCCTCTTGTACTGGTTACTTCGTACATTACAACCGGTCGAATGTTCTTGACAGTGCACTACTGGTTTCCTTTCGACGAGCACCAGGCAGAGACTTTCCCGATAGCTTTGGCATGGTTCTCTTGGATTGCCTGGATCTGTGGTATGTGGTATGCTGCGTCGGATTTGATTGGTGTCGCAATAGCTACAACCATTGCAATGGAGTTCGATTTCTTGGCGAATGATGTCTCAAAGTTGGAAATGGTGGAAGATTGTGAAAGGGAGAACACAATCAGAGCCATAGTTGACCGCCACAATGAGCTAATTAGTCTCTCCGATCGTTTTCAAAAGTTCTATGGGATTTCGTATCTGGCCAGCTTCGTGACGATATCATTAGCTCTAAGCATTTCAACGTACCTCATCGCAACGGAAAAACCTGATTTGGTGTTCTACCCCTTCAATTTTGGATATCTGCTGATGTTACTCGGACGAACTTTCTTCTCCTGCAAATCGGGACAAATGATCATTACCGCAAGCCTCGCCGTTGCTGATGCCGCCTACAACTCTTCTGCTTGGGAATCCTCCAAGAACTTGAAACTGAAGAAGTGGATCTTAATGTTGATGATTCGAGCTCAACAACCAATCCGTCTCACAGCAATGAACTTTTATGATGTATCGTACGAAACATTCATTTCAGTAAGTTTCAAATTTTTTAATTTGATTTTTCTAAAACTAAAATTGGGTTCTTTATCGCAAAAATTAGATTCTGTCAGCAGCGTGGTCGTACTTGAGCGTCGTGAGGAACCTGAAACCATAAAATTTGCGATGAAAAATGTTGTTGACTTAAAAATGTTAGGCCGACACCCACTCACAACACCCACTCAAGAATATTGATTGCAAAAATCGAGCAAGATAGCTTAGGATATGTACGTACGAACATTCAAATTCACAATGAAAACAAAATTTGAGACGAGTCACATGAATACTCAAAAGTAAACAAGCAAGAAATTGAAACTGGGTCTTTAATAAAACTTTGCAAGAACATTTTTTGAATTTTTCATTTGGAAATCTTTCTGCATTTGGTATAACTTACGATGGTCCAAAGGCTAAAGCTCATGGAGAGTACCGCAGCTTCTGCTTATTAGATCTCGATGATGACACTGTAAGCAAAAGTGAAAACTCAAGACGACAGATAAGAAATGCAAGAAGCTTATGCTCTTGAATAAGAAACTTATACAAAACGATCGGTCAAGACTGCTCAACTTCTCATTTGCGTAATACTCAAAATGAAGACGAGAAGATGGAAATATGTTTTTCCTCAAAAAGGAAGGCGGAAATCTATTCACTTTGAGCCTTATTCAAGCACGCAGATTAAGCGAGCTCATGAATCCATCAGCGCTTGATTTCCCAGTAGATTATATGTCGATAAGAGTTCTCATATCTGGATTTCACTTCTTCGCCCTTGAAGAGATCGAGAAAGTGCCGGATTGAAACAAGAATGTTGCTGCTGTTGGAATGTACGGAACCGTCGTCAATTTATCTCAATCAAAATGAGGAAAGAGCGATGCAAAAACATTCACTTTCGCCTGCTCCGAAGGTTTCCGTAATCGATCCCGTCATGTCTGATTTTAATGTAAATTTCCTTTCATCAAATTTCCTTCTCATCTTCTTCAGTCCTCAGGTCTTCCTTTGTGCGAGGGTAATCCAGCTTTACGGCGATGCGAATCGATAGCGACGTAATGGGATCAACCGAGCATACATCACGCACTTCTATTTTCGTTGTAATGGAATCTCAGTTTGACGTCAGACCTTACGTGTCATCATGCGAAATAACAAATCCTTCTCGAACATGCGACTGTTGGCGATTTACTCGCGCGGCTGAAGTTTGATATTGTTGTTTCAGCTTTTTATTCGTCACGAGTTGTAATTCACGAATGATAAAACTGTGTCGAGTTTCTGTCTTAGAGAAACTTCAGACTTTTGCAAATCGTATTTTGAAGCGAGTGAGAAACAGCCAGCGGTTCGAAACACGAGCTTTTATAAAAAGCTTCAATTAAGCTCACTAGATGAAATTTAAACGGAACTATCGAGCAAGCAATCAAACAACTTGATATGAGACAAGTGTGGATAAAGAAAAAACACTCAGAAATTAATCCTCAACAATTGCACACTTTCGATTCTACAAGTTTTCATAACTTTCACGAAAACTCATCAATCCATTCTCGTAGTGTTTCATACACTCGAACACCATTCACATTAGATAGAAGTTCTTTATTTCACACCATCTGAGAAAAGCGATATCACACATGAATGACAGCTGTGTCAGGCTCGAAGAGATCGAAAAAATATTACTTAAGTCATTTTGCGATCCTCTATAATTCAATCGCTTCATTGCCGAGAAGGTGGCAATATGGTGAACTTATCATTTTTCTTCAATAATGCTCTGCGCATTCTGTGAGTTTCAATACGTGAAAACACTTGTGATAATTCAACAATATTTTTCCTGCGCAGCCCGTCACCCAAAAGCCCGTTGGCAAAGTTCTTCTTTCTTTGTTTGGCAGCGCAGCTAGCATTCGAACCGCGATACGAATACGCACCGGACTATTTGACCAGAACGAGTCCAACCTATGATCCCAACATAAGCACCCCAAGTGGGGTTCTTGGTAACCTAATAAATATCATCAACAGTTTTCTGGGAATCAATCAAGTTTCTGACAACGCTTGCGAAAAAAGAAAACGTGGATCAGACTTGACGTTCGACTTCATCGTAGTAGGAGGTGGAGCTGCTGGTTCTGTGATTGCGTCGGTTTTAAGTGAAACAAAGTCGTGGAAGGTGCTGCTGATTGAAGCTGGAAGTGATCCATTTGTCGAGTCAGTTGTAAGTTTAGCTTAATCAAGACTCATGATGTGCTAGCAGCTATAGTTTCAATTATTAGGCACCAGGACTTGTTCAATACGGACTCAACAGCTCTGCCCTTTGGCGCTATAACTCGGAAAAAACTAACACATCTTGTCAAGCTTTCAAGAACGGTTGTCCGATGATGCACGGAAAACAGCTGTAAGTTCTGCGCCTATTTAAAAATATCTTTGTTATATCGTTTTGTTGACAGAGCTGGATCTACTGGAATAAACGCCATGTTGTACGTTTGTGGCCAAAGCCGCGACTATAACGGTTGGGAAGCGTTGGGTAACGAAGGCTGGGGCTACAAAGAAATGCTTGAGTTCATCAAGAAGTCAGAAAACAATTCTGATTTGAGGCTAAACTCGAGCTATCACGGTCGTGCGGGCAGATTGGGTGTTAGCACTTATCCGATTCTCAACCCAATGGTGAATCGCTTTAGAGCAGCTTTCAACGAGATGGGATACAAAACTTTGACGGACTTTAACGCCGAGCAGTACAATGGGTTCATCGAGCTACAAGGAACTGTTCGAGGTGGCGAGCGATGTAGTGCCTATCAAGCCTTCATAGAGCCAATCAAGGATCGTGAAAACCTTTACATACTCAAGAATGGACTCGTCACAAATATTTTATTCAATGGGAACAAGACAATCGGCGTGCGAGTGAAGACTCCGCTGTCAGACTGCCCCACCATCGATTTCAAGGCATCAAAAGAAACAATCATTTCTGCTGGTGGTCTCAACTCGCCGAAGTTGATGCTGCAGTCTGGCATCGGTCCCAGGAAACATTTAGAAGCCGTTGGTATTCCCGTTGTCAAAGACCTACCAGGAGTTGGCCAAAACCTTGAAGATCACGTCATGGCGGTCCACTTCTGTCGTTTGAATGCAAACGCTCCACCACAAGAAGATAGAGATGTAATCAAAAGCATGCAAGATTATCTCCACAACCGAACTGGAAACTTTGCTCACATTGGAACCCCCAACGCTGAAGCTTTTATCAACACGGATGATGTCAACGCTCCGTTCTCCAATATCCAATTCTGCATCCGTCACGGACCAAAATCAGCCGACGACATTCTTCAGTTGATCTCAAATTTTGGATACAAGGACGAATATCTCGCAAAAATAAAAGAGATGAACGATGGTAGCCAGTTCTTCCTAGTATTCACAATCCTGCTGAATCCCGAAGAGAGAGGTACCGTTGAGTTGAGAAGTAGCGACCCACAGGATACGCCAAAAATTGTGTCAAATTTCCTAACGAATGAAAACGACATCCAGACGATGCTGAAAGGAGTCAAGAAACTGAAAGAATTCACAAAGACTTCAACGTTCAACGGTACTGGAATAGAGTTTGTTAATTTTGATATCCCTGAGTGCCGCCCATATGAATTTATGTCGGACGACTACGACCGCTGCTACATCAAATACATGAGTGCCAGTTTGTGGCATCCGACGGGAACGTGCAGAATGGGACCAGCCAATGACACGCAAGCTGTCGTCAATAGCCAACTCAAAGTACATGGAATGGGAAATCTACGAGTAGCAGATGCAAGTATCATGCCCAAAATATCATCAGGGAACACCATGTGCCCAACATACGCAATTGCCCAGAAAGCTGCAGACTTGATTGTCAAGGCTTGGTCACGGTCTTCTACCTGAACGACAGTGGAAACTTTTTAGCGAATTTTTGTATAAAATTATTACTTGAAATTTTCTAATAAAAATGTGCAAATTGAAAACATTTGTTCAAATTTCATCTTTTTGCCAAACACAGAACTTCTATGTGCGTCAGCGAAAAGCAGATCAAGATTGACAAGACCGTTTTGAAACAGACGAAATATAAGTCTTCAAATTCAGTCCTCGCGTTCATAAGTTTGCTTTTGCGAAGTGACACAAAATTCAAAGTTAGTGAACGGCAATCGAGTTTCGAAGAGAATTTTCATTGCATTTTAATGAGTTTGAATTGCAAATTGCACTTTGAATATGAAATCGTTCAAAAAACGTTGAAGAGCGGGTAAGAGATGACGCTTATTTGCTTGTGTATCGTCAATTCTCCTCGTCGTTTATCCCAGCAATTTCCCATTTTCCGATCAGACGATGAATCCTTAATCATTTCCTAGGGAATCAATAGCTTACTCCAAGCGAGGAAATCACTCGTTTGGGGAAGAGTCTCGCCGTATTCCTCGTCGAGATTGAATGAAAGTTCAAACAGGTTTTTCTTTCAACCCTCGATGGGAGATAAAGCGAGCTTTGTGTGGAAAATTTGCAACGTGGGACGACGAACAAAGGGTTGAGTTAAAAATAAATTCTTTCATGTTAACAGCTTTCCAATCAATTTTTCCACGGAGTTTAGCATCGAGTGGCAATCAGGAAACTGTGGGCTTGACGAGCGTCTATTGATTTTGCTATCTTGATGGAACACTTCCATTGCCGGCGCGAATAAAAATCCACTTTGAGTTTATAAAAAATGATGTTTGTATTTTAACTGGAAAAGTGTATCAACAGACTGGCGATATTTGGTTGTTCGGATGCGAGTGAGTGGAGAAAAATGATGAAGTTCAATCATCTGCGTCGACAACTGGCGGCTCGGACAACTTCGAACGGCAGCTTGGGCAGTTTTCGGTACGAGCTCGATACTTTTCTAAGCAGGTGGCATGAAAAATCACATGGCAGTGTGGACAACCTGGTCCCTGTGGACGAAACAAAGTTGCATTCAATAAAGAGGTTTCTATCTACGTTACTTACCCAAATCGCGATAGTCTCACACAGCATGCAGCACTTGAGGTTTTCCAGCTCCTTTTGCAAAAGGAAATCTTTGAACTCGGTGAGAACTTTCGCTCCCAAGTAGATGCGGTCATCGGTATGCTTGAAGAAGTAGTGGTTGCTCGTCCATATCTCTAGCAGCTTTTGTGCTCGGAGCTTGTTGATTTTCCCGGTGATCTGTGTTGAGAGATTTAAAGCGTCGCGTGGAGCGATGCTTAAGCTATCGTTGTCAGTGATTGCTGTAAACAAAGCCTTGAAAAAGTCCAACTCGTTCTCTTTGTATGACGATTGCATTTTTGACATTGCAGTTGAAGCTGTTGTGTGGAAAACGAAGAAGTTCTCGTTGTTCAAGCCGTACTCAAACTTCGTGACTTTCTGATCGAATCGTGAAATCTTTTCGTTGATCATTTCCATTATTCGTTCGACTTCGATTGCTTCTATGTTGACATTTGGAAGATCTGAAAAAAGTTTCGGTTGGTTTGAAGTTCGAATAAATTTGTTTTACGCTACATTTTCTCGCCAGTTTCAAGATGATCTTCTTCAGAAGTTTCTCCTCAATTGTGCCATATCCCATCAGCGTCTGTAGAGTTGCGCGGTGCAAATCTCCGTAATCTGATGAGTGTAAACAAAAATTTTAGCCACAATGTTTTAAAGAAGAAATACGAGTTGCTTACCATTTATGCTTGCCATTTTGAAGAGATTTGGGGTTCACCTAAGTTCTAACAGTATTTAAAAGGCTGACAGTCGCTGAATCAAGTTGTAATTTAACTTTAAAGTTTTGTGTTCTCCCGGCAATATTTCAAAATCTGCGACGCTCGACGGAAAATAATTTCGACGGCGAAGATTCGAATATTAGTTTTCCGTTAATTCTCAACATTTAGGTTTTGTCTTGCTTTTATTCATTGAAACCGTTTTACTTCATTTCCCAAATGAACATTGCGGCTGTCATCTCAATTAACACCAATTTTCATTAACAGATAAGATAAGAAACATTTCCTTTGCATAATCTTGCTATTGCGGGTTGAATCTAATCTTCATTTTCGTTCATCTGATCAGTTGTTTGCTTATCAGTGGGATTGGCAATATGTATAGCTTAATTGCTATCTCGTCTTTTAACGATTTGCTTGCATCTGATAAAAGGTGCTTGTGAAAATAGAACTGTGAATTTTCAATGAAGGGAGAAACGTTACAGATGGGTTTTCTTCACACATACACACTCAATGAGTATATCCGCTAATTTCTAGTTTCCTCGCAAGCTAGTCTAAGGTTGGCTTACTTCCTCGAGTTCGGAGTTTTCGTTACTTTCGGTGGGTAAGGAATTTTGAACAGTTGGATATTCAGATGATCGCAAATCTCGACGCAGACGTGCGAGCAGTACCAGCACAAATCGAACGAGACCCAAAGGAAAGCTATCCAGAGAATGTAGTGCTCGTTGAAGAACTCGTTGAAGTATTGATTGAGGAAGAGGATCAACGGACCAAGCAAGCCTGGGTCGAAGTAACTCATCTCGCTTTTTGACATGTGCGCGACGACGAGTCGGCACGAAACTTTGGAGGCAAGAAGTCCAAACATGAACATGTACAAAACTGGATGATTGACGAATATTCCGCTCTTTGACTTTTCGCTGATGATGAACGATGGGATGATAACGAGGAGAAACGGAAGAATCGGCGAAAGGATCGAAGTTCCTGCCACAGTCGAACCATTTTTCCCACTACCTCCTTTGGCAAATACTCGGCAGAAATTCAGTATGACGATGGAAGCTGCGCCTAACGAGAAGATGGACATGAGTAGCCACAGTTCAAAGCCCAGCAAGCTCGTCCGCCACGCGTCCATTCCGAACAAGAACGAGACTGTATGAATGAACATAATGCAGACTTGAGCCTAAAAATAGACGAGAGACTTGTTAGATTCAACCTTGAAGGTCGAGCGAATTGAGCGAACCTCTGTGACATCGAACTTTCCGAACTTTAGCGTGCCGGTTATGTAGGTCTGCCAATGTGCAATGTAAAAGAGCACAGCACCTGAGAGGCAATGGAAATACATCGCCGTTGAATGGTGGCCAAGTCCTGCGGCGCAGCACGCAGATAAGCTAACGAAGACCGTGGAAATACTGTCGCATCTAAAACAGAGAAGCATGTCGATCAGAAAATACTTGATTGCATAATGAACTTACCCATGATCGAAAAGCTCTCCTAAAGGGCTCGACGTGTTGGTTCGTCTGGCTTGTTTACCATCTACAAATGATATCTTCAGATAGGGATCCACACCGAGCGCACAGGATACTCACCAATTGCGTCTAGCGATTGATATATAAAAAGCCCAACAGCACATGCCAAGTAGCACCATCGGGGAGCTTCAGACTTTGCGTCAGGCGAGAACCAGACGAGGATAACCGATGTGATAACATTAACAAGGAGGCCAACTATCGTCAGAAGGTTTGGGGCGATGTAGAGAGGCGTCTTGGACACTAACCAGCACCACCAGATTTGGAAGTACTGATCTAGGATCGAATTCGATGTGCAATTGTATTTGTGATCACTGTAAGTGAAAGATTAGAATCGCGCGATATGATGAGTTGACAATCATGAGACAGATAACAGAGCTGCTCGGGGGACTAATTGAGTGTCGGGTTCATGTAATTGAACTTTGTCGCCTCTTTGCCGCAGTGCAGCTCATCACCTGATTCCCACAACGCTGACACTTTGATCTTCCTTACCCGAGACTTTTGAGTTGCGCTTTCGATAAAATCTTATTTTTCTTCGTCCACAACATCTTTACTGTTAGTTTGTGCTGTCTTTTGTAGCTTTGACTCTTTTCGGCTTTACAATCTACTTAGCTATGCAGCATTTCACTTGCAGACAAATTACTAATTTAACTAATTTCACTTCTACAAGTTCAACTAAATTTCACGTTGGAATTTCACTTGCGCCGCTGAAATTTCAAATTAGCCACGACCGTTAATCCAATTAAATTCCCTTCTTTATTTCTATCATTTCTGTTGCAGTTGAACTTGCGCCGGTGCTAAACTTTGAATGTAGCTATTCATCGACGGATCTTTGCTCTTTTTTGTGTCAGGATTCTGCATGAGAACGCCGAGCAAAACTCCACCAAAAAGAATGAGCCCAACATGATTGTTTGAGATGAATTTCTTAGCACAATCGTCAGGGTTGTCAATGTTCAGCGTGTAGATCTGAAAGCAAAGTCAAGGTTCATGATCAAGGAAAGCGAGGCAGTAATAGAATCTCACCTGATGTGCTATGTGCGATGCAATGACACCGCATGAAGCAAAATAAGGCCAAGACAGATCGCACACGAGCCCCGTCGTCAGCAAACAACCGGACATCAATCCAGCGAATCCTGTTAACCACTTTTTGGTGTCTTTGCCGAACGTCAATGCAGTTGATTTAACGCCTACGATTAAGTCGTCAACTCGGTCTTGATGCGCGTAGATCGTGTCATAAATAACAGTCCAGCAAACGCCGGCAGCATACAATGGCAAGCATGCAGACCACAGAACTTCTCCGTGAACTGCTGAATATCCCAGTAAGGCTCCCCAGTTGAATGTCATTCCAAGAACAAACTGTGGCCAGTTTGTGATTCTCTTCATGAGAGGATAAACGATAACTAATCCTAACGAGCTGGCACCGAGCAAGATTGAATTCCAGTTAAGTTCGAGAAGAATTAATAGCCCGATCCCTAGCTGACCTCCCAGGAAAAACCAAGCGTCTAACTGCGTCAATTCTTTGGTAACGAGAGGTCTCGTGCTCGTTCGCTGAACCTTAGCGTCGATATCTTTGTCCCACATGTCGTTGATAGTGCAACCAGCGCCTCGCATAATAACAGCGCCAGCCCCGAAAAGCGCTAGCATGGAGAGATCTGGCAAACAGCCTGGTGCTGCGCTTAGTGCAATAGACCAGCTGCATGGCCAGAAGAGAAGCCAGGAACCTAGAAAGTAAATGATTAGCTGGCGACGAAAAACATTTTCCTCTTCCTACCGATTGGTCGATCTAGCCGCATCAGACGAACATAAGGATTGCCTTTGAATGCTATTACAGCATTGTTGATCACACTGTTCTGTTGTAGAGGCTCATTGGGCTTTGATGAGTTGTAATGTGTGTGTTGACAAGTCGTAAATCTGGCAAAGTTCTGATAACGAAAGGTTGACACTCCAGGATTCGCCTTCGGGTAACTAATAAGATTCCTCCATAGTTTTAGTTCAATGTTCTGTATGCTCCCTAGTCGTCTTATCATTTTAGATAGCTTAATCAGTACCCTAACACGTTTGTTTTATTGCGTAAAATAAATTCTAATTTTCCATTCTAAATCGCTCGCTTAATTTTTCAGCGGCGGCGCCGTCGGGCGGCGACCAAAAAGTAAAATCAAAACAAATAAAAAATTGGAGTTGAAGATTGAAATTAAATCATTTCTCTCTTAAAATGAAGGTAAGCGTGAACAATTCAAGCTAGAATACATTGCTAAAGATGCTTCCATTTCAGAAAGGATTATCGAGAAAGGAGATCGAGGACAGAAAGAGGCGAGAAGACGATGAAGCTGCGGCAAATGTTTACAAAGATTTCGTTGACACATTCGAGAATCCTCAGTCGTCGGCAGTCTCCAAGACGTGGGTGAAGGCTGGAACGTATGATGCTGGAACTAGAAAGGAAGACAATCGCGATGCTGGGAAAATGTACAAGCCGATGCCGAAGCATCTCGACGAAAAATCAGCGTCGTCGAGCCGGGAGTTTGCTCAACAAATGGCATCAGATAGCAAGAAGGAATCGATGCTGAGCAAAAAGAAGGCGAATGACAAGAAGAAATCTAATCTCGAACTGTTCAAAGAGGAGCTGCGACAAATGCAAGAGGAACGAGAAGAGAGACACAAATATAAACATGTGGCTCGTTCGATGTTGCAAACTTCAGTCCACAGCGTTCTCGAGCATCCTGAGCCAATTTACCGGGATGTTAGCGTTGGGATTGATACGCCTGGCAGCTTCGACAATGGAGATCCCAATACAACAAATTTGTATTTGGGCAACTTGAATCCGAAAATCACAGAACAGCAGCTGATGGAGCTGTTTGGCAAGTACGGCGCTCTTGCCAGTGTCAAGATCATGTGGCCTCGATCTGAAGAGGAAAAGTCTCGTGGACGAAACTGTGGGTTTGTTGCTTTCATGGCTAGAAAAGACGCTGAGCGAGCTCTTCGAGGATTAACCGGAAAGGATGTTATGAGTTATGAAATGAAACTGGGCTGGGGCAAAGCTGTGCCGATCATGGCCCATCCGATCTACGTTCCTCCAAGTCTTCAACAGTATGCAATGCCGCCTCCAAAGTCCGGACTACCGTTCAACGCTCAGCCGATAGGAGATGCATGTGACATTGATGAATCGGATCTTAGCGATTACATCGTAGACCCAGAGAAGAAGCGCAAGGTTGACGAAGTCTTGTACAACTCTGTAGTGAAGGTGGTGATACCGAGTGAGCGACCGCTCCTCATGCTAATTCATCGTATGATCGAGTTTGTCATTCGCGAAGGTCCAATGTTCGAAGCGATTATTATGAACCGAGAGATTGCCAATCCACAATATAAGTTTCTCTACGAGAACGATAGCCCAGCTCACATTTATTATCGATGGAAACTGTTCTCACTCCTTGAAGGTGATTCCACAACGGAGTGGCGAGAAAAGGAATTCCGGATGTTCAACGGATCGTCGATTTGGAAACCACCGCAGTCGAATTTCTTCAGTCAAGGAATGCCCGACGAACTTGTCTCGGATGATGAAGCAACCGAGCCAAACAAAGGTCAGCTGTCAGTAGCCCAACGTAACCGTCTCGAAGACCTTGTTCGTCATTTGACTCCCGAGCGGGCTAAGATCGCTGACGCGATGATCTTCTGCATAGAGCACGCAGATGCTGCTGATGAAATATGCGAATGCATCGCAGAATCGTTGGCCAACCCAGAGACAGCAATTCACAAGAAGATTGCGAGAATTTATCTCGTGTCAGACATTTTACACAACTGCACTGTCAAAGTTCAAAATGCAAGCTTCTTCAGAAAATCGTAAGTTTACCTAAAGTCTTGATCATTCAATCTAATGCTGAACGTTTTCTTTTTATTCAGAATGGAGAAAAATTTAGTGGAGATGTTTAAAGGTCTCAACGACAGCTACAAATCATTAGAGAGTCGATTGAAAGCTGAGGGATTCAAAGTTCGAATCATGAAGATCTTCAGGACGTGGGAAGAGTGGACGGTTTACAGCAGAGATTTTTTGATCAAACTTCAAAATACTTTCTTGGGACTATCGGTTAAAGAAGCGAAGGATGATGGCGCAGAGAATGTGGATGGCGTTCCGTTATCAGACAAGGAAGATGAAGATCTAGATGGAGTTCCACTAGACGGTGCAGCTTTATTAAAAGGAGCGCTGATGAGAGGGATTATAACACCCGAAAGAGAACAAAGCGACAACGATGACGACATCGATGGTGTACCACGTAAGCCCACACACTTGTTGAGTTGTCCATATTTGACAATTTCTTTTTACAGTTGATGAGAACATTGACGGAGTTCCGCTGGACAGTTCCGATGCCATCGGTTCAGGAAGTTTCGTCAAGTCTAAATGGGAAGAACTTGACCCCGAACAAGTCGCTCATCAGGCAATCACCACTTCAAAGTGGGAACTTCTCCAAGATCCAGTCGCTCCTGAGCCACCGAAAATTTCTGGCATTTGCGGCTATGGCAGCAGCGAAAGCGATGAAGATGACTCGAAAGATGACATCGAAATGAAACGTAAAAGACTTCGCGAGGTGGAGCTTAAAGTTTGCGAGTATCAAGACGAGTTGGAGTCAGGAGATCGTCACTTGAAGCCTGGCTGGAGCATGAAGCAACAGGTTGAACATTACAGAAGAAAACTTTTGAAAAAGTCCGAGAAATATGACTCTGACTCGCAATCGGATCGTTACACTTCGTCATCGTCCCGCCGAGAAATAGACTCGAGCGAAAGAAAGCCAAAGAAGTCCCGGAGATCGCCGTCGTCTGAACGTGAAAAGTATTCACGATCAAAGCGTTCGAGATCAATTTCACCGACACATTCATCGAAGTCATCGAGGTAAGAACATTGGATTATGGCTTCTTCCTGTTCTTACTATCTTCCTCCTAAAGCAAACACCGTCGAGGTCGTTCAAGAAGCAAATCAGTCTCGCCACCCAGATCCAGCAAGCGGACGCGGTCGCCTTCGCCTAAAAAACATTCTCACAAGTCTGCAAAATACAAGCATTGATTATTCCCGCATTTATGACTCCAAAAAGTTTTAATAAATATTCTCATTCTCACATCTTCTCGACCTTAATCTTGATGCAGTGCGACGCGTTCAAAGCGAGAATCAAAAGATTTATTGCCGTTCATCGGCATTCTCGAGCGAAAAAGATAAATTTCCATTCGGCGAAGACAGCTTGCCGCTTTCAGTCTGCAGCGTCAGATTGATTTCTTCGTGCGGTTGTGAAATTTAATCTAACAGCTCGATACAATGTTTCTTATGTTCATGTAGCCGTGAATTCATTTGCGGATTCCTCTAGACTAGTCTCGCGAAACTAACATAAGGACGAACTAGAAAAATCGCGCGGACTCGACGACTCTTGCCATAAATCCTTTCGCACCGTGAGCATTTTTATTGGCGCTAATGAAGCATGAAATGTTTAGATGAACACAATGTAGGGCTTAAAGGAAACGCCGTCCTAAATTCTATGAAAGAGGAAATCGTAAAATTACGAGGGAAAATGTTTTCCATCGAACTCGTGAAAATTGCTCGATAAAGAAAAATGGGAATTATTTTCACAGTCGATTAGGAAGCTTACACAACATGCTTTCCTTTCACTGTAATCATTTTTGCGCCAGAGAATTCCGTCAGTCGATTAATGGGAAGTCGATTGAACTACATCAGAAGGCAGCGATTAATTCATCGATAAACTTATCAGCAACGAGTTGACTGCGAAATAATTAATTAATGGTTGATGTCAGAATCCAATTGCTTCGACATCAACGGCCAACAAATCATTCTAGCACGGGCTGCAAGCGCCTTCTGATTAAAGAGAAAAAGTTCTCGCGGTCGACAATCTGTTCTTGTTCGATTGCATGACGAATGATTTATCGTTGCCACGTTTCTCTGAGCCGCAAGGCTTTTGTCCAACGAATGGATTACAGGAACGAGAACAACGTCAGCATATTTTGGCGATGTCATAATTATCGATCGGCCACAAGCGTCATCGTACTAATTGTCCTGCTTGACAAAGCGTTCCAGCACTCGAGCTGACAAAGCAAACTAGTCAATCGATACTAATTTTCTAATTAATTTTGCTCACTTCTCTCGCATCTGCTGACTTCGGTAACAAAGCACGTTTGTAATTTATTAAACTGTTTGTAACTGTTTCTGGTAATTTTGGTCGATGGCATGCAACGCTTGATGAACTTTTCCTTTGCCTGGAATTTCTCATAAGACTGAAATCGTTGCTAATATGGATAAGTGGAGGGAAGGTCTAATTGACTTGCGATTATTAATATTGCCCGCCAGACAGTTAATCATGTCTGTATGCGCCTCGAAGACAAAGTAGGAACGTTCATGAATCATCGGCGTCGTGAGAAAATTGAAATTCTGGGCCCACGCACGGATGATGAAGCGCAAACGAGCGAAACGAAACACTCAAGCTTCATTTATTCACAATTGCAGCCTGGAGTGATCTCGTGCGTCGATCATGAGACTCGTAAATTCCTTCGTGTTCATTAACAAAACATCTTCCTGGGAAGTTTGGCAAACATGAGCTTCGACGATAAAGAAGGAAAGAGAACGTTTTATGACTCGCGATGAACGGATTTACCTCCGCTCGTTTGTCTTTCTGCGAGCAGTTTGCATCATTAAAAATTCAGCAAGGAATTCTGCAGTTCCTGAAACTCGCCGCGGACAATAAAACTCTTCGAATCGCGAACCGAAGAAAGAATTTTATGTTTCCGTTGAACCACGTTTCGCTCCACGTTCGTTTTCGACTGTCTCAGGCATTGGATTCTTTGTTGAAAGACTTGTTCCATTAATCGAAACGCGTAAATGTTCCATTCAATGAAAGTCTTTCATGTTTCTGAACAAACAAACATCACAAGGAAAAGGAGAAGGAATGAGGCAACAAAAAGAAAATTCTTTACTCTCCTCCGACAACAACCGAACGTGGAACAATTCAGTAAGCCTTAAAGGGTCTCTTTAGATCATTTTAAAGTCATTACACGCTTTAAAATTTATTCTATGTCGGGAAGAAGAACGAATCGGGTTATCTATGAACGTTGTTAATTAGCTTCATCAATCCATTTACGATCAGTTCGTTTTATTGAAATTTTAAGTTGCGACACTCGGCTTGGATTTCATGTGTTAATATTGCACGACAAAATCAATTTTCACAGAGCTTCGGAAGCAAATTCGTCTTCAAGTTCATTCACGAACTGACAGCACGAATAGACTTTCATAGCATGAATCAGATTTCCGCATGAATAGAAACCTTGATTGGTTGACAGAAAAGATTTTATTGAATCAAACTTGACCTGCATCCGCTTGACACGTGCCACAGGCGACAAAGCCTTCGAAATATCCCAGTTATTTCTTCGAATTGCTTCATCATTGACTCTCCTGTTAGCGACACGTGCGATGCTCGTCTCGTTAAGTCTTGAAGTTCGAGCTTCTCAAACTGCTGGCTAAAGTATTTCGATAGAATCTGCGATTGAACTTTTCCTTTGGCTCAAGTTTCTTCTTTTCAGGCGAGAAACTTTAAATATTCGCGTGAAACTTTGATACAAAGCCAGCATGATTAAAGATTGTTGCGAAATATCTCTCGCGGATATTTTAATCAGAAAGAGATAAACTTTTTTAAAAGCTTTATTCCAGTCATCGAGTTGTCGTGGCTGTGAAATTTCTTGCAACTTTAAAATTCCCCTTCAGATTACTCCTCGCTTCGCGCAAGCTGCACGACTGAGTCAGTGATTAGTTTTCAAACTGGAGAACACGAAACGTTGTCAATTCCACTTATGATAAATGTCTGCCTTAAACGCGATCAGAAATTCATTTAGAACGAAAGTTTCAGCGAAAAGAAAATTTTCACTCAAGCGTAACGGAAATTGAACGCTAATTGAAACTGATCCATTCTTGTAGCTCTCGTCACATTGAACGCCTAAACTCCAAAAATTAGATGATCTCAATGAACAACGTTGTGGTCTCGTAAAACACTCGAGAGGTAATTCAACCTTCTGCGGTTATTCATTAGCGGTTGTTTGCCTTTTTCCTTTGACTACCTGGAGGGCTTAGTTTCGGATTCGATGAGAACGTCTAATGTTCTCAATGATTGCGGATGTTTCAATGTTTCAATGCTCCCATGCTGAGATTAATGCTGCGTAGCATCGGCAAGATTGCAGCCAACTGCGAAACATTTAATGATGATGATGAGCATAAATCCGTCAGCACACATAAAAACTGCAAGTTTACGATCATCGTCTCGATTAGCATCTCGATTGCATCTGTCAGTCTGAATAAACATTTTGAAAATCACTAGAAAAATAAATAAACAGAAATGCAATCGCTCCAACGCAACGAGAGATATTTCGAACAGAAATGTTTGTCAATCGTTTGCGTCATAAGATTTCAAAACTCTTGAAAAGGTTTAGTTGTTGACAGCGACAGACGATTCGAGTGAACATAATCTTGATTCTTCCAGTGCTCTTCCCAATACCTTCCAGCAAACCCCTTTCGTCCCTACCTGTACTTAATCTTTATCGCGAATTGCGACAATAAAATTTAAATAAGCTGCAACGCTACAGCTGATGAATGAATTTTCCTGTGGCTTATTTAAATCGTCAAAGCGACGAAGAGATTTACTTGTTAACAAGATATAAAATAAATCGCTTGAATTGAAGCAGAACCTTCACCTTCGGTCGAACAGCTGAGATTTCCCAGTCGATAAAATTTCCTCCGATTTGGTTTTATGCCCGTAAATTAAACTCTTTCCCCCTCGGCTCGATGGCTCTCGCCACCCTTGTAGGCGCGGCATCGATCCGTTTTATGCAAATGTTAAAAGCCCTCAATCAACGTCAACGCAACGTCCACGGAATTTACTCCAAACTTCAATTTGAGCCCTGATTTAATTGAATTAAACCCAATTCAATTAGTGCCGGATCCTTTTGCAATTAGGCATTAATCTACGTCCTTTTGTATGCGCAATCGAGTTACCCATCAATCCTTTTCACTTAATCTTCTCGTCAACGCGTCGTCGATGCTTTAGATTCGCCTTATGGATTTTCAATAAATTCATGGACAACCTTCGATCCGATGTCTGTTTGTTAAGTAAATATTTAAAGCCAAATCGACCTAACGCTTGTTCGAATAGAGAGCAAATCAGTTCCATGCTTCGAGATTCGCTTAGTGGAAAGCACTCGAACGAGGGAAAGTTGCTTCAGGCTCAATCTTGTGGAAATATGATAACAATCTTGTTGATTTCTAGACCTTTTTCTTATAAAAAAGAGGATGAAGAATCAAGATTCGGGTTGAACCTTTCGCTTAGTCTGCTTGTTCCTTCGTTCCTGATATTCTTTAATGTCTAATGACGCAGATGAATTTAATAAGAAGTCGGAGCAGTCTGTCTCTTGCAAATGTTGCATTGGAAAGTCCTAATTGGATTGTTATTTGAGTTTCATTTAAAAACTTTTGTCAGATTAAATCCAGAAAGTTAGAGTTTGCAAGTTTACCTTCCGGTGGTTCAAGTTGCAAGATAGTTTCAGAATCAACCATTTAATATTAGCTTCCAGTGAATATTCGAACTCTGCTGCATACAAAAATTCAATTATGATAGTGGATTTGATGCAGAACTTGTGGTTCGTCTCTCTGTTCATCAACTCAAATGTTTCACGTGAGCTTTCTACCGTCACGGATGACTCGAACATAGACTACATCTCATGCTTTGCCTGCGTTGCATTTCATTATCTTGAATACTCCGAAGGAAAACTACTCCAATTAACGGAATTAAAATTAAAGAGAAACGAGAAAACTTTTCGCTTTTTACCCACTTGGATGTGTAAATGTACACAGCTTTCCTCAGAACGCAACAATTTGAATGAAGCTCAATTGTTCTCGCCGAGAACTTCTCGGAGCTGAATTCAACCCTTCAGCTCGCGCTGTGCTTGCAGCAATTGCAATTGAATACAAAAGACGAGTCTGCGAGAAATTAAATTAAAAAACTTGTTTTTGTTTCTGCGGAAAATTGTGGAGCGAGCAAAAAGCACAACCTTCGCTTCGCAACGAATTTCCACTCCAACCCCGTCAGACAAAGCGGTAGGAAAATTATAAAAACACACACGACGTAATTGAGTTTGCATAATATTTCGACAAGCCTCTCTCTTCAGTCAGCAGTAGCTGCAGTCAGGAGGTATATTCCTCAGTGATCTCACAAGTTATTTGGCTTTTACTTGAAGAAACTAATGTGAAACAACTTTTGAAAGCCACGTAACAATTTTAATGAGACTCCACTAGACAGAAAGTTCTCTGGAAACTGAGTACTATTTCTTCATTGATGAAAGCTCCCAGCTTTAGATAGGCAGCAGTTTGCGAGAACTTTTTTTTTTAGCTGTTCACGTTGAGCTCGGCAAACAAGAAACTCCTTGAATGAAATTTATTTGCAAACTTTCCTCGATGTTCTCAACATTGTTAAGCTCTGCAAATGTTAATGAACAAATGTTTTAGCTGAGACGTGTTTGCGGTAGCACCATGAAGTATTTTCAAAGTACAGAATAAAGCTCCGAGTAAACAGTTTGTAGGATAGAAAATAATATAGCTGAAGGCGCACGTCAGATTAATGCCAAGCTCAGAGGATCAAAAACTTGCAAACGACTAAAAAATATTTTCCAGCGGAAAATTCAATTTGAAACTTTTGGATTGGTTTTTATTGAAACTCGACGGCTCTTTGTACGTCCCCGCCCACAGCGTTCGAAAAGTTAATAAAGCGGTGAAATATTATTTATTTGCCTGCGGCTGTTCGAGCTGAAAAGCAAACAATCGAAGTGGGAAATGGCTTTCGACAAGTGCGTTAAATTTTAATTTGCAATCAAAGCAAATCTGTTGTTATGGCAGTCGTATCGTATCGTACATGAACATGTTGAACACATGCCCCGAATAAATTGCCAGTTCACCTTTAGAGATTTCACAAAAAAGGCTTCGATGTTGCTGAGGATACTCGAAGAGCTATAATTATGTATTTTGCAGTGTCCACTCGTTCATCATAGTACAGCTCTATAATTTATCGTCTTTGCGAACCTTAAGGCTCAACTGCAAACTAACATAAAGTCCATGGTGTCCGGTTGATGAAAGCAGATTTCCTCTCCATTAATCTCCATAAATTATTTATTCTGCAGTCGTTGTCGAATCGAAACGCTTTCGTTTAGTCATTTATTCTACCCCTCCCTGCTTTCATGTTTATTTAATTGCGTGTCATCAGCGATTTTCATCGTCCATTAGGACTTCAGTTCTCTCTTCTAACTTCGCTTTCTCAAAGGAAAAGCTTTTTGCGTTCAGAACAGCGATCGGCTGAGGAAAGGAATAATTTATGATCCAAAAAGTTTTTTTTTCTCTTCTAATTCCGCTGTCCCTTTAGTCATTAATTGAAAGCTCAACACTCTAAGCTGTTTGCAAACTTTTGAAGACATACATTCAATGTATTACATTGAGATATTACCTCGCACTTATTTTCACATAAAATAAATATTTGGAATCGCGCCACTCTGAGCCTCCGCATGGCTCAGTTAACCATTTCGCTCTCATATATTTCTTTTCGGATATCTGTGAAATATTTATCGAAGAATTAAGGTTTGAACTTCCATTTACACAATAATGCAGCTTCCGCGTTCCACTTTCGCAGCTTGATGTGAAACTGAATTGTTTTATTTTGCGCTCCATCATGCATAATTTCTCTTGATGCGCCATGCTGTGCCAAACAAGCACATTTCAGTGTTCCGTGTCCTGTTAAAGGTTTTGGATGTGCTATGGTAGAATGAATACGCTCTTAAATACTAACTTTTTATCTACATATATAATTTTATATAGATCAAAGGAAACCAAAGCTTGTAAGCTCGTTTAACATTTCAATTCTTTCTAACGGATTTGAAATTTTCAAAATAACGACAATTTATTATGTTGACGTGTTTGATTTGCTCCTGAAAAATAATTTTATCTGATTTTCTTGCACAATAAGAACAGCGACGAAGGTAAGACACACTCTAAAAGGATTGGACTAAAGTGATCTTGACGTTTTAAATCAAGAACAGCTTCGCTCCAATTGCAAAACTGAATTTTGAAACGTTTGACTTTTCCCTGAAGATTTCCGATCGAAATGGCGAAATTCAAGGCAGAAATGAATAAAACTCATCTAGAAACAGCACAAAGACTGTCTCGACAGCTACAAACTAAGCGCCAAAACCTTTCACAAGGTTCATCATCGTCGAACGCTACTCATTCCATAAAAGTTGAGCTGGAATCTTCTTCTGATGAGACAGAGACTTATTTGTCGCCTCCGGCTACACCAGCCGCTCGAAAACACGAGAAGAAATCAACATCGGTCGTGGCTTCCACTTCTTCGCGCCCAGCAAAGAAAAAACAAGCTAAACCTACAAAGACAAAAGGCAAACCACATGACTCAGATCCAGATTCGTTGTCTTCAGACAGCGACACTGACGATGAGAACGATTTGACGACTTACCGAGACAAGAGTGGAGCTCGCAAAACGCGATATCGACCAGGTAGATATCGACCTTTATACAAGGCTAGCAACAATCCATAAACAAAATATTCCTTGCAGGAGTCAAGGCACTGAAAGACATCCGGTACTACCAAAAGCGAACTCGAAACGAAATTCCAAAGATCTGCTTTTCACGCTTGGTTCGTGAAATCACAGCACAGCTTTCTACTCAACTGTACAGATTCACCGTCGGTTCCTTGATGGCCTTGCAGGTACATTCGCAGGTTTACTAACTAGTTAACGAGCTGCGAAGCAGTTGAAACCATTCAACAAACCAGAAAACATTCTGGGAATCTCATGACTTGCTATTGCTAACCGCAGCATCTTTGACATTTTTTCACTAGGAAGGAGCCGAATCTTTCCTCGTCGGACTATTTGAGATCACAAACTTGTGCGCAATCCACGCCAAGCGCGTGACCATCCAGCCGAAAGACATGCAGCTTGCTCAGCGCATCCGCGGCGATCCGACCCGCTAGCAACCGATTGTCTAAGTAAAACGGAGAATGTTTGCAACGCTGCTGGGATCAGAAATCTTCTAATGCAGTAACAAGATCCTAATATGACAACTCATTTATTTCTAAAGCGTAAATAAAGTTTTGAAACTATCAGATACAGTCGGCATTTCGAGTTAGTTTATTTTTCAATGCTTCACCGATGTTATGTTCTTCTGAGCGTTCTGTTGCTGATGACAATGAATCATGGAGCAGCTTCTCAAAGGCGTTTACCATCTTTCAGTTGATTGTGATTTTGTATAAAGGTGATTAAGACTTTTGTGATGCTTGGGAAATAGCTAGGATCGCCTATGTTACCGCAAAATATAAACCTTTATGCTTTTTCTCCTTTGCTACGGATACACTACAGACCAAAGCTTGAATCTCTTCCAGTTTTGCACAGTGTGGAGCAATAACTTCAATTTCGTCTCGAATATGGAAGCAGCCAAACTGTTCTGGTTTTTTTGTATAACAAGAAACAAGAAATTAAAGCTTTGACTGGCTTTGCAAGAACTGGAATCTCGCTTCCAAACAGAGTGTAGCCCTTACGCTGAGGGCTGATAACAAGGAAAGTGTCACTGGTACTTGTCTAAACGTCTCTCAACAGTTCAAATGACATTTTTTGATGGTCGGAGTCAAAACGGGGGTGGGTGAGGTGTAATTTCTTAAAAAGTGTGAAATGTCTATCAAAAGTGATGAATCGATTTATGTCGTAGAACGAATTGATTGTTTCAAATATGACGAGAAGAAATTGATGTTTTTCGTGAAGTGGGACAAGGTAATTTTGAAACTATGAAAATTTATCTGAGAGCTGACTTGTTTTTCTCAGTGGCCGGCAGAGACAAGCACATTCGAACCACTAGAGCACGTCATTGAGTGCCTTGCGTTTGAAACATACATCGGAAATCTGTACAGCTCGCTCCAGGCCGACATTGAGCTCAACGACCAAAGATTGCGCAAGAAATTGCAAAAGGAAATCTCCGATATTTTAAATCAAAACTCGAAAGCTGCTCTTGAGGAAAAACTAAAGTCTTACTCTGAGTTTAAGTTCAAAGCATATCAGGCCGTAGCTCAAGTCGTGAACGGAGATGGTTTCGAAGAAAGTTATGAGCAGATTTTCGTCCTCCATCAGTTAGCAGAGCTCAAACGGATACAACAAGAACAGTTTACCAGATTATGCGTTGATATCCGAAAACGTGATCAAAGCAATATCACCATAAGCAACGACATCGACTACACAATGCCAGAGGATTTCAAATATATCAATGGATATGTTTATCAAGGCAGGTCAATCGCTGTGTCGAAATGTCAGTTCATATTTCAACCACCACTCGAAATCTTCAACACAAGCGACCGCGGATGGGCCATCAAGGCTCTGACGAACATTAAAAAAGGTAAATGAGATTCGCTTTGTTTGTAGAGTAAAAACTAATCCAATGTGATTTCAGACATGAGAATTGTGGCCTGTTATGGAGAACTATTGACGAAGACAGAGGCTGGTTTTCGAAAGCAGCGTAAGTACTTCTTTCCGGCAGCACTAAACCAGTCCGGAGTCAGCTACATAATTGACGCTAGAAAGTATGGAAACTTGTCGCGTTTCATCAATCACAGCTGCTCACCGAATGCTCAACTCGCATCCGACAATGGAGTTCAGCTGGTGGTCATAGCAACTCGCAATATAAATAAGAACGAGGAAATCACAGTAAACTATGGTTTATTCTACGACAGTTATGCAAAAGGTTTCAAATGCTGCTGTGGAAATTGTTGAAAAGTGAAACTTTTAAGTTACCAACGAATATTTAAATAAATAACGATTGACAAAAATTCAAAAATCCTAAGCCAAATTGCGCGCGACTACGAAAAGCTTGACACATTCTGCTCTTCGCGACACCAAGAATTTGATCGAGAAATCCAGCTTAAATAGACTGTAATAATTATCAATCGCTGTTCTACATAATGGTAAGTAATCAGTCAACAAGCTTGAATCGTTAGAATTGAGGATTTCACTGGTTATCTTTACATTTCGTTAGCGTGAAGTTTTGTCATTACACATCGGCCAAGCTGGCGTTCAAATAGGCTCAGCGGCTTGGGAATTGTTCACCCTCGAGCATGGCATTGCTCCTGATGGCACTGTGATTAAAGGAGAGGTCGATGAGAACATGACAACTTTCTTCAGCGACACAAAAAGTGGAAAAGTTGTGCCGCGCAATCTGTTCGTTGACCTTGAACAAACAGTCATTGACGAGATAAAGACCGGTCCATACAAAGCGCTTTATCATCCCAATTTCATGATCACAGGCAAAGAAGATGCGGCGAAGTAAGTTCTAAAAGTTACGATCAGTGCAAGCTCTGACGAAAATTGTTTCTAGCAACTATGCTCGTGGTCATTACACAATTGGACGCGAGTACATCGATCCCGTGATGGATCAAGTTCAGCGTTTAGTTGAGAACTGCAATGGCTTCTCCGGATTCCTCATTTACAACTCTTTTGGCGGTGGAACGGGCTCGGGCTTTACTTCGCTACTTGCTGAGCGCCTAAGCAGCGAGTACGCTAAGAAGTGTCGTCTGCAATTCGCAGTTTACCCAGCTCCAAGGATCGCATCGGCCGTTGTCGAACCTTACAACGCAGTCCTCACAACACATAGCACATTGGATCACAGTGACTGCACTTTCATGATGGACAACGAAGCCACTTATGAAATTTGTGCTAAGAAGCTTTGCGTTTCAATGCCAAGTTATAAGAATCTCAATCGTTTGGTTGCGCAGGTCGTATCGTCGACAACTTCGTCCTTACGCTTCAAAGGCGATATGAACGTCGATCTCAACGAGTTCCAGACAAATCTGGTTCCGTTTCCGCGTGTCCATTTTCCTTTAGTCTCTTACGCTCCGCTTTCATCAGCGCATCGCTCTTTCCACGGATCCAATTCGATTGCTGACCTCACCAACGAAGCCTTCGACAACAGCAACATAATGGTCAAATGCGACTTGGCTCGAGGAAAGTTCATGAGCTGCTGCATGTTGTATCGAGGCGATGTCGTTCCTAAAGACGTCAATGCTGCGATTTCCACCATGAAGTCAAAGAAACATATAATGTTTGTAGATTGGTCGCCGACTGGATTCAAAATCGGTAAGTGAAATGTCTAATTCGTAAGATATAAGTTATCAAATGGATATTTTCCAGGTATCAACGACAATCGTCCGTCCTTCGTACCCAACGGAGATCTCATGAAGACAACCAAAGCTGTCTGCATGCTTGCTAACACGACAGCAATCGCCGAAGCGTGGATTCGACTCAACGCCAAGTTCGATTTGATGTATCACAAGCGAGCTTTCATCCATTGGTATGTAGGAGAAGGAATGGAAGAAGGAGAATTCACTGAAGCTCGAGAGAACATGGCAGCGTTAGAAAAGGATTTCGAGGAAGTGGCTGGTGATTCAAACGACACGCTCTTCGATGATGATGAATTTTAATGAAATCGGTTCGATCATAAGCCAAAAAGTTCCATAAGTTTGCAAGTTCAAATGTTTCCAATTTATGTTAGTCCTTGTATGATTCTTAAGCTTGTATTAATCTTCTTTAGTTTTACATCATTCGCATAAACGTTAAGCTTGGCTTTAGCGAGCTGCTGATTAGTATTGAAAATTTCCGCTGTTTTTGATCTGCCGGGAAGCAACGGCTTCGAAGAAATCAAGACAAAAGTCAAGTGACGTGGCAACGTCGCACTCGTCCGAGTTTTGGAGATGGAGCTTGTGAAATTATTTGTCGTGCTAATATTAATATTTCTGTTTAAATACTCGTCGAACAGTGACGATGCGGGAGGGGAGAAGGTGGAGGAGCCATCGGTGCTTCAAAGCCTGATGAGTGATAGCAGCCACTTATACAAGAAGCCGAGTGTTCTCGTAGTTAGTTTAATTCGAAACAAAGCTCACACACTGCCGATGTTTCTGACATATCTGGAGGAGCAAGACTACCCGAAGGATCGAATCTCGCTTTGGTTGGTCACCGACCACAACGAAGATCGCTCGCGAGAAATCCTCGAAGTTTGGTTGCAGCAGGCTCGCAGTTCATACCATTCTGTGCATTATCAGTTCGACGACAGCGAGAAACTGAGAAAAGGTGAAACGAATTTGACTCATTGGCCGGAAGAGAGATTTCTGGAGCTGATAAGAATGAAAGAGGCCGCGCTAGAGTTCGGGAGACGCTCGTGGGCCGACTACGTCTTCGTAAGTCAATTTCACCCTAAAATATCCTCGCTTAAGTCTTCCATATGTTGCAGTTCCTCGACGCAGATGTTTTCCTAACGTCGTCTAGCTCGTTAAGTGCACTGATTGCTCTTAATCGTCCGATCATTGCTCCCATGCTCGCGTCCGATGGGCTTTACTCCAACTTCTGGTAATGTGCGATCCGCGGTGACTGAAAGCTGAGACTGATTCGTTGCATTTTAGGTGCGGAATGTCTCCAGATTATTACTACAAGCGAACCGACCAGTACAAAAAGATCAGAAACTACGAAGACGTTGGCGAGTTTGCTGTTCCTATGGTGCACAGCGCTGTATTGGTCGATCTCAAACGAATCTCAAGCGACTCGCTTACATTCAATAAGACGAAGCTCAACAGTTACCACGACAAAAAAAGTTACGACGGGCCAATCGACGATATTATCATTTTTGCGATTTCGGCGAGCTTCTCCTACACTGAGATGGTCATCTCGAACTCACAAACCTATGGATACATTTTAGTTCCACTTGACCATGACGAACCTCTGATGAAAGACAACCAACAGCTCGTCAATACCAAAGTCGCGATCATCAATCGCTATAATCAGGTGAAAATTGCACCAAAGCTTCAGAAGTTTGTGAACTATCCCGAGCCTACAAAGCTTTCATTTTCCGAGGTTTACATGATAAACCTGAAGCGGAGAACAGAAAGACGAGTCAAGATGGAAATGACAATGAAGGAGATTGGCTTGGACTTCACATACTTTGAAGCCTTCGACGGGAAAACTCTGACTGACGAGAAACTAATTGAGATGGGAATAACTTTAATGCCAGAGTATGCCGATCCTTATCACAAGCGACCAATGACGATGGGTGAGATTGGCTGCTTCCTGTCTCATTACGAAATCTGGCAGCGAATGGTCCGTTTGAACCAAGAGGAAGTTCTCGTTCTCGAAGATGATATAAGGTTCGAACCTTTCTTTATGGAGCGAGCCGAGCAAATCATGGAAGAAGCTCGACAGATTGGAGGCTGGGACTTGATTTACTTTGGTCGCAAGCGATTGCAAGAGACCGAAGTGTTTTTGAAGGAGAGTGAAAACTTTGTGATGGTATCGTACACATATTGGACCCTCGGCTATGTAATAAGCCTCCAAGGCGCTCGAAAATTGTTGGCGGCTGAGCCAATGAAACGACTTTTGCCCGTTGATGAGTTTCTGCCGATTATGTTCGACAATCACCCGAATGACTCATGGAAATTGCGATACGAAACGAGAAATCTGAACGCATGGAGTGTCAATCCGTTGCTACTCTATCCAACACATTACACAGGCGAGGATGGTTACATATCCGACACTGAAGACTCGAAACAAATCCAACTCGACGCAATCAAGAATCTCCACGAAAGCCTCAGCGACCATGTTGAGAACAGCAAAGTTCTGCGTCAAATCAAACACGATTCCAGTGAATTTTAACTCAAACTTTAGTTGCCATCAATGAACCAAATATTATTTTAAGCTTGATTGTAAGTCAGCCGTTAGTGCCTTGAGTCATAAGCATCATGATGTCGATATTTTAAATAGAATTGAGAGATTCAATAAAGCAAAGCAACGAAACGATTTGATAGTTTCACTAAACAAGAAATTTATTTGTTTAAATAATTTACAGCACAACAGTTTAGTGGTCAATGAGTCGCCGAGTGTCGCAAGCACCAAGAGGTCAACGTTTCGTCGCCCTTCGACTCATCACCATTTTAAATAATCTTTAAATATTCGCAAAAGAGTTTGCTTCGAGATAATCAATGTCATTTGGTTGCTTCTTCGCATATGGACGGCTTGAGTTTCACTTTAGCACGCAGTAATTTCTGTTTATGGTCAGCAGACTCGCAGCTTATGTCTAACAAATCAGAACCGATTTTATCCACTGAAACGAAAAGAAATCGTTAGACGGTCAACTGTGATTCTCACTGTTCAAACTCACTTCGTTCAGTCCCATTTTGATCTGATTATCTTGGTTCGCGTCTTTCGTCTTGAACAGCTCGAACGCCATCGTCAAGTGAAGGATCGCCGACACGAAATCCGCTAATCGCATCGTTCCATCTCGTCTCATGTACCTTCAAGACAAACCCACGAGCGCGTGAAAATCATCGATGGCACAATTAATCATTTCACTCACTTCAAGATGAGAATGGAGAGAATGTCGGTGCTAAGTTGGAAGCCCACGTCGCACAACGCATCTCTGAAGCGCTCCGCTCTTAAAATCCCCGTTTTCTCTTTCGTGTGCATCTTAAACACGCCCTGCCATGTCTTCAGATTAATCATAAATAACTTGAAGTCGTTGAACGTTATCCTCGATCGATTCTGCTTGTCCATGAGACAGACGATTTGTCGACAAACATCTAAATTGGCACAGCTTCGAATGTAATCGTTAGGCAAACACGCTTCCAACAGCTCCTGAAGGTCGAAGCAGGAAATGGTTCTGAAACGTTAAAAATGTGAAGATTTCGTTCGGCAAACAATGTTAGAGGAAACTTACTTGTGATCGTCGGCGAGCTGAAGAAACACTGGCTCATATTGCGCAGTTCCACTTGTCACACTTGAGATGTCATCGTTTGCTTGGTTGAGTTTGTACGATGAGCCCGACAACGACCCTGAGCCGGTCCCAATCGTCTGGAACGGATCCAACAGCAGCATGGTCTGTGTTTCTAAGAGCGAGAGTCTGATTGATCCACCTAGAACTCTAACGCTGAACGCGGATTCTTCCGCTGGCTCGAAGGTCGTGGCCATAATGATGTAACGACCAGCCTCCAACGAGCACCGCTGACTGATTTGACGAGAATTTGTATACTGCGAATTGAGCAAGGATTTGTGTTTCTTGAAGAAAGCCTTCGGAAGACACTCGGTGACTTTCGGCTGCGGAACTTGCTGGTTGAGACTGTACAGCGTGAAGCCAATCACTTTTGGTTCCATGACACTATGCTGGTTCAATGAGATGATGACATCCTCGCGATCATTCAGAACCAGCTGAAGTTGCGGATTTATATGAAACGTATCAGGATTATTTCGACATCCACCAGCAGACACTCCGCGCTTCCACGTTCCTTGATACAGTCTCATAAGCCAACGACGACTCTTGTCAGCAAGCGACGGTTCGTCTCGAGATGTGTCCGAGTCTAAATGTACACACTCGAGATGGGTGAAATTTGTAATAAAATCAACAAAAGCCATCCAGAACTCGCCCACGTCGAGCTGGCCAAGAAGCCGATCGCGCTCTTGAAGCGAAACCCTTTCCCATTGATTCGAGTAGTTGGACCAGTCGCCGTTGTAGCCGCTTGTTTGACCGAAGGAAGAATCTGCCAACGGATCTCGCAGCCTTATCAGCTGAACAGTGTCTCCCATTAGGGTCTCTGCTTTGTCAAGTGAACATCTGTAAATATATGCAAGATTGTCAAACTCGAGGCATTATGCAATTTCGTTCTACTCACAGTCGGTAGTTCGTTCCAGGATTTAAACCGGTCGACGTCATCTGATTGTTGTTTGAGTTATTATTATTGTTGGCGACCGTTGTGTTGATCGTGCACGTTACAATGCTTGTGCAATCGAGCAGCCCAAGAAGAACCGGTGGTCGGATATTGAACTGATCCGACTTCATCTGAAGACTTTCTGTTATTCCGCCAGTCAAGTCTGCAAGTCCATCAAGTAGCGTTCCATATTTTAATGCTTCGTAAGACCCGTGCAGCCTATAACAATTTGAATTTGAGAGGCGTTCTAATAGATTGGCTGTATTACTAACTTGGCATAGGCTTTCTCTAACAGTCCCGGCCAGAAAGCGTTGGAATGCTGCGCCTGGAGAAATGCGAGTTTACCGTTGATCGTCGGAAGACGGTCGTCTACGAGGACTTCCTGCCATTCCCCACACCACCAAATTCGAAATCTAAACACGCCGTAATACGGTTCAGTGAAGGTTTGATCGGCGGGAACAACTCGATAGAACAATCCTTTCGACAAATATAAAATGCCCAAACACGACACGAGCCACCTGTCACCCATTTTCCCCTGCGCGATGTCGAAGTATGCATTCGCCTCGTTGACGAACGTTGGCTGAGGGTTTAGCTCGTGTGGACGCTTCCATTGGAATGTGAACGGCGGCGTTTGGTGATAGAAAACAGATGTTTGGATGGCGGGAAAGTCTGGGTCCTCCCACAGCTGACCTTTCCGCTTGCACTCGCTCTTAATCCGATCGTATGTCGACGTCATTTCCCGAATTATTCTCCTTCACGTAAACCGTTGTTTGTCACTTCGCTCGTAAGTGAGAATTCTAATTACGCATTTTAATCGCTAACGCGTTGGGCTCTGCACACGAAAGAAAGAAATGAAATTTTAATATTTTGAATTCCGCTCGACTTTGTATTGGAAGGTAAAGCGATGAGAGAAGAGAAATGAGATTTCTAATTGAGAAATACATGTTTCGTCGATCAACGGGGACAAGCCCCAAAAACCAACACTGGAGCTTTGCTGAGATCGGGCAAAGGGAATTTCGTTTTTACTCGGTTAAGGTTCGTTATCAACCTGCCGTGCAAGTCTTCTGCCCCGGATTCGCTGATATAACGAGCGGGGAGCGAGCGCTCGAAACCAGTTTCTGGTTTGCATTCGTAATAAACCGCGGATGGGAAATGAAACGGGAAAATCTTGATATCTTCATACGTGCTCTTGCTTTTCAGGGCAACATTTGCTCGACAGGCGATGGAAAAAAGTGAAACTCTTTCCTCTATTTGGGAAATGAGTGAACGCGATCTTGAGCACAGAATAAATATTTGATTTTCTCCAGCAGTTTTCACAGTCACGCACACTTCACTGACTACCAATCGATCGCTGGTATTCGTTAATGTCTTGAAATTCCTTAACACGTTGTCACTTCTCGCCTCTCCCGAATGCAACTTGAAAGGCGTGCGAAAGAGATCGTTAGCCTTGACCAGATAAATGAAACCGCGGATTTCGGATTGAATAATCTTTAGCTCTGCACGCCCACCGTCGCTGGATCACGAAACAGAAAAATGGCAAAATATTTCTTCTTACAAACTTCGGCGGAGAAGAAAACTTTTCGCGTGTTGAGCTTTTCACCGTTCGACTTCGACTGACACAGCGTTAGAGAAAATAAACAAACATGCCTATATGAGGTGTAGCCGCGATCGAAAGCTTAACACAAATATTTCTTCAGCCGATTCGGTGTGGTGTGCGTTGCATGGAATGCTGATGGTTCGTTCAGGCCGCGGGCCAAATAACGCTCGTCTGTATTTATGTGAGGAGAATATTGAAAAGAGAAAAGACGAAAATTGATTTCGGAATAAAGGAGAAGAAGAGAAGCTCGCGAGATGGTTCACGGGAACAGTTAGGCGGCCTGGACGAGACCGTTGGAACGAGGTTCAACCTGAAGCATTATTTTATCCTGTTGGAGGTCTTCGGCAATCTTATGAGAACTTTTCACCTGTTGATCTTCCCGCAATCTTATGCTGTTAACCCTCGCCATCCGCTCCACCTGTTATAAAACTCTGGAAACATAAAACGTCTTAAGATCTTCGACCTCTTCTTATTCGATGTTGCTAAGCTACGCGCTTGTTGATACACAAAACAAATTTTCCTAAGACGAAATTTTCCGAGGATTGCGTAAACTTCTAAAGATTTTTATTTGGTGATAACTTCAACATGGAACGAAGCGTTGGCGAGTGAAATGGCAAGCGATAAAGTTAGTCGCCGAGGATTTTAGATTGCGGTGCAGAAAAGGCTTTAATTGTACGAAATTTTCAGATTTTGTTTAGGCACGACGAGGCTCATGGGCCAGGTGATGTGAGCTTTGTGTGGCAGAGTGGGTCCAACACAAATTATCTGGCCACTACGGGCATTGATGGTACCGTAGCACTCTTCAATCGACAGGGGCAACTTCAGGAGCGGATAATTCTTCAAGGTCTTTGCGCTGGGTTTGCCTGGGATATCGATGGGGACATATTAGCGATTATCACACAAAGCACTTCGCATATCACAATTTGGGATGCAAACCAGCGTAAGAAACAGCTCGTGGATACTGGTTTGAGAGACGCGCCAAGCTGCTTGCTGTGGTCGAAGAAAGCGCAGATTCTCGCAGTCGCTACAACCCGTGGAAATCTAGCGCTTTACAACCATCAGACATCAAAGCGGATTCCAATCCTTGGCAAACACTCAAAACGAATCATTTGTGGCGCTTGGTCGGCCGAGAATATTTTAGGTAGGTTTGCTTTTTATTTACCTGAATTATTAATTTAATTAACGATTTTTCAGCGTTGGGAAGCGACGACAAAACTGTTTCGATTAGTAACGATGACGGCGACACGCTGCGAACTGTTTCACTCCGTGATATTCCTAGCGACATGCACTTTGCTGAAATGAAGACGGACGAACGAGTTCCCGGAGAAAGCACGATCAGCATGATCATCGGGAAGCGAACCTTGTTCCTCTATCATCTTCCTGAACCCGACTCGCCGACTGAACTTGGTTTCCAAAACCGTTATGGGAACCTCCTGCAACATAAGTGGTTCGGCGATGGATACATTCTGCTAGGTTTCTCGCTTGGTCATGTCGTCGCCATCTCAACCCATCCTAGGGAGGTTGGACAAGAGCTCTGGCAAGTGAAAAACCATCGAGATTCATTATCTTGCATCGCAGTCTCGAAGGAGCTGGAACTTGTGGCCAGTTGTGGTGATAACAACGTTAAGATTCATGCGATGGCGAACTTACAAGAAACAATCAAGATTCTGACTCTCCCTGATCAAGCAGGGCTCAAGAACATTGACTGGAGTCCTGACGGTCAACTGTTAGCTGTGACAAGCAATCAGGGAGCTATCTCAGTATTTGTCACAAAGCTTCAATCGATCTTTGCAATCTCACCACCAAGAATCGCACTGCTGTCGAGCCTAGCAGAGGTTTCCATCTACCATTACACACCGGAGAAGATCAAAACTCTACCGACGTTGGTCACTTTAGAAATCGAACCAACTTTCCTGGCGATTGGCTCTTATCACCTGGCTTGCGGCATGAACAACCGCATCTGGTTTTATGATCTAGGCAGATCAGTAACAGATCTCCCAATAATGCTAGGCGATCGAGAGTACATGGCGGAAGTGAAACAAATCGAGATGAACACGGATTTCTGCGCGGTGCTTTGCGGAACTCAAATCATGTTACATCCGGTGAGTGTTCAAGAACGAAGAAATTCCAAGTGATTGAATCGAATTTCCCAATAGATTGAAGCAGCCAGTAATGAGAAGTCATCCACTATGGTCTCTTCGCAAGACCGAGACCCAAAAATTTTCCCGGACGAGCTTCAAGGCTTGCATGATACGATTATTACATGTTTGAGTCTCACGAATGATTTTCTGTGCTTTGGCACTGACGTGAGTTGCAGTCAACTTGTGACATACATATTTTGTACTTCAACTTTCCAATTTCAGGTTGGTCATATTATTCACTTCTCGCTAGAACATTGGAGTTCAGTGATTCAGTATCGACACTCGGTCGGGATCAAAAATATATTCACAGACCTCGAAGGAACTCGAGTTGCTTTCATCGACGATCACTATCAAGGATTTATCTACATGCCAGTGAGTGAAAAATAATTCAAATAAAAGGATGCGACTGATGCCTAAATAATTTTGCAGTGCATTGAAGAGACTATTGCGATCCCCAACATGCCAAAGCAAGCTACCGGAGTCGTTTGGGATTATTCACAACCTTCAATCTTCATCGTCTTTGACGGCAAAACATGTGTCACTTATCTGTTTGTTCGTTACTCAGTTGATGGAAAATGCGTAAGAAAAGTTGGTGAGACGAAGCTGCTGAGCGATCAGATTCCATTGATGCTTTATGATGGCGAGTTGTGCTTGTATGGCATAGGCGGAAAGCTTACAACAATCTCATTAGTTAGCCACAAGTTCTCGCCTACGATGGAACTCTCGGAGCAGCTGAGCCAGCTGGTTAATCTCCAGAAGTACCAGGAAGCTTGGGACTTATGCAAGACGATCAACCGGGAAGAATGCTGGCGAAAGCTTGGAGAAAAGTGCATCAACGATCTCGAGATAATCTTTGCCATTCGAGTGTATCGGAAGATCGGTGACGCAGCCATGGTTCAAACGTTGGAAGAGATAAAGTATCATGAAGATGTGAATCTATTGGCGGGTCATTGCGCGGTGCTTCTCAACAAACCAGACGAAGCAAAGCAACTCTTCGCTAGAAGCAACCAGCCTTTGGAAGCTCTTGACTTGTGTCGCGATCTTCTCCAGTGGGAACAAGCGATGGCTCTGTCGAACAATCTTTCACAAGATCAAATGCCGCTAATCGCGAGGGAATACGCTCAGCAGTTGGAACTCAATGGAAGCTACAGCGAAGCTTTGCTACACTACGAGAAATCCCTGGGAGAATATCGAGATGAAGTTGACGTGCAAGGTGACGATCCATTCCACGAACATCTTCGACTGGGAAAAGCTGGAATCGCGCGATCAACGATCAGATGTGGAAACTTCTCTAACGGAATTCAAATAGCTTTAGCTCTCAATGATAAGCAACTTTTCCTTGATTGCGCGGAAGCGCTTGAGCAAATGAATCAACTCTCTGAAGCTGCTCAATTCTACGAGAGAAGCGGAGCTTTTGACAAAGCTTGTGGATTGTATATTCAACTTAAGCAGTGGCAAAAAGTTGACAAGATTCTTCCGAACGTCACAAGTTTAAAGTTACATGCTTTGCACGCAAAGGCAAAAGAATCGGAAGGAAAGTATCGAGATGCCATTAAGAGCTACATCCTTGCAAACGACTCAGACAGTGTCGTTCGTATTTTTATCGACTACCTTTCGGATCCTCACAGTGCGTCCGAAATTGTGCTAGAGACAAGATCAGTCGAGGGAGGAAAAATGCTTGCAAAGTTTTACCAATCGATCAACGATTACGAAAGCGCTCTGCAGTTTCTAATTCTATGCGGCTGCGTCGGTGAAGCTTTCCAGCTTGCTCAGAAGTACAACAAGTTGAAGCATTACGGAGAGTTGCTCGAGCAGCATGACGGAGCAAAGCCGAGCGAGTTCTTGGCGCTTGCTCAGTATTTCGAGAACGAGAAGTACACGCTGTTGACTGGAAAATACTATTTTCTTGGCAAAGAGTACGCGAAAGCTCTCAAACTTTTGTTGAAAGCTTCTTCGTTCGGCAACGAAGAGCAACAAGCTCTGTCACTTGCCATTGACTGCGTTGCCACGTCAAACGATGATCGACTAGCGGCTCAACTTATCGATTTTCTTCTTGGCGAATCTGATGGTGTTCCGAAGGATCCAAAGCTCTTGTTCCGACTCTACATGGCAAGAAAACAATTTAAGGAAGCTGCCAAGACCTCAGTCATAATCAGCAGTCAGGAACAAATCGCGGGCAACTACAGAAGTGCTCACGATCTTCTCTTCTCAATGCATCAAGAGCTTCGAAGAAATGGACTGACGGTCGGCAACGACATGAAGTTTAATCTTATACTGTTGCATCGATACATTCTAGTAAGAACTCATGTCAAGAGAGCTGACCACCAAATGGCAGCAAAACTGTTAGTTGAAGTAGCCAAGAACATCTCGCAGTTTCCCTCACGTGAGTCTTATAGAATTTATTTCTTAAAAGTCTAACATCGCTTGATTTTTAGATATTGTTCCAATTCTAACGAGCACTGTCATCGAGTGTCAACGGTCAGGAATGAAGAAATCTGCTTTCAACTACGCGGTGGTGTTAATGCGATCAGAGTATCGCGACCGAATTGATCCAAAGTACGCCAAGAAAATTGAGTCAATCGTCCGCAAAGCTCCTAAGAACATCAAGCAATTGAATGACTTTGATGAAACGATTTCAAACGGAAACGACGATGACGATGATGTCGAGATCTCCAAGAAGAAGAGTGCAAATGATTCTAGTCCTTGCCCTTGTTGTAACTTTGATTTGAACAACATGGACATCACGTGCACTAACTGCAAAACGTCGCTTCCAATTTGCATAGCGACTGGCCAGCACTTGACTAACACCGAGATTTGTCAATGCCCGGAGTGTTTATTCCCAGCCATAAAATCAGAACTTGTTAAGTAAGTACCTTGACCTTTGAGACATGCTCATAATAATAATTGCTTCGACATATTTTAGAATCATCGAGCTAACGAAAGAATGTCCGATGTGCGCTGAAGAAATAGACATCAATCGCTTGGAACCTGTAGCAGACCTTCGAGCTTTTATCACAGAAGTAAACGCATAGTAAAATTACCTCAAAATAAATCAATTGAATGTCGTAGCTTATGAGATTCATAGGTGATCTGCACATGAGATAGAAAAGTTCCACAATAAATCGATTGTGAAAATGAAATCACTCAATTGAACGGATTTTAAAATTTTGAATTTTTCAAATCCCAGTGACCGAAACCGTTACAAACCTTCGACTCAAAACCGGTTTCTCTTTGACACGAAACCTTCACGTTGAACAGAGCAAAAATTAAAATCGAGGATAAAGTGGATTAGATATGTCGGAAATAATACCAATTTCGAAGACTCCGACTCAGGAGAAGGTGCCGTTTGTGCCGCCAAAGCTGGATTGGAATGAAAACGGTAAGTTTGCCGGAAAATCAATTTATTTTCTCACTTCCAACCTATCAACTTTCGATGTCATATTTTCTCATCTGTTACTCTTGCTTTGTGAATTAAAACAGGCTGGGGACCATGTGAGCTTCCAGCAACGTTCAAGGATATGCCTTATCAACCATTCAGCAAGAGCGATCGTCTTGGAAAAATCAGTGATTGGACTGGTGCATCGCAGACTGACAAGAAGTATAACAACAACAAGTACCAGTCTCAATTCGGGTCGGGAAGTCAGTACGCGTACTACCACGATGAAGACGAAACTACTTTCCATCTCGTGGACACTGCTCGCGTCATGAAACCGCCTCATCAGCGCGGCCGCTTCCGAGGAAACTCGCGAAATAACCGGTGAGTTCGACGTTGTGACAATCTGATAGCCAATATCCCTAATTATAAATCGATTTCAGTGGTCGTGGCGCTCGTGGTGGTGTTCAAGTTGGTAACATGACATCTCTGGGCAAGATGAACAACCAGAACAAGGCTCGCGATCAACGTCGTGGAAATACGGGCAGGAAGTGGGGAATGCGTGGGGCTCCCCCTAAGATCCGAGATGCTTCCGTGACTGTTCGTCCTGACTGGGTTGCTATTGAAGACATGGACTTCCCGCGTCTCCAGAAGCTGATGTTGCCAGGTGTCAAGGAAGGCACTGACATCGAAACTTATGGTGTTTTGGAGTATTACGACAAGGGCTTCGATCGCGTCAACATCAAGAATGAGCGTCCGCTCCAGGGAGTCGACAGAATCTTCCACAAGGTTACAACGACTGACGATCCAATCATTCGTAAGCTTTCCAAAACGAAAGGAAATGTCTACGCTACGGATTCCATCTTGGCAACGATTATGTGCTGTACTCGTAGTAGCTACAGTTGGGATGTTGTCATCGAGAAGATTGGCGACAAATTGTTCATGGACAAACGCGATAACACGGAGTTCGACTTGTTGACGGTAAATGAAACAGCTGTAGATCCACCAACAGAAGATGGAACCACTTTGAACTCGCCACGGAATCTTGCTATCGAAGCGACATTCATCAACCATAACTTCAGCCAGCAGGTATTGAAGAATGGCCCCAACGAAGCCAAGCACAAGTTCGAACATCCGAATCCTTTCTTGAGCGAAGATGAAGAAGGCGAAGTCGCATCTGTCGGTTATCGTTACCGCTCCTGGAACTTGAATAACGGAATTGAGCTGATTGCCCGTTGCGAACACGATGCGGTAATGGTTGCGCCTACTGGAGACACTCAATTCATTACCATCAAGGCTTTGAACGAATGGGATTCAAAACTGGCAAACGGAGTTGACTGGCGACAGAAGCTTGACACTCAACGCGGTGCCGTGTTGGCCAACGAACTCCGGAACAACGCTTGCAAACTTGCTAAGTGGACGGTTCAAGCTTTGCTCGCTGGATCCGATCAAATCAAGTTTGGATATGTGTCACGTGTTCATGTACGTGACTCGTCTAAGCACGTCATTCTTGGTACGCAGCAGTTCAAGCCCCACGAGTTCGCCACCCAGATCAACTTGAGCATGGACAACGCCTGGGGAATCCTGCGCTGCATCATCGACATTTGCATGAAGCAAAAGGACGGCAAGTATCTGATCATGAAAGACCCGAACAAGCCAGTCATTCGTCTCTACGACATCCCCGACAACACCTTCGATTCGGATGATTCCGACGAAAGCAGTGAGGAAACCGCTTTCAAGCCCTTGTACAACTATAATCAAGCACCCACAGCTACCGCTACAAAAGAGAAGAAGTAAACGAGAACATCGCAACGTTTTTAATCAACATTCAAAGTCTCTTAGATGTCTTTAAGCGAGATTTGTCCCTTTAATCTCTTTTTGGAATATTGGAAAATAATAAAAGCAACAGAAAATTGTTACTGGACGAGCGTCGCAGCTCTCCAGCGAACAGAACAAAATGAGGCGTTTTGCTATCCTCAGCTGGTATCCTTCGAGAAGACGATAAACAGCTCCTTGTCGTTGCTCTTCATTTCTTCTTGCAGATACTTCACGAAGTCCTCATCGCCTCCAATATCAAGTGGTCGATCGAGCTTCGAGTCGAGGTTGTAGAACTTGCCGTCTTGCATTTTCCTGATGCAAATCCAATGTCTACTCTTGATGGGAAGTGTCACGAAGCCGAAAGAGTAGTCGCTAGGAATGTTCAGAATGTATCCAAAGGCTCTGGACGGCTCCAGAGACGAAATTGTGATCTCTTTTCGCTTATCGAACCATTCTAGAGATTTCCCTTTTGATTCTAACGAGACCATAATCGCGTTTACATCGTAATTCCCAAGCCCCAGCACAGATTTATGTGGGTTGATGAAGTTGTCCGATAAGTTGGCGCAGATCCCGTCCAGTGATTCCTTCGAGAACTCTTTATCTAAAAAGATTTCAATTCTTAGATTTTTGAAAAATTCCGCAATCAAAAGTCGAGCTACTTTGAAAAAGATTGTTGAGCGAGTGAATTGCACAAAGCATTCTCGATTGTCGCTCGTGATAAATATCTTCTGGCAGCATTTCTTCTAAATCGAGCCGTGCCAGTCGTCGCCACACACTTAAATGATTTTTTTCACGATTTGTTTACATCTGAAGTGGTCGAGTTTGTGTGCTGAGGATTTTGAACTAGAATCAGATAAAGTTTGCTTGATTTTATCGATTTAAATGAGAGATGCAAGGCTTCATTCAGTTGTTGTTGTTCTTTACCTACTTAGCAAGATCTTGCTTCAACTTCCAGTCAAACTGTCGACTTATTCTCGATTGAAATTTTTTGGGTTAAACGCGAACTTAAAAATATCGAAAATCTCTTAGCGCGAAAAAATTTAATTCCGGATACTGAACGGTACTTATCATTTGTTCTTGCAGTTACTAAGGTGAGTGTCAATCCAAATCTTATCATAAAACTATGGATTTAGGTTTTGTTGTCTCAGAAAAGTTGAACCAAAATTTGCCAACTCGATCCAACTTTCATTTTTTCTTCAACGTCGCTGCCTCGTAAGCTCGACTTAAGAAACAGAGCAATTGTTGCACAAGCGATTAGTGAAGTGAAAGCATTGAATCAACGTAAGATCTGGAGTTTCTTTTTGACATTTGTTATTTTCGGACGCCAGAACTTTTGTTGTTTTTATTTTTAGAATTCTTAGCGAATTCTTCTTCTTGCCTTTCAATCGCTTTCAATCGCTTTTCAGACTCTTCGCAGGAGTTTGTTCATTGGACAATTTTGTGAAATAACATTTACTTGTGTTGTTGCATCATCTTCCAGCCTTTTGCAAATTTCATCAGCCAATTCCCCTCATTCTTTTTAGAACTCTGGACATGTAAAGACGATGGAACTCAACGGAGAAGTAAATAAATTGAACACACAGCTCCAGGAGCTACAAATACCCTCAGCCAACATTGACTACTCAACGATCCGCAGCAAGTTAGTTCTAGTGAGTCCTACAGAGGAGCAGTTTGAACTACTACGGAAACGTTTGAAGGATCGAATTGATGACAGTCGTGGCGAGACAATTTATGAAATCGGTATCGGAGAAGATGCCAGCGACGCTGGATTAGATCAGGAAGAATATGCTGCTTCTCTTGCAACCCTCCAATCCTTGGCCGCAACATTAAACGCAGACTGCGTTGAGCTACGACTCCGACGAGGCGAGAAAGGGACAACAGTTGGACAATACTTGATCCGTCAGAAGGTCGAAGAGTCCGACTTCATGGAGATCCGTGTCGCTGTCGTTGGAAACGTAGACGCCGGCAAGAGTACTTTACTTGGAGTTCTTACGCACGGGGAACTTGATAACGGCAGAGGCTTCGCTAGACAGCGCTTGTTCAGACATAAGCACGAGATAGAAAGCGGCAGAACAAGCTCAGTCGGCAACGACATTTTGGTGAGACTCGCGCACTTGTTATGATGAAATCGAAAGCTTATCTTGCATTTTGTCAATTCAGGGCTTCGATTCAATCGGCAATGTCGTGAATCGAGCTGAGCATGGCAACTTGGATTGGGTCAAGATTTGCGAGCAGAGCGCGAAAGTGATAACATTCATCGATTTGGCTGGACACGAACGTTACTTGAAGACAACTGTGTTTGGAATGACTGGGCACGTTCCTGACTTTGGGTTCGTATTTTATGAAGAATCGTTTAACTCGATAATCAAATAACTAAATTTCAGGATGTTAATGATCGGAGCCAATGCCGGAATTGTCGGCATGACGAAGGAGCATCTTGGACTATCGCTGGCGCTCTCTGTTCCCGTCTTTGTCGTTGTGACGAAGATCGACATGTGCCCACCAAACATCCTGCACGAGACACTGCAATTGCTTGTGAAGATTCTCAAGTCGCAGGGCTGTCGAAAAGTTCCAGTGATGGTGCGGAATGCTGACGAGGTCGTTCTGTCTGCAACAAACTTCGTGTCGGAACGATTGTGCCCAATTTTCCAAGTCTCGAATGTCACTGGCCAAAACCTTGATCTTCTCAAAATGTTCCTCAATCTCCTAACGACGCGAGTGACGGGCTTAGATGAATTGCCAGCAGAGTTCCAGATCGACGAAACATATTCAGTCCCAGGAGTTGGAACCGTTATAAGTGGAACGTGCTTACAAGGTGTCATCAAGTTGAACGACGCGCTAATGCTTGGACCTGACGCTCTCGGTCACTTCATCTCAATCCCAGTCAAAAGTATTCACCGGAAGAGAATGAACGTGCGAGAGGTCAGAAGTGGTCAAACTGCTTCGTTCGCGCTCAAAAAGGTCAAACGATCTCAAATTCGAAAGGGAATGGTCCTTGTTCATCCTGACTTGAATCCTCAAGCTAGCTGGGAGTTCGAAGGAGAAATTCTCGTCTTGCATCATCCAACAACTATCAGCCAGCGATATCAAGCGATGGTTCACTGCGGAAGCATCAGACAAACCGCGTCGATTCTAATGATGGATAAAGATTGCTTACGGACTGGCGACAAAGCAAAAGTCAAATTCCGCTTTATCAAACATCCAGAATACATCAAGACGGGCCAACGAATGGTGTTTCGTGAAGGAAGAACGAAAGCGGTAAGTCATTAAAGACTTCAAATGAACTTGTTACTGACGATTAAATTCCTCTAGGTCGGCAATATACTAAAGCCATTGCCTCATATGAACACAAACATCAACCGCACTAAGCCAACTAAGATGCAAGGTCGCGGCGGCGGAGCTCAGAACCAGCAGAATCAAAACCCCAATGTTGGTGCAACGGCGTCTTCGTCAACTGCAACGACAAGCGCCAATCTTGACTCGGTTTTGGAGATCTCAATGGACAAGCGAAACGTTAAGAGCAACCGGGGTGGAAAACGCAAGCGCATCAACCTGCCGAATGCAAACCAAGATCCACCAGCTAACGCTGCCACAGCTCCATCAGTCTAATAATTTCGACCTTCGCAATCCTTCGACTCTTGTTGGCATTGATGCCGACTTGGAGAACTTTAACTGAACGAGACAGATTCTATTTTTCTTTAAATTTCACGATTTACAAAAATAAAGAAGCATCGCAATGAATATTTCACGGCTTCTTCGACTTGTTCTCAAGGTCATTCTTTGCTTTCTCTATTTCTTCTTTCACGTTCTGTTGGAATTGGTCGATGAATCCCTTGAGTCTCTTCGGATTTAGGTCTTTAAGCTTTTCCTCTTTAGCTTCATCGATGATGTGTTTGGATTGAACGAACAGTGAAGCAACTGTCTGTGCAGCTCTCCTCATCAAGTAGGAATCACTTAATTTGTGGACGAGCTCGTTTGTATTTTTGCCTGCCAAGTATTGAAGAAGTGCTCGAATCATTGTGGTTTAGAAGTTGTACTGCTTGTATTTGTTGATCAGCTCCTGCTTTTGAATCAGTTGTTTCTTCAGATTTTCGAGATGCTCTAGCTGCTGTGGCTTCGACTGGTCGATTCCTTAAATATCAACGCAATTAATTTTGTTTCGTAACTTTCGATAATATTGCGAACCTGGAATCAAATTGACCTGTTCGCGAGCTTCACTCAGTCTCTTCTGCAGCTCATGCACTTTCTGCGACACCTCCTGCGATTCTCTGAAATGAAATCGAGATTGCGATGCAGATAATTAACAAAGAAATTTATTTTAGGAAATTTGTCTTACATATTTTTTGTCTCGATAGCCGAGTTGTATCTTTCGAATTTTCTGATGATTTCTGACAGCACCGACACGATATCAATTTGCGTTTGGGTTTCAGGTTCGGCGTTCATTGTCTCCTGTTTAAAATAAAGCGGAAAACTTGATCCACTCAACTTTAAATTGGAAATATCAAAAATGTAAACAAGAACTGAAGCGAAACGAAAAATTCACAATTTCAAATTTGAAATCACCGTTAAATATTGTCACACATTCACTCAATTAGCAAATTGGTTTCTGAATGATTTCCCTTGCTCTCTCACAAAAAAACCTATTAAACAACACTCTAATTTGATTGTGTTAAATATTTTTTAATAAGATTATCGACAGATACAAGTATGCAAAGTCTAGCTAATGTCTCCATTCAGATTAGTTTTGAGCTTCAACTTGAAGCAGAGTCAAGTTCTCTCAGTTTGAATGGTTTAAATGGAATGATTAGAAGGATTGCACGTTTACTTTAAGAACTCCATGATATCGTCGGCGGAAAGCTCGTTGTTCTTCCTGTTGCTAAGTCCGCCGAAATTGTTGTTAGAGTTGGACGACACCACAAAGCCTGAAGGCTGACTGCTGCTGCTTCTCATTTGATTAAGTGGAACCTTTTCTTTTTTTGATGGCAACAAGTCGTCGAACGCACCCCAATCGTCTGTTTTCTTCGAAACTAAAGGTCGCTGACTCGAAGAGTTGTTATTTGCCGGAAAGTTTCCGAAACTGTTCTGGGATGCTTGTGGATTCGTACTCGTGTTAAACCAAGTGTTGTTGTTTGCTGATTTGCTGTGAGTGATTTTTAGCTGCGACAAGTTGTTGTCGACAAGCGCCGATGTCAAATCTTTCGGTTTGTTCGCAATCTTTAGTGGTGCTTGCTTCGGTGCGATTGCTGCTTGCGATTGAAGTCGCTGGTTCTGTTCTTGCTGGTGTGTCAGTCGTTGCTTCTCCTGAAGACTCATACTGCTTGAACTGGTGGACATCGACATACCAGTTGGTGATGTCGCATTTCCGCTATCTTCCATATCGTTCAGGAATTGCTCGAGACCCAAATTCGAGAAAACATCGTCGGACTCGTTTTTCGACGGGGACTTTGCGTTGGGAATAAGTTGGTTCTGAAACTTCATGGCATTTGATTCCTTCTGAATACTTGTCAACTGCTCAAGCTTGGTTCGATGTTCACCTTCTACTCTGTTTATCATATCTTTCACGAGAGTCATCATCGCATTGAATTGAGTTAGTGATAATCCGTTCTCAATCGATAATGGCACGAGGAATGGAATTACTTTCGTAGCAAGGGCTTCTTTAGTTAAGCCGAGCTTACTATGCGTCAACGCAAGTTTGTAAATTCCAAGGATCGCCATTAACACCGCGGGCTCGCGAGAAGGAATTTGGGGAAGGAAAGGAATAATTTCATCCATGACGAGCCATTTGTCAAGATGTTCCAACAGCTTCCCGATGCACAGCAAGCAGTTAACTCTTACGCTAACGAGCTGAGTTGTGATGCAAAGCTTCTTTATTCTGGGCAGTAGCGCGTTCTTCATTGATGGATAGTCAACGAGTGATGCAAATGTTGGCAAAATGCTCAAGCAAAGTTCCTGAATTTGTTGGGCGTCAGATTCAAGAGCTCGATAAAGCATTGGAAGGACGTCAGACTTAACATCTTCGGCTGGCGTAAGCTTCAACAGCAAATCCATTTTCTGCATGAAGATCAGCAAGATTTGAATTGGTTCGGAGATCTTCATGACGCGTTTAAGATGCACGAGGATATGTTTGACGAATTCTTGACTGCTGGAGTTCTCAGCGATCAGCAGTACGTTCGGCAACACAAATGGAATCATTGGAGGGTTGACAAACTCCTTCACCAAGCACGGAAGGATTCTGAAGAGGTTGATGCGATGCGGAAGCTTCTGAATGACTTGTGGAAGTCCTTTGTAGAATTTCGATTTCTGAAGATTATCCCATTGAAACAGTTGATCAAGATAATGAAGAGTTTTCACTCCAATGTCATCGAAAAACGGAATCTAAAATTGAAAATTAAGATGCATTTAAAATATTGGTTAATGATATGAACTTTCGATGGAACTCACCTTCGTAAATTCGTGCAAATTTATTCTCAGCTCTGGTGTAGCATTCAGCATCATCTTAACTTCATTCTGTAGGCCATCAGGAATAGTGGTCAAGCTTGGATATTTTCCTTGCTTTAATTCTGTTGCGTGTCGTCTGAAGCTTTGATAATCCTTCCCGAACATTTTGATTGGTTTGCCGCCGTTTGAGTAGATCGAATAGATTAGGACACCAAGTGAATATATGTCGCTCTCTGACGTGTGGTTGGAAATTAGAGCACACTCTGGAGCCATGTACTCCAGACTTGGTTGTGACAGTGCGTGCCACGACGAGTTGTATTCGCTAAACGGCCAGAAGGGCTTTGCATCGTGCGGGTTCTGGTTCAGAACGCAGTAATCAAATCCAAATATCTTCCAAGAGCCTTGTTGACTGACAACGATAGACTCCGGGCAAATGTTTCGATGGAGAAGCTTCACATCGTTGTGTAGGAAGCTGAGACCTTCGCATATCTGGATCAGTCCATATTTCGTGTCGACGTCGTGCAATTTATATGAGCTGAAAGAGTTCGGGTTTGCTAAGTTTTGACTGTTGCCCAAGATGTTCGCTAAGCTCGCGAAGACTGGTTCAGTAGCGAATGCAATTGAATCTCGGCTTTCCTCAAGTGGATGTTGCACTGTGAGAATATGCGGATGGCGGATCTTTGTCAATTGCACGACTCCGCGGCGGAAGATGTCCACCAGCTGCTCGCGATCCTCCTTTGAAAAGCGCTCGAGCTGCTTCTTCTGGAACTCAAAAATCGCTGCCTCTTGCTTTGTCGACTTCTTCGTTCCCTTGTAGACTCGCCACATCAATCCTAACGATCAGAAATTGTTGGAGTTAATCCCTAATTGAATTCCTACGAACTCACCGATTCCAGCAGAGCAAACTTGCGATTCTATCTCATATTCTCTCGTCAGCGGATTCCCAGGTAGCACATTCGACAGCTGCGAGACGCTATTAGACACACTCGAGTAAAGTTTGTTGATAACATCCATTTTTCAGCTTTTCTCGGTGATTCTACAATTTCTAATTTTTTCTTCATCGGGGGGCAAACAACTAAAATTGTATGAACGTAGGAAGTCGAACAAATTTTTAACGGTTTTTTGAAATTCAAAGAATGTAAACAAGTTTCTCCTCCCAAAATTTCGCAGTGATTAAGTAGAAATAGAAATCGAGTTTTATCAAGGAATTACCACGGATTAGCAGCGCATTTGATGTGAATTCCATTTGTAAGTGTCGTGTGCTTTTGGAGTAATTGAAGTTAAAGTCGGAAAGCTTGAATTGATCACAAAAAATGCAAACATAATTGGAAGTTTGTTCCCGGAGCTGAAGCGCAATTGCAATCAAATTTTCAAGTGTAAATAAACCTGTAACCTCATTCGACCCATCGCGAATCTGAAGCTTGTTGATTGCCGGTGATATTAGCACAGTTTCCACTGGTGGTTTCAATAAATCGAACCAAAACAGTGGCCACAACCGTTCCAACCGAGAATCCCCTTCGTTGTGTGCGTGAATAAAATCGAGCAAGAGAGAATTGGACAACTTTCCGTCTTCGTTCGCAGCAACTCGACTCACTCGTCAGTCTGAGAAAGTTTTCATTCGGATTCGAACGTTTCCATCCGCGTTCCCGTGGAAGTTTCACAAGTGAGAAGAAAATAAAAAGATTTCTGCAGTTAACTCTGCCTTATCACAGTTCAAATATCGAAGATTAGGCGAACAAATAGCGAATTGAAAGAATAACAAGTGTCAAAGTCAAGAGTTTGTTCTATGTAAGTAGAGTAAGGTGAATCAACAGTGGATTGAGAATGATAAAGCTGAATGGAAGTGCTTCGAAAGGAAGTCCAAATGTAAACGGGAACCAGAAAAGAAACAGTCGAGAAGAGTTTCATGTATTTCTTCTTATGTTCGTATGTGGACGGGTTGTGGATACGACGTGTACACTCGTTTTCTGTGTGTTGCCTGTTTTTTCTTGATACCTACGAAAGCGGCCCCGCCTAAATTACAGTAACTCTTAAGCATTTTCCATTAAAAAGTCTTGGCACTGCACAATGCCAACCGATAACACGGAATCAAAGTTAAGATAGCGAAGCTCGCAATGATATCATGTTTCCAACGCTCCTTCTCATCCCCCACCCACCGCCTCCCTGTTCCAGGAAAATGTTGACTTCAACCACCACGAGAAAATGGTGGAAGGCGAGTGAATTGTGTGGAAAATTTTATTGATTTTCGCCCAAAAATAATCGCACAGAAATTCCCTTCGTCGCTTATCGAGGCTTTTGTGTGTGTCAAGTTGAAAAACATCCGAGCGACGATGAAAATGTTTCGATTAATTTCCATACGAAATAGTTGGAATGGGGCAACGTGATCGAACGGTGGGCTTAGGAATAAGCGGAGAGAAATTTAATTAAACTGCGCTTTGTCCATTGTTTGCCTTCGAAATTATGCTACGATGAGAAGCGTACAATGGACAATTGACCCGACAGCACGGCATTTATCCGAATCGGCGAGAGAGTTCACCCAATTTTACCATTCTCGCAATCTCTCGGCGCGGTGAAGCCAAGATTTCACATTTTGAATTTCGCTTTGCAGCTCCGATCAGAGCAAAGAAGAACAGTACGAACACATTCTCGCAAGATGGTCTCCATTGTAGTAAATCTCTCGATGACATCATTCCTAGCTCGCGCGCGAGTTTTTCTGTTTCACAAAATATATGAAACGCGACATAAAATTGTTGTGGAAATGAAAAACTGTCGAAGAGTTCGCTCAACGTTGCACGAGAGCTCTGTTTTTCCATAGGCTCATTTACATAATTCGAGAGAATCCGACGGAGTCACATTTGGTAGCGGCGCATCTCGTTAGTTTTTATTGGATTCAGTGCCGGCGGGCTAGAGACCTTTTCCATTACTAGCTTAGGAATGATTGGAAAACAGTTTCTGATCTCGTGAGACTCTTCTATAAACTCTCCAACTGTTGTTTCAAGCCCTGGGGTCTCATTCCCCACCTTAATCAGAGCCCCAATTAAAATAAACACAAAATTTTGTGTCGTTGCTCACGAGTAATCACGCAACATCAAGGGTCAATTCAGAAGAATCAGTTCGGCTGTCAATTAATCTCATTCAAGCAGACGAGTGTTTGCTATTTGAAGCTCCCACGAACTTCTGATTCAATGGAAGCATGTATTGAACAATAAAGCGACGTCTCAACGCGCCGATTGTTGGAGAAAAAAGTTATGATTTGAAAAGAGGAAAAATAAGAAGCAACAAAAACGGCGAAATGTTTTCAATTCTCACTCTCATGATCAGTTGAAAGTCAAAGAAGAAATAAAATAAATACAAGTTAGATACAGTGACACCGCGACTTCTCCGTCCTCGCGTTATGCAACGGGCGCTGATCGACATACTCGTGAGCGTGAACCTTAAAGATTCATCACTGTCAGTGTCACCCTAATCGCCACACAATCTTGCGTTTGTCTGTGTCGCGAATAGAAATTGAAATTGAGCGTTGAAATCCAGTTCTTAGCTAGATGAGAACGGTAGCGACGAAGAAGAAAAGTAAATTGACAAGTTTCACTTTGAATTGAGGCTGAGCGGTCGCTCGAACAATCGCTGAAATTGCAGGGTTCACTTGTACTGTGAGAGAGTCTCAACGAATCTGGTAATCAAAACAAAAATAAATCGCGCACGCTAATGACTCATGATGAGTGAGACAACAACTCGGAATCTCAATAGGATTTGTCATCGAGCACGGCTGCAATGTTTCATTCACTAAATAGCCGCTTTGTGGCGAAAGCGACTTAATTACTTCACCAGTCTAAATTTAGTGCGTTTAGATGGTGACCGCATAGTTAGTCGTCGTTGCACAGTTTATCAAAAATTCATTCGCGAAGTGATAATTAAGCATGTGGCCATAGTCTGTGTTGGTGAACGACATGAGTATGCGATCGCGCTAATGTGGTTATCTTGTTAACCGAGCCAACAAGTGTGTTGTTTTCCCGATGGAGTTGTCGGTGCTTTCTCCCTCGTGAACCACCTTAGGATGTAAACACGTGTAACGTTAGTTTCGCAGTGATTTCCGATGAATGTGCGAGATCATGCGGGATGTCATGTGGTCCGAGCAACGCCCGAAATTTGACCTTGGCATTCTCCCGGTTCCATCAAGTGGATCGCGGTTTCTTTCGATATCGTCAAGAAGAAAACATGAAAATGATTTTGAGCTGGAGAATGACATCAATACCACGTCTCGGGTGTCATCCATTAGCTAAATTAGAAGTTATGACGAAACGTGAGCGGCTCATCACCGCCCTAAAGCTTCGCTCAGTTACTTCACCCAACGCAAAGCGAAAATGATTTTCAATTGACCCAAACTCGACTCTCTTGTTTGCGTGCCTACATATTTATGCTTGCGTTCAACCGTTGCTTGATTTATGAGGCAGGTTTGTTGATCGTGATGGATTGTGATGATTGAGATTGAAACATGAGGCAAACTGTTGAAACTCTCAAAGTCAAAACCATTTGTTATCAACTTATGCCAAAATGCTTTTTCAAGCCTGATTCAATTTGTAAATCATTTTTATTGCCGGTCGTTATCAGGAGCTCAATTTGTTGTGGGTGATGTTTATGACTGTTGGCGGTCAGGGTCACAACGACTAGATGTGGGTTCGGGCTCACTTTCATCTTTCACTCACGATTGGAATCGAGACTTGATGACATCAGCGATGATCAAACCGCGATTCGTCTGCGGCTGTTCTATGGAAATTCGCTTCGCTGCACAACTTCGATCGAGTGTGTGCGTGCGCATAAATTGAATTAAATTAAATTATCATTGATCGAGATGATGGAATTCTTCGCTCTCTAAATAGCGCAGAAGATTTTCTGAATTCCATTAATCAAAAATAATTAGCTGCAGTGACTGCGCTCCACTTTTCCTTGCTGTCGAACGAATGAATTTGTCGTACGTATATAATTAGGAAACGCTTTATTCGAGCCATATTAGACGAAAATTGAGCAGAGGCATACGAGCAACAACTTCCTTTCCGCTCGCAGAAACTGACGAGTCAACACGAGTGTGTGCACGAGTGTCTTGAAATATTTTTGGCAACTAAATTAGGTTCACTTGACCGCTAGTCGCCTCTTCTTCTTGTACTTCGTTCCAAAGCGATCGCCACTTATGAAAATGAAAGAATGAAATAACATTCAATTGGTGCTAAGTCATAAACTCATTTCTATTCGGAATGAAAATTAAATTATGAAAGGCGCTCGTAAACATTGGCCACAATCACCGGTCGGCGGAGAATTCCCTCGATCGGAATCAATCAAGTTCCGAGAACGAGGGAAGGCGCGCGAACAAGTTGTGGAAAGCAGAAACTAGAGAAAATAAATAAAGTTTCATCATGGGATCGCAGCTTTTTCTATTAATAACTCCATTTACTACACCGCATTTCTCATTTCCATTCCATCACGTTTTCCAACAGTAAATTTTGCTCGCTCGATAATGGCAAAACTAAGAAAAGGAAACTCATTGAAACTTGAGTAATTTACTTTATTTTCGGCTGCAATTCCGAGGTTAGCTTTGATACTTTTGCTTTGAACGACACAGATCACGGCCAATTAGCGCGCCGTCTCAAATTCGCTGTTGATTTGTTTGCATTATTTCGGCCTTTGATGTCTTACGTGACTGCTTAATGTTGTGATCTGGAAAGAAGGAAACTGTCTGTGGTTTTGATTACAAGTTCTGTGATCGGTGAGGTAGATTAATCTAAAGAGAGACCTAGGTTGGGAGTATCACGAAGCGGCTCATCTTCATGCTCGTTGAGACGAAAAATTTCTGAAGAATCTTCGACGTCACAAATGAACAAACCCAGCAGTTTCCTTCCCTCAAGTTACTACAGAACAAAAATCTTTATAAATATCCACTGTACAAATAAGTTTCTCACGCCAAATATTTCTACAAACATTCCGTTCTGATATCGCGTCCGTCTAACACATGCGAGTGTCTGATCTACATTCAACATCAAATAACCATCAGATGACATAACACAAGCTGAGCAATTTGTTGTAAACAGATGTTCCCTTTTTACATGCGAACTGTGATGGAAATGAAGTTTGCCTCATTTCACATCAACGCTGACGATGTCCGGACGAAGGTCGAACACATTAAAAGAGTCCGGCTACGATGTTTATTAATCGAGAGTAGGAAAGACTTTCTATGGCTTTCGAGACGCCAATCGAGGCCATAATGTTCTCGTCAAACGCATCCTCGTTGCCAACTTCCTTGTTGTTGTTGGCAGATTTGCTTTCCTTGCTGGTAGAAATTAAAATTGAATTATACTCAGACAACTTGTCACCGTTATTTGCATAATTTGCTTGCTCTGACCACTCGGGAGTTGATGGCGTGGCGAAAAACTGACAAGTTTTTCTCGCTAAAAATTCCTATTTTCCGGAAATCATTGTTGTTGGAATGTGCGCGTGCAGTCTAAGAGGCGACACATATTTTCCTTCCGTCCATGCCGGTCATTAACGTTTTCCCTTTTGCGGGACTAAAAATAAAGTCGGTAAACAGTTTCGTGTCGAGCAAATTGCTGGCTGCTATCGGCTATGTAGGCGGGTTCGAGCTATGGCGTCAGGTCTGCTGTCATATACAAGACGAAGCATATGCCATTGACCTTAGCAATGATACGTCACTTTGCGACTCAAGGAGTGTATTAACGATTCAATTATGCTAACGAAGGCTCTGCAATTACGCAAATCATGTATGAGGCGCTTTCGCTGACGAAGTTTATTTTGTTTATGCTTTCAGAAAATCAGTTCAGATCAGGAAAAATATTTTTGAAGTAAACAATGCCGGGAGAAACGGGAGCGAAATCTCCGCCACCTCAGGCGGAGACGCCAACAAAGAAGAAGCCTGCTAGTTCGGGAAGTCGAGCTGCATTGGCGAAAGTCACTCTTCTCGATGGCTCGACGCTTGATGTTACTATCGATCGCAAAGCCCGCGGACGTGACTTGCTGAACTCAGTTTGCGCCGGACTCAACATTCTTGAAAAGGACTACTTCGGACTCTTTATCGAAACACCGCAAGATCCTCGCATCTGGCTCGACCTTGAGCGGCCACTAACGAAATATTTCCGTTCCGATCCATGGCTAGTCGAATTTGCTGTCAAATTCTACCCTCCAGAGCCAGCGCAGCTGCAGGAAGACATCACACGTTATCAACTCTGTTTGCAAGTGCGCAACGACATTCTCGAGGGACGCCTCCCGTGCTCCTTCGTTACACACGCTCTCCTCGGATCATACTTGGTTCAGTCAGAGCTCGGTGATTACGATCCGAACGAGATGCGCGACAGAAGCTACTTGAAAGAGTTTAAGATCGCTCCAAACCAGACCCCAGAGCTGGAAGAGAAAGTAGTCGACTTGCACAAAACGCACAAGGGTCAAACACCAGCCGAAGCTGAGCTTCACTATCTTGAGAATGCAAAGAAGCTCGCGATGTACGGAGTCGACTTGCATCCAGCTAAAGACTCGGAAGGCGTCGACATTATGCTAGGCGTGTGCGCTTCTGGTCTGCTTGTTTATCGCGATAAGTAAGTTTTATTTCTTTATCACTCGAGGCTATAAATGTCTTATCGATTCTGCCTTCTTAAGGTTGCGCATCAATCGCTTTGCTTGGCCGAAAATCCTCAAAATCTCGTACAAGCGAAACAACTTCTACATCAAAATCCGCCCTGGGGAGTTCGAGCAATACGAAGCTACCATCGGCTTTAAGTTGGCAAATCACAAGGCCGCAAAGAAATTATGGAAGTCATGTGTCGAACACCACACATTCTTCCGATTGATGACACCTGAGCCAGTGACCAAAGGATCGCTGTTCCCTCGCTTCGGATCCAAATACCGCTACTCAGGTCGCACTCACTACGAGACGAAGAAGCTGCCAGTTGATCGCGAGCAGCCGAGATTCGAAAGAAGTCTCACAGGCAAACGAATCTCCAGTCGAAGCATGGATGGTAAGTTTACCGGAAAAGATTCAAAAGAAAGTTTTTCACAACTTCTCATCATTCAGCTTTGGCATTGAAAGACGACAAGGAGAAGGAAAACAAACGCCACACAATGTCTCATCCACCCGACCACATCCCCGAGTTAGACTCGCCACGTCAATCACGCAGTCCCATTAAGAAGGACAAGAAGGAAAGAGTGAGTTTATTACTTTTAATAACTTATCCGGTGTTTGGGAAAACTTTCGAACTTTATCATTTTCCAAAATCGAAAAACTTTTTCCTCGTTTCCGTTTCTTCATTTCTTTTGCGACTCCTAACCAACTGAACCCTAAACTAAAACCTAATCTTTAAACTAACTCAGCTGAAGCGCGAATCTAGCACAGGAACGGCTTCAGCGTCATCGCAAAGCTCGTTAGAAGGCGAATACGAGACGTCCGGATCGGTTGCTAATGACCAGGTTGTGTTTCGCAATGTTTTAAGTGTTTTAAACTTGCCGCTTTACTTTTCGGGGCATGAGCTTCCTGCATTTCCACCTCAAGGCGCTTAGAGCCAGCCGAGCTCTGCTCTCTCCTTTTCATTCTCTCCGTTCTGCCTGCGGCATGGCCTGTACTTACAACTTTAACAATATTTTTATGGTTTTGTTTTTAATTTTTTGCTTTTTGTTTGGTGTTTGCTGAAGTTTTGTATTTTGTGCTTACGCTTCGACATTCCGCAATGCGGTGACGGAGCTGCTGAACAGCTCAACAGGCGAGAAATCTCTTGTAAATTACTTCATCGCTCATGAAAATTTCATTTTAATCGCATTTTCTTATTCCTCGCGTTTTCCCTCCCAACGGGAATGAATCAACAATCGTTGAGTCTGGCATCGGGAAAGCTGAGAATTTTTATTACTCAACTCCTCGTTCCACGTGTGGGATTCCTTTCCTCGTCTGCCACAAAAACGCGCGGCCCTTGGAACTGTTCCAAGTTTAGATTCCTCACTCTACTGAACTCCAACTGTTGCCGCTTTAAACGAGCTTTCAACGTCGATCGAAATCGAATCGTAAACAGAAATGGTCATCGCCTCAATCACACGTCTTATAGTCTCACTTATGTATCTCGCAGCGGCGGAGCTTGAAAGCTCGAAAGGCTCGTCGATTGAACCTGAATATTCAGAAGTGAAAGAGAAATCATATCGACCCAACAGAGACCCTGAAACTCTCTCCCCACAAGTCCACCCGCCCATCTCATGCCGAACGCTCATAAAAAGTTTTATAAATTTCCATGCGGCCGCATTGCAAAAGGAACTTTGTTGTTTGTGCGTTTGTGTAATTTAATAAATTCGCTTCCTTCTCTAGCCTCCCCAGGCTCACAGCTGAGCACGCAAAGCGACCGAGCGGCTCCAACCTACCCAATTCCATTTTATTTGCCACATCTTTCTACTTCAATTAAAGCATCGTGTGCGTGTGTGCGCCGTCGCTGATAAGCGTGGCACTGATTTGTCTTCTTTCAGTTATTTTGTTTGTTTTCTGTAAAATATGTTTATCAACTTGACATTGTGTTCAGGGACGCTGTTGATAGATTGCGACCGAATTAACAGTTAGCACTTAATTTTAATTAAACAACTCATTAACTTCTTAATCAAGCATGAACATTGAAATTACTTCTCTCTGCTCGACCCCATGTAATCATATTCGCTTCTAATTATTTCGTCTTTTCTCTCGTAAAGGAAAAGGAGAAGAAACCTGCTGGTGGCGTCGCCGTGCTGCCGGTGAAAGAAAAGAAGGAGAAGGAGCCAAAGGAGCCGAAGGCAGCAAAGGAAGAAGTTGTTAACGGTGAGGAAATTGAGTTATGCAAAGTGAGAAAGCTTTTTAATCGAGCTTGTGTTAAAGGTAAAGACAAGGATCCGAACGAGTCGCTGAACAAGTCGCAGAGCGAAGGAAAGGAAGGCGAAGACGAGAGCGGAAGTGGAGGCTTCTTCAAACGCGTAAGTCTCACTATCATTGCTAATTAGCATGATAATTGCTAGTTCGTAGCTTTGAAACTTATGTTTAGTTATCCAATTGGTAAATTTTCCACTTTTTCTTTTGTTTTTGATTTTTTGTTGTAATTCGTATGTTATTCACGTAAAAATCGAAAACGACAGAGTTTCTTCGGATCCGGCCGCAAATCTCAATCGCCGGCTAAGGAGAAGAAGGTGAAGGAAGTCAAGGAGAAGACGCCAGTCAAAGAGAAGTCTCCTGTTAAGGAAACGCTTATCGCTGCTGTTGATAAGAAGAGCAAAGACAAGCAACAGCCGGCTGGAGTCACCAAGCCGTACGAATACGAGGAAGGCGATCCCAACTTCAGTCCATCGAAGAAGAATGTTAAAGGATTCCGTTACGACGAAGACCCCGCCCGCCTGCGTGAGAAGGACGACGCTGATAAATTGAGTCCAACGTCGGAATCACGACGCGCAACAGGCTTGGCTTTCAACTACGCACCAGGCGAGAACGTTAAAGAAACCGCTGAAAAATTGAAGCAAGGTGAATTGTCGCCTCGCACCCGCGACAAGATTGAACGCGGTCAATTGTCACCTAAGTCGCGCGACAAGTTGTTGAAAGATGGTAACCTATCGCCGAAAACACGAGCGAAGATCATGGGAGGCGTTGTTGGAGCTAAGGATGACGAGAAAGCATCGAAGTACATTCCAACCAAGAGCTACTCACCTTCCGGAAATGACCGTTCAGGAGCTGCCAATGTTCCCGCTGGAACTGACGGCAAATATCGCCCACTCGCCGACGACCCCAACGCTCGATTCCTTCATGGAGAAAAGTACGATCCAAATCTCGCATTCGTTCCGTCTGAACTCAAAACTGCCGTCGCAGCAGCCGAAAAACCCAAGACTAAGGTCAAGGTCAAGATTATGGTCATTGTCGGAAAACTCGATCCTAAGACGAAGAAGGTTGATGCAGCGAATGGAGAAGTGGAACACTCGATCGGTGTCCTGGACAAGGAGACTGGAAAGATTGAATCCAAGTACGGAGTCATCGATCCGAAAGCTGGAACTCTCATCGCTGACGATGGAAAGGGTGGAAAAGTTACACACAAAGGTGCTGTCGATCCAAAGACTGGCCACGTTCAAATCGTCGACGGAGTTTTGGATTCGAAGACCAACGCAGTCAATCCTGAGCTTGGACAAGTCATCAGCTTTGTTGAAGAGAAGAACCCAATTGTGGAAGTCACAGCTATCAGCGGCAAGCTTGATGCCAATGGAAAGGTTGACAGTGTCAATGGAGAAATTGAAAGAACTCGCGGCGTTTTGGATGTTGAGAAAGGATTGTTGGATTCGAAATATGGCGTCATCAACCTAAAGACTGGTGAAGTTAAAGCCACTGACCCGAAAACCGGAAAGCTTGTCACCAAGCAAGCTACGGTGGATCCCAACAACGATTTGATTACAATTGTTGGTGTTCAAGATCCCAAATCAGGCAAGGTTGACACCACGCAAGGATATTTGGTCGCTGTCGGAAACGAAATCGATCCATTGGTCGAAGTTGTTTCGGTTGTTGGAAAGTTGGACAAGAAAGGAAACCTTGACCCGAAGACGACCGTTCTTGAAAACTCGAGCGGTCAGCTCGACACTGACACCGGCAAGATTAACACGAAATATGGGCAGTTGGATTTGGTTAAAAGCACCATTACCTTCACCGATCCAAAGACCGGAAAAACGGAAGTTAAGGACGTGAAAATTGACCCAGTCACCGGCCAAGTTGTTCTCAAGAACCAAGTCAACCCGAAAACTGGCAAACAAGACAAGGATTTCGGACGCATCGTTAGCTTGCGCATCGTTCAAAATCGCGTCGATCCCGCTTCCGGTAAATCTCTTCCCGTTCAAGACAACAAAGACGTCCGCTTCGACCCGAAAACCAACCAAATTTGGGTGGCTGGCGAAAAAGATCCAAACACAGGCGAGCAAATCTTCAGCTCGTCGCATGTCGACCCGAAGACCGGCTATGTAATCACAATCTATGGATATCTCAACCCGAAGACAAATGAGATCGAGAAGCAAGTGAAGATTGACCCGAATCAAGTCAGAGTCGATGACGTGAGCGGCCAAATCTTTACAGCCACTGGAGAGCACGACGCAGCTGGCGAGCCGCTCTTCGCCGTCTCAGAAATCAATCGCGAAAACGGAGAAGTTTACACGAAGGTCGCAAAGGTTGACAAGAAGACCGGAAAGCTTGTAATTGTTCGAGTTCTAATGGTGTCGCAACGTGACGAGCGAGGCAAACCACAAGACGTTGACCTGAAAACAGTCGAGTTTGATGAGAAGACTGGAAAGATTTTAAGCTGTGTCACCAACACGATCTACGTCTATAAGATGGTCGATCCAATCACAGGAGAAGTTGTCCAAGTTGACCCGAACGACCCAAGAATTTCCGGCGCCCGAACAACAGTTACGCAAACACTGACGCTGACAGGAGAAATCGACCCAGTGACCGGACGCATCAAGACAGAATATGGTCACATCGATCCCAACACAGGTGAAATCGACCCCGCCACAGCCGTCAAAGACCCAGTCACAGGAAAGCTCATTCTCAACTACGCCGACATTGACCCATCACACTTTGGCAAGAGCGTGTCTATCACAAAAGAAACCGTTCCAATCACCCGCGAGCAATTCTATGAAGGCACCAAGCATCTTGGAACTCGCGTGCTGAGCCATGAAGGCGAAGATGATGAAGGCACCGCGATCGATGTTGACGACGAGCTCCTAAAGAAATCATACGGAGGTGGAAGATACAACGGAACGCCGACAGTTGTTAAGACGACGACCAAGCAAGTTATCACTCGTGGCGATGACGGTGTGACGCACAACGTCGAAGAGAAAGTACAAAATCTTGGAACCGGTGAAGTCACGTACTCAACGCAGGAACATAAGGTGAGCGATCGTATAAATGGATGGAGATGAGAAACAGAATCCTCGCGAACTCTCAACTTTTGCATGATTTATCATTATCGTTTGAGTTCATTTCCCTTTTGGTTTTGCCAAAATTGCAAAAGATTTTTCCATAGCTGTTGAGCCGAATTTTTCATTTGTCGTAAACCTCGAGATTGGTATTTGATGTAGATTGCAAAACATGCTCAGAATAACGTAAAAATGTAGCGCTTGATGCCCATCAAAGACTGATGGTCTGCGGTCGGTGCAGAGAGAACCTATTGACGACAATCTCAACGCTCGATTAAAGAGGTTTAGCATCGCTGCTTCGTGGACACATGACGCTAATCTCAATTTGCTTTCTCTTCTTTTCTCGATTGTTTTATATTTTGCTAACCCTGTCCACCCTCATCATGCAAACACGATTTTTTGATGTTGTGCCAATAACAATCGATCCAGACCGACGTTCCAAGCGACACATCGGGTTCTTATGTTACTGCGACGGCAGTCACGACGAGAACCGCAACGACCCACGAAGATCTGAGCACAAACGCCAAAACACAACAGATGCAGGAGAAGACAGTAGCCACGACCACGAAGCAAATCGCGGACCGGCAAGAACAGAAAGTGATCACACAGGAAGTGAAAACAACCGTGACTAGCGGCGAGCAAGTGAGTTGATGTTGAGTTAGTTGGCTGCTCCGTGCTGAAACAACTGAGACCTAGGCATGGTTCATTGCATGACTTCCTTATCAGTTGAATCATCTCGTCATGCTTGTATTTTTATTTTGTTTTCCTACTTTAACCATTATGCGTTTGCCAAAACCTTATGTTTAGTTCCCAAGACGCGAAAGTGTCTCTTCGACGAGCTCAGGCGATTCTGGAACCCCAATCGATGGCGTGGAAGGCGAATACTACACTGACGCTGTTCAGAATAAATCATTTACGGTTTGTTTTCCTATCATTTTATTTATCCATCGCCCCAAGTTGGGGTGACGATTAATCTTACGAAAGCATGTCAATGTTATTGCTATTCTTGATTGATTTGATTCGCATTTTTTCTACCCAAAGTTTGATCCCAACTTGAACTTCATTGCGAGTGACACGCTCCACTTGTTTAACGGTCCGGTAACTAACGGAATCTTCTTCTTTTAGGGCGTTGGTGACCATGAAATTAATCAACCGAATGTAGAGCAGCAGAGAGTCTTTGACTCAACGAACGATTCAGAAATTGTTTCCACACAAACGGTCAGCAGCAAAACACGAACGGTCGAGACAATCACGGTAAGTTTCGAGATCAATCATCGTTAGTCAAGCGACTCACTATGCATTCACAGTATAAAACGGAACGTGACGGAGTCGTGGAGACAAGAGTTGAACAGAAAATCACAATACAATCCGATGGCGATCCGATCGATCACGACAAAGCACTCGCTGAAGCAATCCAGGTAAACTCGTTTAATCTTAATCAAAAAACTTTTTCAAATTTTATATTTCATTTTAGGAAGCGACAGCGATGAATCCCGACATGACAGTGGAGAAGATTGAAATCCAACAGCAGACGCAGTAAATCGTCGACCTCGTCTCCATCTCAAAACGTTTCATTCGTTTCTTTTAATAATTTAAGCTGAAAAGTAGTTTTTTCGGAGAAATATTTTTATGAAAAATATTGCGCTAAGTTTAGAACTGTTTTTATACAAGAGAAGAAAAACCTCCTCGTGCAATTTAACGATGATTTCAACCTCTTTTTTTCTCGAGCACATGACACTTGAATTAATCCCCAAGACATCCTTTTGATAAGCACACACGAATCACGGAAGTTTTGTTTTCAATCATCAAAGTATTAACTTTTCATTGAATTTCTCGTCTTGATTTTGAAATCGCATTAAATCAACGAGCACTTTCGACGAGCTGTCTTCAGTGCTGGTTGCATCAAACCAAGGACCATCGAATCCAAGCAGTAACGTGTTCAAATCTCTCGCCATCTTAGATGAAACAGACTTTTTGTATTGAAACTGTAGACATTTCTACGAAGACATCACAAGAGGATTAGATTCGATTACTAAACTTACCTGAATGTTAAATTAAAGAAACAAGTTAATGTAGCTACCGAGAATTGCGCTCGTTCTTACTCCCCAACCTCGACATCATCCACCAGATCAAACATTTCGCTTGTAGACATTTTCGAGAGATAAAACATTTTTGTGAATTGGTGCTTACATTCTGAACTTTAATCTGGAAGGATTTCCTTTCCAGACAAGCGCTTGGACGGTGTGTAGACAGATCCGCTTGCGATCTCGATAGTTTGACTCTTGGCTTGAAGCTAAAGGACGAAACTCTTCGGAATTACCTTGCAAGCTTTCCCGAAGCGGCAAGAATCGCGCAGTGTGTTTTTGAGATATAAATTTCCTTTGCTATAAAACGTTTCAATATTTTGAAATTCCGAAAGTTTATTGAGACGAAAATTTAATTAAATTATTGACAAAACTGCCTTACGAAAAGTGTGTAGAAATCCAATTTACCAATTGAATGTGCTCTGCTGCATCATGAAATAAGAAAACATATATTGGAGCTTTCAGCTAATGACGATGAAGTGTATCTGTTCGTACTATTAACTTTACGATCCTTTTGGCCCGAACTCGATTTATTTTTGTAATTGGTAAGCTTTTCGCAATGAGAACGCCTCGTGGATATCTTTTGCTTGAAAACGCAATGTATTTTTGCACCCGGAGAAAAGGATCAAAATCATTTTCATATTTTCAGATGCTTTTTACGAAGTTCACGCGATTAATTTTCATATGAAATAATTTGAACGATGTGTAGGTTTTTAATTGTTGACAAAAAGTTATAAGATTAAGCTGACAAATTGCATTTGCTCTTTTTGTACTTTCTCGACTTTCCTTCTCCTCCATCCATCCAAAAGTAATTAAGGGTTTCAATGTCAATGATCTTATCTGTTATGCATCGAATATCTAGATTGTAATTCGTTAATTAGCGCAGCTAGAACAGCACGAAGCTCTTGTTGGGTCGATTCAGAGTCTAATCGATAATTAGCACTGGACGTTTCAGGGCAAATTGAACAATCGAGTGCTGCTTTTTCTGTGTAATTAGCAAGAAGTCTTATCACAAGGACACGATGAGATCATTGACAAGGAAATCCTGAAACTAACAATAGATAATTTCAATGTCGCGGGTAAAGAGTAGAAAGAAACGAACAATAAAGCAGAAATGTGAAATCGAAAGTTTTCATGAGAATTATATTTTGAAAAGGAAAAGAGAAAGTTGACCCGCTAAGCCGATAAAAGTTGCATGAATAATTATTGAATTATTGATTCTATGCTTTCACATAATAAAGAAACAAAATAAAATCCTCCAAGTTTGTCAGTTTCGCCATCAAAAGGTTTCAACACGTGGCTGATTTTCCCGCCGTTTCGGTGGTCGACCGTTTCGGTCTCTGAGCAGCCGCGGTTCGAACGCACACGAAAAGGCTTCGACCTCTGCACGAGCCGAAGTTCCTTCTTTTCCCTCGAACCTCGGTCGAAATAACCAAAATGAAAGCAAAAGGCTTGGTAAATAATTAAATTTCTCAGTAAATCCAGCGAGAAAAGCCAGAATTTCATGACGGATGTGTAGTTAACCATCGTTTCCATCGGGGAATTACCTTTTGGTCGCATCAAATCGAAGTTTTCGCTTGCAAAATCGACGAAATAATTTTTGTTACTCTCGAGAACATGCGGTAGAAAAATTGTTCGACAAAAAACAAATTTCCATGAACTGGACTCCAAATCTCGGCTGGATCTCATCCCAACCTCCTCATCATCACTAACAGATTGTTTTGTCCATTTTAGTTGAAGGAGTATGAGATCATCGGTCGCAAGTTGCCGTCCGAGAAGGAGCCGAACCCTCCGCTCTTCAAGATGATCATCTTCGCACCGGATCACATCGTCGCCAAGTCCCGTTTCTGGTACTTCTTGCGTCAGTTGCGCAAATTCAAGAAGGCAACTGGTGAGATTGTCTCCGTCAAGCGCCGTTACGAGAAGACGCCTCTGAAGATCAAGAACTTCGGAATCTGGTTGCGTTACGACTCACGTTCGGGAACCCACAACATGTACCGCGAGTACCGTGACTTGACCATTGGTGGTGCAGTCACTCAATGCTACAGCGACATGGCCTCTCGCCATCGTGCTCGCGCTCATTCAATCCAGGTAAGGATTCTTGTAACATGGTAAACAAACGCATTACTGACCTGAGTTCCAACTTACAGATCATCAGAATCGAGAAGGTCGCCGCTATCAAGACGCGCCGCAACCACATCAAACAATTCCACGATTCCAAGATCAAGTTCCCGTTGGTGCAAAGATACCACCACAAGCGCTACCGACAGACATTCTCGATCAATCGTCCAACTACCCATTACAACTAAGCGTTGAGGCGAGAGTGTACTATGCTGTATGAAATCCTGGATCACTTGAACATCAGAGTGAATAAACTTGTGAAACAATAAAGGATTTTGTTTTTCAAACGTCAATGAGTCGAATGCAATATCAATGGAGATTTATTTCAGAATTGAAAACATGAATTATGAACACAGTCCGATGCCATATAATTCAACTAAACTCATACTACATTGCGATTATGCTGAGAAATCCAGGATGCATAGATCGAAGGCAACCACTTTTGAACCAATAACCATTTGAACCATCGTCTACGTCCATCATGACGCGGTTCCTTATCACTCAAACAATTGCAGTGAGATTGACTTGAGACTGCCAACCTCTTCATTAACAAACCGTAATTAAAAACGCCTTTTAATTAGCAAAGCACTTCCCTTTTCAACAGACATGACACTTGACGGCAAGGTTACGAATTCCACTTCAAAAGCAAAGACTTTTCTTCGTCGTCCAAGCAATTTGCTTCCTTTTTCGATGGACGCGTGACGTGAGATGAATAATTAATTGCTATGCATACAACTCGCTGCTCACCTTGACCTGAATTGAATTTATTCTTATGAATTCTTTCGATCTCATCGTGGCTTGACTGATCAAGGTCAACGCCAGGTTCATTCCATCATAACAAGATTCGATTATTTTCAATTAGCGGAATGATTTTTCGCAATTAGCAAGTTATGCAATGGTCATGATTGAGACTTAATCTCAAGCTGTGAAATTACTTCGGGAACTGAGGCAATTGAAATGTGATCGAAGTTTTTGTCAACGGCGATCGATTAAGGCTAAGCTGGGTTAAATTCAATTATAGTCGATCGTTGTTTGTTCTTCTCGTTCACCTTCGCTCGCTTTTCAGTACTGCAATTATTTTATTATTTCTTTGCTTGGGCTTGGGATGAGTCGATCGAATCGTGGACGCAATGAATAGCGTTGAGTCGAGCAGCTTTTAACATTTGATTTTCAAGATCATCTGGAGCCTGTCATCGCGTAAAACCAACTCAGGATTTTCACGAGTCGTTCTGTCCGCCTCTTTTCTTCCTCTTCCTTGGGTAAAATTTTAATTACATGGGCACGGTGTAGAAAATAGCGTCTGAATCCGCCTGTTTCCGCGTGTCATAGGCGAAGCGTTAGATCGAAATCGACTGTCCAATTAATTGAGCTTCAGCTTAATTTCTCGGTGCTGGTTTTGCGCCGCTGCCAGTGATGAGAAAAAGTTTAAAGTTTAATTGAATTGGCAGAGTGTAAAAGGCATTCAATCATACTGAATCACTTCGCAAATTGACGCGAAATGAACTCTTCATTGTGGATACAAAGTAATAAAATCTCGATTAAATGCTCAATTCGTGCTCTGATAATAAATCGGACGGCTTGAATAATTTCTATCCATTTCCTTTGCTAGTGATTTGCACGTTTTGGGACTTCAGCACTACAATTCACACGCTTTAGCGGAGAGTCGATTATCATCAATAAAATAAATTTTTATTACATTATTGTTGCGCTGCAGCTTCAGAGACTTTGAATAGCGACTTGGCCATCGCGATGCATCGTAGATTTTTTTATAGCTGTTCAGTGTAATTGCAGAGATTTCGGGAGGTTGGTTGGATACCAAGAGTGTTAGTAGCGGAATGAAATGAAACGTAATCAATAAGGAAAACGCTCACGCCTGGCTCTTAACCGAGGAAGGCTCACAATTTTATCTGTATCAATCGAATAAGTTGATCAAACCTTCGCTCTCACGCGACCAATTTTTCATAGAAATTGATGGCAATTATTTGAGCACAGATCGATTCGAGCCGATCGAGTGAGGATAAATCAGAGCAGACGTGTCGTTGTTCACCGTGAAAATGCCATCACGACTTCTTCGATTGTCTTCCTAATCTCCAATTACTTTGTTGCTCTCTTCTTGCCACATCTTCAAAGTCAATATTTTATTGTTTGACGCTCGCCATGGGAAGTTGGCGTGGTGACATTCTGCAATGTTTGTCTCATCGCTCGCGCATTTGTGTCGTTAGCTACTTAAAAATCAATTAGCCAAGTTTTGCAACTCCTCGCGACACGACGCTCATCTCCTTACCGTTACCTCACTAGGCGAAGATCTCATCAACTTTATGATGCAGCTGCAACGCGATTTGCATCATCGAGTCGTTCACACACAATCAAGGAGGGAAATGCAAGAAGCGTGATCGTCGTAATCGCACGAGACGCGCGTTGAAAGTTGTAAATTAAATGGACACAACGGACAAACCGAACTTTCCCAGATCTTTCTTCTCAACTCCATTGGTGATTTATTATGTTCGAGTTATGTAACATTCTATCACCTTTCTAACAATACGGGATGGAGCTGGCACTGAAAGAAACCCAAATCAAACAGCGATGCGATGACGAGCCTCAACGACGACACAATGAGAGTTAATTGTTCTCACAAATCAATCAAGAGTCAAAAGGAATCCTCTTTCAAGTCGAGCCCGCGACGAAGATAAAAGGAGGAAAAAGTTGGCGGAGCTAAGCTCGGAGCGGTAAAGGTTGCAGACGAGATGGCAGAAAAAAGTTTTTGCGTTGGCGTGACGGCGCGAGACGTGAAATTTCTTTCTGCCTTATTCGCTCTCGCGTCGAGTGAAATATCGTGAAATGCACCTTAGCGTCTCGTTCCTTGTCAGCAGCTTCATTTATCACAAAAAAGGCATTTCGGGGAAGACATTCAAATTAAAACTTGTGCGGGGACTGTACGAGAATGACGTTAAGCTCCAAGCAACTTGATTTTGTTGAGATTAAAATAGCCGACGCATTCCTCTAACCTTCGCATGCTCCGTTATTTTCCCTGACATCACTGCCGGCTTGATCAGAGCAATCTTTCCCACATGAAGAAGAGAAACCTTAGCTGTTGGAAGTGTCATGATCCCGAGACGCGGGTGCACTATGGGTTAATCACATTGTACGAATCTCTTGCGCTCTAACGTCGTAACTCTGCTTCGCATCGCACAAAATCGCAGCATGACAGCAGCTGACGAAAAAGAGTTGTTAACAAAAAAACTTTAATTAAATTTCCATTTCGCATGGCTTTCGATGTGAAAAATGTCTCGAGTGGATCTCAGATCATTGGATTAAGAGGAGATAAGTTATTGTGCCACGTAACTATGTTGTTGGCATTCACAGAACTGTCGCTCTCGAGCACGCAAAGAATATCAAAGCGATTCGATCCCATCTTCAGCGAACATCGAGAGTGATCGAGAAAGAAAACAATTTCCAATTTCCAGCTCGGCAAACAAAAATATTGAATAATTTTTCAAACTAAATTGCCATCCATCAGTCACAATCGTCCGCTCTCGTCTCTGCGAAATGCCAGTTGATGGGCGCATTTCAACGACTCGGGATTCATTCGTTCCATCATCGGTGTTCGCTTGTAATCGCTTAATTACGAACCATTAATTTCGAGAGTGGCCTGGCCTTTCTCATCGCTTGTACTTTCAAAGCAATAAAATATCTTCGTTAAATAAATCACGAAAATTGCTGCAAACGTGAAATGAAGCGTCGAAAAATTTTGTTTGCGATTCTGTCAATCAATGAGCAGCGACACATCGTCTCGCTTACATCATTTGGAGCCATCGAACGGTTTCGCAAATACATACGAAACTTCACTTGAGCTTAATGCGTTTTGAACATCCTCCGTCGACGTTTCAAATTAATCAAATCGTGTCCACCTCAAACGATCGAAGATGATTTCGTATGGGAAAAGCGAAGCTAACGAATTTCTTCCGAAGATAATAAATCGCTTCTTTGATGAAGAGCCTTCGACCTGCAAAAAAGAAAGAAACCCGCGTCTGCACACTCGGCCTTTCCTCCATGACTTTGACGTTGTTTCTTCTCTCCCCGTCTATCATCTCGCCTTTTGTTTTATGATCTATGCGCTTGCAATAACTTTTATTTGCTTTCTCGGCCTCTTGTTTTTTTACTGCGACTGAAGGCGACGTCACGCTGCGAACACTCAATGCGATCCCATTGCGATTATCTGCGGTAAGATAGAGCCATGAATCTTGTTCAGTTCAGCCTCGCCAATTACATAATTTGATTACAAATAATCATAAATACTTCGGGATTTTCATGGCATGCTCGGCAGACACATTCGTTAAGCGATACTCGAATAAATACACAAATTGTTGTGGTACGGCAGCAAACGAGATTCGAAGCGGGCACATTAACGATAACGACTTCAAATATTTCTTCAACTAGACGGATCCATAGCGGCTGAGTCGCTCCTTTGACTACAACTTTCAGTTATCATTTCGATGCTTAAGAGCAAGTCAATCAGTGTCTCATTCGATAGATCAAGTTGTTTATAATTCTCGAAGCCTGCAACTTGTGCACTTCAATAACTCAATTCCTTCTTCTGCATTCAACTTTCAAAAACAACTTTTCCACGATAAATTTTCTAAATCGTCTCGAGTTGCCACAATTGTAGGAATGAGAAATTATCCAGCTTCACAAAATGTTAATTTATCTCTTAATTCCTTCGAGGAATCTTCGCGAAAACGAAAGTTTACTGAGCACAAGCTAGTAAATTCTCTGAAAAGCGAAACTTCCACCTCGCCTCAAAACGGCTGAATTCATTGACATATTCGATGTGTTCTGTTCGCTGTCGAAAATGCCAGCATCACGATATATTGCGTTCATCAGCAGATGCCAAATTCTTGCACTTTAAATGTTTGTTCGTCGGGTGAAGAGATGAGAAGTGAACAAGCATCGATCGCAACGCTTAAAGCTTGTGCATGACTTGTAAGTAAATCGCTGCGCTTCTAATGCAACTTCAATTAAGGCTCTCGGCATTGCAGGTCCGTTCGCCAGCCACTTATTCTGTTGTACACTCAACGTGTTACTCATAAAACAAATAAGACTTTTTGTAACGGAATCGATTACGTCAAGGTATTTTTTGGTTTTCAGGTCAAGCAGCGAGTTAAAAGAACTTTTTCGTGCCTTCCTGCTGATAAAAAGCAGCCTTACGCAACCGCATCGCTTCGCCATTTAACCGCAATCACACGACGAGCCAAGAAAAAACTGCGAAATTTTAAAAATATTTGTTTTATTAAAAGTTTAATTTCCCGTGAAAAAGAGTTGGCTCATGGGAATTGGAATTCAATTCGCTGCACTTCGCTTGACGATGGAAGAAGAAAAAATGAAATCAATTAAAGGCCAATTAGGCTGATGCAATTGGCACTGGATATGGAAATGGCAAAGTCACACGTTGGGTCATTTGATTATCATTTTATTTAATTCGAATCAATAGCAACAAAAACCTAAAATTGATTTCAAACAGCGACTGGAGCGTCTGTCACTGGCAATGGCGCTGCTTCTGCTGCGTCTACCACCACGGGAGGTACTGACGCTGTCACATTCTCGACAACTGCAAGACCAGGATCAGCAACGTCAACTGGAGGTGCAACGTCGACTGGAACCTCAACGGGAGGAAGAATCGTTTTCTTTTTCTTGCCTTTCTTTTTGGGAGGCTCTTCCAGGGTCTCCTCGGTCTTGTCTTCTCTCTCTGAGTCCGTGTAGTTCTTAAACTTTTTCAAGAATTCTCCCATTTGCTCCCACAACTCAAAAACTTCTTTTTCCTTTTCGTCAACGTCAACCTCTTCTGGTTCTGTTTCTGTTACATTTCCACTAAACTCCTCCGTTTCTAATTCGGGAGTCTTTACTTCTGGCACAATCACTTCAGCCCCATCTTCAGCTACAGCTACATCCTCAGCCGAAGTTGTGAGCACTATGAAGAACAAAATTAACTCACGATGAGATCAAACGTTTAAGTTTTTCACTTACACAACAAACTAAGAAGCAGAAGCCCAATCAACGTTAATAAGTTTGATATCCTCATCTCTTCAAAACACTCGAGCGGAATGATCGACTTAGATTGTGCACGTCGGCTAGAATGAAGTCATTTTATATCCTCGACGTTTCGTGACCGACGAGTAACGACGTTCAGCGGCATGAGCTCAACAAAAGTCCACGTGAAGCTTCGAATTTGTTTCGCTTTGAAAATTTCCAGCGAAATGACAAATTAAACTGATAACGTTGGAGCTTTAAGCGTTTTGTCGTTCGGGGAAATTTCATGACTCAACGGCAATTCAAAAGCCTTGGAAGCTCGCCGTCGGTCCAGCTTCCTTCCTAAGACTTTCAACTTCACGGTTTCTGAAGATTTCCATGACGACTTAATGACAATCCCACTGCGATCATCTGCAACAACCTTCAGCCTCGGCTTCCCCGGAAAATTCCAACACGTCAAATCGATTATTACGCGTTTATTACTCAATTCGTCTTTATGCTCCGTCGAGGTTTGTAAATTGAGACTTTAAATTTTTTTGTCAATCGCGAATGTCATGCCGGAGGTCGGCATGAGAAACCTCGCCCAGCGTCCCTCTCTTCCGGCCATAAAACATTTTTGAATTTACAATTTCTTTTGTCGAAACCGCGACGAACGTTTTTCTTTATTGAATTACACGACGGCTCATGAAACTCATCGCCAGCGCTTCCCCAAAAATTGTTCGACGACGATTATGAAGACGAATAAAGAGTTTGAGTTCCCACACCTCCCACCGTCATACACGGTGCATGACATTAACTAGCTCGAATTGGTATTTTTGTTGCTGAGACGGAGAAGAAGAAAATCGTCTTCGATTCGCGACTTATGCTTTGAGAAGAAGAAAAAGCTATCAGAAGGGAAAATGCTGTTCGAAGTTGTCGCTGTCGATCGGTAGACAGCTCAAGCTGATCGCTGTGTCCCGCATCAGACAACACCAAATCGTGCCGAAGATTCCCTGCGCCGTCTAATGTCAGGCAGCACAGCAACAGCGCTCATAATTCGGATCTCAGGCTCTCGGTATGCCAAGCAGCTCACAAACAATCACTTTGCATCTACATCAACCGACACGTGAAGAACGACGAGGCAAAATACCATCATGTGGCTAGGATTGATGTAATAGACGACAACCAGCTCGTTGCTGTGGTCGTATGAGAACTTCTACGAGATGCAATGCCAATTAAAGGTTGTTTTGGAAATCTTGTGCGCGAGAAACGAAGCCGTTGCTCAAGTCAAAGTGTTTCTCGTCTACGCCGAGCTGATCTTCTGCACAGTCTCGAGTGTAGTGGATGGGAATGTTTGGCTTTTTGACGGCTGTGTTGGTTCGCGATTCTCTAATGCTCCGGCTTACACACTGAGCTCGGCATAGCTGCACGCTGCTTGTTGTATGCTGCAGTCAGTTCACATCTTCGCTCGCTAAACACACCGAAAGGCCCTCGAAATAAAGAAGAAAATCTTAACTCTTCCTTTCATTTTTATTACGTTAAACATTAAAATCTTTTCAATTTCATTTTCATTTCGACTGTTTCGCGGTAGAGTTGTGCATCTCGTTGTCGCGGTGTTCCGAATCTTTGGTGACTTACAAAGAGAGCCGATCAGTGAGAATAATTCGTGAATGGAAGGAAAGCTCGTGATAAAGTGAAGCAGACCTCGAAGGGAAATTATGACTTAGTGGAAAACGATTGAATCGAAAAATTTTGAGAAAATAATAAAAGAAAATTCAGTGAAAAGGAAATTAAGTTTGAAGGTTTTAGAATATTCGTCATGAATTTATTTGGGATTATTCTGACTGTCGGTGAGTTGAGCCATCGCCTGCCGCTGATATTTTCTGTTTCTCTTTCGATCCATTGACCCAAAACGTCTTCAATTGACATCGAAGGTTTTCAAGCTGAAATTGCTTTGCTTTTTCTTCACAAAGAAGTCAGTTGCACAATCAGCGTTGGCACTTGCTGATGCTCCGCTAATTGAGATCGAAATCATTTCTTCAGATTTCCTCCATCTGCGCGCTTCACCACTTAAAAATATTAATTCTGCCAAACTTCGACGATCAAACAATTAACCAGGAAAATTGAAATTTATGAAGAAACGCTTCCGAGCTGACGGCGGTCTCGCTTGCGAACTGTAACAGCTCGATTACTTCTCCCTTAATTGTTTCTGTTATTGTTGCAAAGGTTTACATGAGAAATTGCCAAATGAAGCTTTTCGCAAATACTTTGGCGGCGAAACAAAAGTTTAGGTAAATAACTTTTTATTATTTTCTCACAGAAAAATTCCCCGATCGGTTGAAATTTCATGCAACGGAATAACAATTACCTCAGACAAAGATCGCATGGCTCATGATGAACTTTGCAGATTCTCTTTAGCCATTGCAATGCGATTGTGCAGTTGCTCGTCTTAGTCCTCGGAGCCATTCGAGTTTATCAATTCCAGTAGCTTCACCTTGCATCGCATAATTGCTCGGCTAATTGAGCGTTTCATTTGATCAAAAGACTTCAATGCTCGATAATTTGACAGTTTGGAACAATGCGCCTTAAGACGAGCTTGCCCTTGCGAGGTGTTTCGTGATTCTCTTTCTCACTTCAGTGATGCAAGCCGAGAAAAATGAAAAATCTCAACATAGAAATTAGCATAAACACATGAGCGCGAGAGCATTAAGCGTCTTTATTCCTATGACCTTTGCTAGAGTTATTTTTCTCGTGCATCGTGCCTAGCTTGTTGGATGATGATCGTCCGACAATTAAGCGCAGTGCGACTTGGGAAGAGGCTATTAAATTTAATCCAACAAGCTTTGAATATTATGAAAGATCATGCTTTGAATCTTTGCATTGAATAATTGTATCCGTTTAGTCAATTACCAGTTCAATAAGTCATGTTCTATCGTTTCGTTCTTCAATGTCAGCATCGTGCACTCGCTAACAACAGACCGTGGTTAATTCCTGAAAACTAGGAGTACCATGAGCAGTTAAGACTTTTGTTGGGTTCGTATTCATAATCGAATAAACAACTTTACCTGCACACTCTGGCTAAGGCTCACAGATCGAGATGTTTCATCGATACACGGAAGAGCACGGAAACGATTTATTCCACTATAATCTGAAATCCAAGAAATTTCAAAGCGTGAAGCATCTTCCCAGTCCGCAAAAGGTTAAGTTGTCTTTCTTTCTTACACTGTCTACGAACTCAACAAAAGGGCTACGAAGAAAAACTTTCAATTTCCGCATATAACTCAACGTCACCAACCAATAGGCATGTACACGAGGTGAATTTTAACGATAGCTCGTTCCCAGCTAACTCGAGCCTTAAACTATCTGAACCGAAATGGAAAGTCTCGTCGGGTGTCTTTATCGTTATGCTTTAATCAATAACGTTTATGCCGCCGTCAAATGACATCTTAATCATCATCCCAATCCGAAAATGAAGAAAGAAGCAATCACACATTGTCGATTCGCCTTTCGCTTTATTTGGCGCTGATGTGGATGTTTCAATTAAAAGCAACTTCGATTGTGCGACTGGAACAATTTCTTTCCCATCAATTTCTACTCGCTGCTAGCCTAAGCCGAGCTGATGACCGGCGATTAGGCCTTAGACGTGTGAAGAATTCAATCTTATGCAACACCTCGCTGGACATTCAGCTCGCTTCGGATCGTCTCCAAGTTTCCGAAGCGTCGCAGAAATTTTGTAATTACATAGTCGAAGAAATTCCGTCTCATTACCGCGGATGGAATGCTCTAAGTGAGCCGCAAAACGTGATGTTATTTCTTTGATAGATTCACAAAGAGGAGAAGACACAAATTGAACTGAAGTGGATCGAGGTTCGGGGAGACTCGTGTAAACTGTGTCAAGCGATTGCTTGGGTCGAGCGGCGAAGTTCTCTTGATCGTTCGAGTTGCGAGAAGAAATTGATGTTTGAGGAAATTAAATTGTTGCGTCACTCGTTCCAAGAACTTTAACTTATTGACCTGAAATCAATTGCAACAATCGCTTGGAAACTTTATTGCAACCTTCAAAGGCAAAACTTTCTAAGTTCGTCTTAGCTTCCGGATAATCTTCAATTAATTAAACCATGAAGCTTTCATCCCACAGTCGTATCAAAGCCCTCTTGATTTACTCCGCATCTCTCTATAAATCATCGAAAAATTATGAATTCAATCGAATGAGAAGCAGAAGAATGCGAAACAACAAATCCATAAAGAAACAATTCAACCGATTCATCATTTCAATATTTCTCATGTGCTGCAATTCGCTTGCCAACTTCTTCTTCATCGCAAACTTGCGAGGGTTTGTCAGATTGGCGAGGCATCGACGTGAAAATATTTTGACGTGAAAATGATGGACTGGTTGGTCCAAATCCAATTACGAGCGCGTCAATCAGCGCGACTCCCCTCGAAGGCACTTCCATCGATCCTAATGACTTACATATGATCTGCATGCTTCCTCAATTAGCCCACTCAACCAACAGCTATCGACTTGCTTCCTACTCCTAATGCACATCACAGTCTCTTCATTTCAATTCGATTCGTTCCGCTTTTGCTGAGAGATGCGCGGTGATGCAAGATTTCGGAATTGCAATTCATTGCAGCATAAATCGCATGATGTCGTTAGACGAGATCGCAAGGCTTCTTGAATTATGCTTGGGACGCTCGACGAATTAATTTCGCTCTTCGCTAATCCCTCGATTTATAAAATGATTCCATCACATTCACTTTCTAAGATTGCTGCTCTGCTTTCTGCTAAAGATTATGAGTTCTGCTAGGCAGAGTGGCAATTAAAATGGAAAGAGCTCTCGAGCGAGCTCTATCATTAAGTAATCGCGGCGTCCAGTAGCGATTCTTCGACGAAATTAATTTCAATCGTGCCACTCAACGTTTCCTTCGGCATGAAGCGGGAAAGCTTGTCGCGCGGCGTGTGCAATCGTCGAGGAGAGATTCACAACGAGCGATACTCGAGGCTTATATTTGGATAATTGAATTAATGACGCTAAACACTTTTCCGCGACACGGTCAACCTGTAACGAGAGGAAGATTAGTCATAATTGATGGGAACCCTCTGAGGAAAGGCATTGTTATTCAAGAAGAGATATTTGATGACGGTTGCATAAACTTTCGGTTGATCTTTCTTTTGAATTAAAAAACTGTGGCCTTTGGCACGTCTCCGATGGTTGAGCCCGAGACAACTAGAGAGATGGAAGCGTTTGTTTCGGTTACGCTAATTACTTCTAATGGCTCATAATTTGTCACGCTGGAACTCGATGATTGCGTTGCAAACCGTTTCAGTTGAGCTTTTTGTCTCTCTAGTCAAGTCTTGAAGTCCAATTGAGATGATGATTGAAGACTTTCGCCCATGTACGATGACCCAACGACTTCCAAAAATCTCGCAATCAGCAGGAATCGCCAATAATTGCATGTTTGAGGAGCGTGAGTGAATGGCATTTGCTTGGAAAAAACACAAGACTGTTGGAACAATGAAGCTAATAAAATGTTATTGACACAAATATTCAGCGCAAGCGCGTCTCCTCTTAATAGTCTCGTCTTCTGCGGCTTGGATTGGAAACATCGATACTCGTTGCTTCTTCTCGTGTTGTTCATGTCTTATTCGTAGTATTATTTTCTCACAAGATCCCAATTACATCACAACTTGCTTCTAACGAAGCTTATGCGAAAGCCTGTTCGATGCTGCTGCTGTGTTCATTCCGATTTTAATGACATTTCGAGCTTGCTCCAACCCGGCCTGGTCTTTGGGGACGCTCAACAATGCGTCCTTGGCTTCGTCGCTTGAGACGCAAGACGGTTTACTCGAGCAGAGCGTTAACGAGGAAGTTCACCCTAATTGCCACAATTTACACGAGATCACTGTCAGATCCATCATCGGGAAATTAGTTTCCTTCTAACTTTCAACGTTGGCTTAGTAAACAATTCAATAACTTCAGTTGCAGCGAAGCAATTGTAATTCATGCAATGATTTATGATTTCAATCTGCTTCATCACATTCTCCTTCTTCTCTCCGTGGATGAAGCAAGCGAGTTGTAACGAAACGAGTGTGTGATGTATTCAGTCCGGGATTGTGATGTTTCAAGGCAAAACCGTTTGATTGTTATGCGCTTTTCGAGCGATTTGCTTCTTAATTAACTGAAAAGAAATCCTAACCGCCATGCAGATTCATCGTCGTAATTGAATTTAATCGGCTGGAGAATTCGCTGCTGGTCTACGCAGCTAGATGACATGGGAAACTTTATGGAAATTGGTTTGGTCACGGTTCGAGCGGTGACCATACGGCGATTTTCTAAGCCAGAGGCAATCGAAACGAGATTTAATTAACTTAAGTGTTGCATCACGCCGCCGGTTCTTCCTCACGATCATTACCTTCGCTTGTCTTCGAGCATCTAAGATTTATCACTTCGCCATCGTCGTCTGTTGCCATCTGCAGTTAGATTTATGTGTTTCTACATCTGATGGCGTTGATAGTGATCAGCCGTTATTGTCTTAAGTGGAGCGATCGAATCTACCGACCAAAGAGAAATGAAAAGAGAAATAAAGTCGTTTGCCATGATGCAATTGCTGACACTTAATAGTGCGCTCCAATAAATCTACTTCCCTTGCTTTTGTTTCACCTCAGCCGATGAATGACATAATTTCCATTTGGCTAAAGCCGCTGTGCAGGTCAGGAGAAGAATTGGACGAGACGAGATGACGACAAGGCATTAAGGCAATTAAGGCGAGACGGAGTGAAAAGGCAAAGGCGAGAGCCGTTTCAATATATCGGCTGACGTCGGCGGACGTGAAGAACAATGGTCGAGTTTTCGCTTTCGTTTGGAACAAAACAAAAACATTGCTCAATGATCTCGAAATTTCTTTAAGCCTCGTTTTTCGTAAACGTCTCAATTTAGACTCGCTACGGTATTTGCCTTTCTGCACTCTCATCGTCGTTGCATTCCGGCCTTAAATTCGCATTTGCATGATGTTGTCAAAAGCGAAATCTCGTCTTGGAGGTCGTCGCGACTCGAAAGTGATCCGAGGCGCGCGAACAACTGCCAAACAATCAATCAACCCCGACGGGATCAAGTCGAAGCAGCGTCAATGAGTTTAATTAATATGAGATTTTCATATGTGAAGGTCACCGAGAGTCGACGAATCTATCGCGATTCGCGATCCATTTCGTGTCAATTAAAAGTTCATTACAAACGCTCTTAAATGCTTTGTTAAATGTTACCTCGCATCGTGCGGGAAAAAGCCATCGCACCGCGCTGTGGGAAATTTGCCGCTTGGCCGTTTCGTCGCACTCTCTTCGCTGATGGATGCTTCGGAGTCTACACAATTCAGTGTCGTGTTGTAATCTGTGTCACTGTGCAAAGCAGAGACGAGAAAAACGCGATTTTGAGACTGGAGATACAAGACCAGACACTCGACTGCGATCATGGGAATCAGATTTGAATGAGTGGTGCGTCAACTTAATTAATTAAGCTTTTATCTCTCGTATGCTCCATTCATAAATGTTTTCTTTTTATTGTTGTCGCACTTGACACAAACGATGATTTGTTTGTTGTTTCGCGAGATCAAAAGATTACGAAAGGCTTAACTATGCACTCGAAAGAAGTTAATTGCGTAGACTAATGAGCTTCATTTGAGTGTGCAAACGGCATCAGTTAGGAGATTCACAAACACTTGCTGCGTCTCATTTTCACAGCATGGAACAAGATACCCAACAATGCTTTACCCGAATCATGCTCGCGAGTTTTTCTCGCTCTTACATGGAATTAATGTTTCAGCGCCTTGCGCGAACTCCGCGCACCTTTGAGAGGAAAACTGGGAAATGTTACAAGGACAGAAGTGAGATTCTTGCTCGTTTAAGGCAGATGTTGCACATCGCGACTAATATCTCTGTCTTGATGATGCTATGTTAAAGTCTAGTCTGTCGGTTACTGTCTCATCGTTAAGCGAACACAAGACATGTCGCTCTTTAATTGCTACAACTAGCATAGCACTCGATTTGACGGGTACTTGAACTAGTGCATCATTAGTCATATTTAGTAATGAATCTCTGTAAGGTAAAACGATGTCGTCTGCAGAACGAGCTGAACAATCGGTTGGCTTTTACGCTGCAGGCTTTTATAATTGATGATTTATGTTCATGCAACGATTCAGATGTTAAATGAAGTGTTTATTGACTGTGTATATCGTTTGTTTGCTTAGCTTCGGCTAGCACGTTACTTCGAAAAGTCAAAGCACCACTTGGACGACTTGCAAAGCGGATTTTGATTGCACATTCAGTAATAAATTTGAATATGGGAACACGAAGCATGATCAAGCTCAATTGGAATGTCAAAGGTTTTCAACAGGATGTACCGCTGCACCTCATGAAGCAAATCTAACTGATCAAAGTTTAAATTTCTTGTTGAATATGCAACTCCGATTCGGGGAAAAAAAAGTTTCACATCGACCGTTGCCATGAGGATACATCGCCCTCAGTCATTTTGTTTATCGTCCGACGAAAGTTTGATCGAAGTCTCGTTTGAAAATCGATTGGATAATTTCAATTCGTGATATTCGCTGCCTTATTTTATGTTCTTTTCGTGTTTTTGCTTAGTCTTGCAATTAAAAGCAAACGCGGTGCATAATGTCGGATCGTGAAGCGGACAGGAAAATGACCAAGAAGGCGATTTTGGATCAGTGTAAAAGGAACAAACTTTACTCAACGCCAGCGCTCAACGATGTTTTATATTTACACTTTCAAGGATTCCCGAAAATCGAGAACCTCGAGGATTATACGGGCTTGAAGTGTTTGTGGCTCGAGAGCAATGCGATCAGCAAGATCGAGGGCTTGGACCAGCAGCCGAAATTGAAATCGCTGTTCCTTCAAAACAATTTGATTTCAAAAATTGAAAACTTGGATAACTGCAAAGAGCTTGACACTCTCGTTCTGTCGCACAATTACATCAAAGCGTTAGAAAATTGCTGCTCGGAATTCCTTCCAGTTCTTAACACATTCAACATATCTCACAACCATTTGCGTGACGTAGCCGATCTTGAAATCCTTAAGCACTGCAACAACGTCTCGATTCTCGACTTGTCGTTTAATAAAATTGAAGACATCATGGTGGTTAAAGTTCTTGGAGAAATGCCATCGCTCCACGTCTTGACGATGACAGGAAACCCCGTCGTGAACTCGATTACAAACTACCGAAAGACGATGATTCTCGAGTGCAAATCTTTGACATACTTGGATTCCAGACCCGTTTTTCCACGAGACAGGGCATGTGCCGAGGCGTGGAAACGTGGCGGCTTTTCAGCTGAAAAACGTGAGCATGAACAGTGGAACCGTGAAGAACGACGTAAGATAAGAAGATCTGTCAACTCGTTGCTGATTAAGGTGCGCGGGGATTCGGCAATGTTGAATTCAAGCGACGAAGAGAAGGAAGAGCCGAGTGAAGACAAGAATGAACCGACTGAAACTCAATCTCAACAGCAGCCAGCAAGTGAAGACGCCACGGCCGACATTTATGAAGATAACCAGAAAGAGCTGATTGAGATGTACAAGTTGGAGCAGGAATCTTATAATGCGATGGCGAACGGGGAAGGCGACGTAGCTGAAGCACCACCACCAAAGCCAACGACTCGAGCTGCCATGATTCAGCAGATAAAAAACGAGGAACGAATCGAACAACGAAAGGATAAAATGCAGAAAATGTTAGACATTGCCAGCGATCAAGACAGAATTCTCCAAATGCTTGAGATGAACAAAACTATCGAAGTAAATATTTTCGGACCGACAAAGACAGCCGATGAGGTGAAGAAAGTTTTGATCGAAGAGATCATTGAAGAGGCTCCAAAAGCCGCCCAGCAGAAAGTCTCGTTCAACAACGATATTGAAGAGATTCCCATGCGTGACGAAGAGACGTTTGCCAACGAAATGGAAAGCATGTTGTGGTTTGAAGAGGAGCCAGCCTCGACACAACACTTCGAGTCGCTTGATTATCAGATCACGAATTTGCCCGACGTAGTTTCAGAGACTTTCACTGAAGACCTTTCGAACGCTCCCGAGTCGCTCACGAACGCTGAAGATTTCGCCAAGGTCCTCGAGCTGTGCCAGGAGCAGCCAAAAGACGCAATGCAGCTTTGTTTTCTCAATGACAACGAGAAGCTTATGCAAATTTACGACGAAGCAGTCGAACAGAAACTGGTGCAAGAGAGCGACAGAAAACAGTTGGCCGAGATCGAAGAAATGTTTGAGGACGATGAAGATGATGGCGCTCCGGGATTCTGTCCTGACCTCGACGGCATCTTGATGGTCAAGAAGCTTGATATTCTTAGTGGCTCCGAAGATGACGCAGACGAAGACGACGAGGAAGTTTTGGAATTTTCCCACATCGAAGTTACCGAAGTGAAGCAGACCGCCGAAAACTTGATCGATGGAGTCATTAAGTCATTGGAAGACATCGAAATACCTTTGTGAAGAATTGCTGGCGAATGAAAATAAAATTGATTGAATGTTAAATGCTTGAACTTTTGGTGGGCTGGGCTCGGCTCTTCCTAAAAAGTTTGCCGTTCCACTTTTGTTGTCATTGAAGCTTCACTCTCTCATATTTTAACGTCATCGCTTTTTTCTTGCTTTCAGGACTCGTTAGCTTGGCGACATGCCAGAATCGAGCGCAGTACAGTCAACAGAACATGCCGCAAACAAGCTTCACGTGTCGAGACAAAATTCTCGGCGGTTATTACGCTGATGCTGAGACGAACTGTCAGATGTTTCACATTTGCGTGAAAGTCGCTGGAGTTGGAGTGAGTTGCGAATGTCACGATGAGTTAAATGAAATCTTAATGCCAGCAGATTCTCTCCGCGACATTTCGCTATTGTTATACGACAAATGCCATCATGCTTACGCTCTTTTCAAATGCATTTCAGATTCAAGACTTCAGATTCCTGTGTCCCAACGGCACAGCTTTCGACCAAGAAGCACAAATATGTGCAGACTGGGGAGACGTTGATTGCGAAGCCGCAACGCTGTACTATGGAAGCGATAACTTTGACCTTTATCGAATTGGATCGAATTTTGAAAGCAAGAAGTCAAGCTTCGCTGAAGAAGATGAATCTGTTTTCCATCTGCAGCACGCTGAAACAAGTTTGAATAATTTTCTAGTGCTGTCGACAAACGAACTTAAGTCTGATTGAAAAATATATTTTAGGTGATGCAAGACGAAGCAAGCAGTACATCGTGAATCAGAGCAAGCAAAATACCGTAGCAGCGCCCAGAACAAATCCAACCACTCGCCAGACGACACCAAGCACAACAACGACGACACCTCGTCCAACTTTTGAACAGACATCTACGCGTATTGTGGTTTCAACCTACCGACCGACCCAGCAGCCCAAGACTCAGTTCAATGATAACATCCTAGTGTCAACCTACCGACCAACTCACAACTTTCACAATCAGAGAAACGGTAAAACTTTAATTTGATCATTACTGCTTCATCTCAAACTAATTATCTCTCGACAGATGAGGAAATCTTGAAGCAATCGCAGAGCGCTCACTTTTTCAACAGCAAAAACGGTGGCAAAGACGATTTCGATGATGACGTAGTTAAATCAACAAAAGCTCCAATCAAGCCGAAAGTCCGAGGTCGCCACCGTGGCCGCAGCAAGTTCAGGAACCCAAATCCGAATGAAGTAACATCAGCGCCTTCTAGAAACTCTGTTACGGTTGTATCAACGCAAAAATCATTCACCGAGCAGCAAGCCAGGCAAACATTCACAAATACTCCAATAGTTGTGCAACCTGTCTCGAATAATAGATTTGATTATGACAACTTTCGCTCGAACAACAATTCTACGGCTCTCCAGTCGTCCAACAATTATCGGACCCAAACGTCGACTTTGCCCCCACCCACCAACTCTTATCGCGACGAAACTTTCTTCGATGTGCCAAAAATAAATCAAAAGGCTCAAACTACGAAGCTCAAGTCATCGCCAGCCCAGAATTTGAACTTCAACTCGCCATCATCAACTTCAGCTCCTCAAAATCCAATCGACGCATTCCAGCAGCAATTCGGGGCGATTCCACAGCGAGTCATCATCCCGTCAAAGCTGAGTAAGGAAGAGCGAAGAGCTCTTCAAGCTTCAAACGGAAATAATTTTCAATCGACTGCAGCCAGTACTCCTACGCCCACAACTGCCAACCCTCAAAACGTTCCACAGTTTAATCGAAACAACGCAAGCCCAAATCCAAATCAACTCCGACAAAATTCAGATCAGAAGCCACAGCAAAAAGAATTAGGCAGTTTACCTCAAAAGTTTAATTTCAAAACTCAAAAGTACGAATCAGTCGAGCCACAGAACCCAACGACGCAATTCTACAACCCCAAGTATGAAACAAAAGGAACTGATCTTTCGAATGTGAACTTGGAGCCAACACGAAGCGCACCGACCAAGCAAAGCAATAAAACCTACGCCACTCGCCAGCTGTCGACTCTTTCGCAAGAAGAGAACAAGCCAACAACCTTCAACCCTCAGCAATATTACCAGTCCGAACAGTCCCAGCATCAAAACCTCTCTCCTCGCGGTTTCTCTCTCGCTGCCCAACAGCAGCAGGAACCGAAGCGTACAACTATTCCCGAGCCTCGTCCGCAAATCACTTCTCGATCTGAGTCTCGAAATCATAAGAAATTCTCCACACTCGTCCCTAAAGATCAATACAACCCCACAACATTCAAACCAACAAATAATTACAGCAAGAAACCCGTTGACTCAATCGCCTCGCAAAAACTTGAAAAGATTCAAAACCCAAATAAATATTACGCTCAATTCACATCAGCTCAACCACCAGTTACATCTACACTGAATACAACACCCTTACCGCAAATTAACAATTTCAATTCGCAGACGACCACACAGCAACAGTTTAATAATTTCTATTCAGAAACTACCCCACAACAACAGTTCAATAATTTTAACTCTCAACCAGAGCAACAGTTTAACAATTTCAACCCAACTTCACAACCACAGCTCAACAATTATAACACACAATTCTCTAACAATAATTTCCAACATCAAACTTCAAGGAACAGCAACTTCTTCTCGTCGACTCCTAGCGTGAGGCCGTTAGCTGATGGCGAAGAAGACGATGGCCAGTACAGACCAGAGCTTTACGAAAAAGACTTTTACAGGAACAAAGTGAAAACGACGAAAATTTCTTCGGCTCCCGCTAGAAACAATTTTAACAATAACAATTTCTATCAAACTTCAACTACGTTCAAGCCACAAAATCAAAACGCCAACAGTGGCGAGGATGAGTTCTTGAAGACGGCACACTCGCAGAACATCTTTGCGAGTGGAAATCAGCTGCGAGCTGAGAAGGAGCGCGAAAAAAACGTTGCTAAGTTCAACGACTACTCAACTGCCAACACAGAGCAGTCCAGTCCGAGGCCGTTCTCGAAGCCAACGGCAGCCCCAACCTCGACGACTATCAAGCCGAAGAGAACAAAGATAGAAAAGGATGTCAGCTACGACTATCAGTACTACGACACTAATGCTGACCAGAACGATTACTCCGAATTGGAGGCGATTGAAGATTTCGGGAAGACGGCGAAGAAATCCAGTAGCAACTAGTTCATTAGCTTTCATCTTCCTAAGCATTTATTTCTATTCTTTACCTCTCACAATTTCCTTACTTAAAACCTTTCATCTTATGTAAATATTTCCTCGCTCAAATTTCTCAAAGCGCATATTAGAAAATAAGTTTAACTCGCTCGCCTAATCGATTCGCCTCTCATTTGATTTCGTGCACTTTCGTCTATGTAAGCTCTTTAAAAGCTCTTCCTTCTTCAGTTTATTTAATTTTTCTCGAAGCAGATTTGTTTCTGTCTTGTTACACAAGAGAAATGTTAGAACTTACTGCCGCCTTTCATTTTTATACCAATAAAAAGATTTTATAAAACAAGCTTGCCTCCAATCCTTTTGTTGCGTTGCAGGAAGCTTTCGCCTGGCGATGACAGATTACGTCAAAGAGTCTACAGATTCAGATATAAATGAGGAAACTGGTTGAGAAAGGCCCCAGTCTTACTGAGATCGTCGTTCAGCAAAGATGTTGAAAGTTAATTTTATTAAAATTTTCTTTCTTGTTCTTATTATGGGCTGTAGTGCAATGGGATATTTGTACAACGGCGAGTCGCACGAGCAAGTTAACAGTGGTATTTCGTTGAATTATGTTGAAATGTTTGTAACTTATTTTCTTTCAAGTGGGAATCGATGCAACTTCCCCGTTCCTTGTGATAGGAGAAGATTCAATCGATAAAAGGAACGGCGCATACAAGAGTTAGTTCAGTTTTTTTTTGTTCGGAAGCCAGAGCTTTACATGAAATTTATTTCTTATCCCGCTTTGTGGCTTCGCTTCAGACTCCAGGATCAGTTCAGGATCAGGAGACAACGGGGAGATTTTGGCGGAAGTAAGTTCAACGTAGTTTTCTTTGATTCTTAAAAAATTTATTTATCTAACGAAATTTTCCATAATGGAGCAAAATTATTTACAAGTTAAATTCTATTTAGATTTTAAGCGATGATGTAGCTGCTAAAGATGAGCAGAAGTCTTACTTCCCACGCGTCAATCCTGGGAATGGAAGGAAACGTGGGGCAATATTGTCGTGGGCTCTACCAGCAAATCGAATGTAAAAAATCGTTAGAAAAAAGCGAAATTCCTTTTTTCAATGACTTTTTCTACACAGGCGGGTTGGAAGCTCAAGCTATCGACAGCCTTCGACCTTTGCGATGACCAATAGCCGACCAGCTGCATAGGAATGAGTCTACTTTATCGGATGCATGCAAAACAAGAAAAGAAAACACTTTCAGCTGATGAACATTCGTTAGCTTATAACATGTCGCTTAAGAATGTCTATAAATAAAAATCAATTAATATGGATTGTGGCTTCGTACGCATTTTTCCTTTTCCTTAAACTGTAGTCAACTGACAACTTTATAAGGCCAACTTGGTTTCATCTTTCCGCTAAAACGTTTACCACTTGCGCTTTGTTTAGACACTGTTAGACTAGTTAAGTAGAGGCGAGGTAATTAAACGGTGCAAACTTTTAAAAAGTTAACATTACGAGTTTTTGTTTTCAGCAAAACTTTCTTTCAGGGTTTTGATCTATATTTTTTCAATAAAGAGAGGTCGTTGTAGCTGTTTGTTAACAAAGTCATCAAGGTTTAAGGACGTGATGTGAGACTGTGTTTTAAAATCACGATCTTGTTGGAAACGTCGTTAATTTAACTCTACTTTTAAACGTGGTGATGTGAAGTTCCTTGTTACCAAGAAAATTTTCAATCACGATCGTTTCGACTATAAATAGCTCGGAAGTTTGTAAAAGCAAATCAGTTTTGATTTTTTTCTTTACTGTTTGGTTTTCTTTGGAATAAAGGAACTTAAATTTTTATCGGAAGTTTTCAACGATGAGATTTAGTTTCCTTCTGGCATTTTTGCTCCTCGTGGTGCTTGGTAAGTTAAATTATTCTTCACTTTAAAACTACATTGACAACAATTATATTTTAAGTGGCATCAATTGAGGGTGCAAGTACCAGGAAAAAAAGATACACAAGGCGGTAAGCTGTCAATAAACTTAATGAAAGTCCTTATTTTAAGTCTGATTTTTTAGTCCGATGCACTCGACGCCTCGGCGACGCTATACAACAACAAAACGACCTCCATATTGTAAGCAAAAGTTAATTCATTATAAGAAATACGTACAAGTTTGTTTTTATAGCGATACCATCTGTAAGCGGTAGCTCTGAAGCTTCAAGCTTCGAATCAGGTAAAACTTACACCCGATTCTAATAGAACGGTTTCTCAACGCATCACAACGGTTTCAATTCCAGAACAATCTTCAGGCAGTTCTGATATACTTTCTTCAAGTAGTGGAGAAAATTCAGGTAAACCATGCTGGAGAAAACCTACTCAAAAATTATGTAGAATGAAAAGAATCGTTCAAAAAAATGGAAGACATCAAAACATTTCAGTTTCTTTTCAAAGGCTATCTTTTTTCATATTGTGCTTACTTGGAATGTTTGTACTTTTACAGGAAGTAGCGAGTCTTCCGTTGAGTCTTCATCGGAAAGCAGCGAATCATCAGCTGAGTCTTCTGTTGAGTCTTCATCAGAAAGCAGCGAATCATCAGCTGAGTCTTCCGTTGAGTCTTCATCGGAAAGCAGCGAGTCTTCCGTTGAGTCTTCATCAGAAAGTAGCGAATCATCAGCTGAGTCTTCATCAGAAAGCAGCGAGTCTTCATCGGAAAGCAGCGAATCATCAGCTGAGTCTTCATCGGAAAGCAGCGAGTCTTCCGTTGAGTCTTCATCGGAAAGCAGCGAGTCTTCCGTTGAGTCTTCATCGGAAAGCAGCGAATCATCAGCTGAGTCTTCATCAGAAAGCAGCGAGTCTTCCGTTGAGTCTTCATCAGAGAGCAGCGAGTCTTCCGTTGAGTCTTCATCAGAAAGCAGCGAATCATCAGTTGAGTCTTCATCAGAAAGCAGCGAGTCTTCCGTTGAATCTTCATCAGAAAGCAGCGAGTCTTCCGTTGAGTCTTCATCGGAAAGCAGCGAATCATCAGCTGAGTCTTCATCAGAAAGCAGCGAGTCTTCCGTTGAGTCTTCATCAGAAAGCAGCGAGTCTTCCGTTGAGTCTTCATCGGAAAGCAGCGAGTCTTCCGTTGAGTCTTCATCGGAAAGCAGCGAATCATCAGCTGAGTCTTCATCAGAAAGCAGCGAATCATCAGTTGAGTCTTCATCAGAAAGCAGCGAGTCTTCCGTTGAATCTTCATCAGAAAGCAGCGAGTCTTCCGTTGAGTCTTCATCGGAAAGCAGCGAATCATCAGCTGAGTCTTCATCGGAAAGCAGCGAATCATCAGCTGAGTCTTCATCAGAAAGCAGCGAGTCTTCCGTTGAGTCTTCATCGGAAAGCAGCGAGTCATCAGCTGAGTCTTCATCAGAAAGCAGCGAGTCTTCATCGGAAAGCAGCGAATCATCAGCTGAGTCTTCATCGGAAAGCAGCGAGTCTTCCGTTGAGTCTTCATCGGAAAGCAGCGAGTCTTCCGTTGAGTCTTCATCGGAAAGCAGCGAATCATCAGCTGAGTCTTCATCAGAAAGCACCGAATCATCAGCTGAGTCTTCATCAGAAAGCAGCGAGTCTTCATCGGAAAGCAGCGAATCATCAGCTGAGTCTTCATCGGAAAGCAGCGAGTCTTCCGTTGAGTCTTCATCAGAAAGCAGCGAGTCTTCCGTTGAGTCTTCATCGGAAAGCAGCGAATCATCAGCTGAGTCTTCATCGGAAAGCAGCGAATCATCAGCTGAGTCTTCATCAGAAAGCAGCGAGTCTTCCGTTGAGTCTTCATCGGAAAGCAGCGAGTCATCAGCTGAGTCTTCATCAGAAAGCAGCGAGTCTTCATCGGAAAGCAGCGAATCATCAGCTGAGTCTTCATCGGAAAGCAGCGAGTCTTCCGTTGAGTCTTCATCGGAAAGCAGCGAGTCTTCCGTTGAGTCTTCATCGGAAAGCAGCGAATCATCAGCTGAGTCTTCATCGGAAAGCAGCGAGTCTTCCGTTGAGTCTTCATCAGAGAGCAGCGAGTCTTCCGTTGAGTCTTCATCAGAAAGCAGCGAATCATCAGTTGAGTCTTCATCAGAAAGCAGCGAGTCTTCCGTTGAGTCTTCATCAGAAAGCAGCGAGTCTTCCGTTGAGTCTTCATCAGAAAGCAGCGAGTCTTCCGTTGAGTCTTCATCAGAAAGCAGCGAGTCTTCTGTTGAGTCTTCATCAGAAAGCAGCGAGTCTTCCGTTGAGTCTTCATCAGAAAGCAGCGAGTCTTCCGTTGAGTCTTCATCAGAAAGCAGCGAGTCTTCTGTTGAGTCTTCACCAGAAAGCAGCGAGTCTTCCGTTGCGTCTTCATCGGAAAGCAGCGAGTCTTCCGTTGAGTCTTCATCAGAAAGCAGCGAGTCTTCCGTTGAGTCTTCATCGGAAAGCAGCGAATCATCAGCTGAGTCTTCATCGGAAAGCAGCGAGTCTTCCGTTGAGTCTTCATCAGAAAGCAGCGAGTCTTCTGTTGAGTCTTCATCAGAAAGCAGCGAGTCTTCCGTTGAGTCTTCATCGGAAAGCAGCGAGAGCTCAGGTAGTCACAGCTTATTTTCTTTTAAATATTACTTAGGCGACGTTCGCAAAAACTGTTTTGAAACGATTTTCTTACTTTAAATGTTTCAACAGAAATTTCGAGCGACTCTAGCCCAAGTAGTGAAACTCCTTCAGCACCTTCAGTTGAATCAAGTGCAGAAAGCTCGTCCTTGTCTGAAGTCTCATCGTCAAGTTCAGGTATTTTATTGATAATTAAGACTTTGAACGTTTTAGTATAGAATCAAGTGTCAATTCTAGTTCAATGATATTTATTTTATTTGTTTAACTGTCAACTGTCAAAAACATAACTTTACAAATAATTTCATTCGTTTTTAGAATCTGTTTCGAGTGAAAGTTCGTCATCACCATCAGAGGACTCAACCGAATCTGGAGGAGCTGGTTCTGGGTTTTCAACTCAAAGTGAGTCAAGCTCAAGCCAATCTTCAGAAGGTAGCACAGGTACTTGTACTTTTTTAAGCATACGATACCTTGGCAAAAAATTTAAGCAACGATCTTCTCTAAACTGTGAGAAATTTACAAGTTTTTTGAACAATCACTTGAACAATATCAATGAGAAATTGCTATAAATTCATGAACCATCTAGCTTTGACTGTTTTTGCACTGGTATGACGAGTTTGATACGTCAAATACCATAAGAACAAATCCAAGCACGACGAACGCTGGATTTATTTCAACCTATATCAAGGTTCTTTAAAAAAGCAAGAAAAATACTAAAATTTCGTCACAAGCCAATTATCGTTCACCGAAAAACTCTAAAATAGTTGAATTTTCTATTTAATTCATCTAACAGAATCGACCTCGAGTGAAAGCTCTGAAGCTTCTTCTGATGAATCAAGTCCAAGTAGCGAAGGTCCATCACTAGAAAGCAGCGAATCATCAATTGAATCGACATCATCAATTTCTGAGCCTAGCAGCGAATCAATTGAGTCGTCTTCTGAAAGCAGCGAATCTTCAGCCGAATCTTCATCAGAAAGCAGTGAGTCTTCCGCTGAGTCTTCATCGGAAAGCAGCGAGTCTTCCATTGAGTCTTCATCGGAAAGCAGCGAGTCTTCATTGGAAAGCAGCGAGTCTTCCGTTGAGTCTTCATCAGAAAGCAGCGAGTCTTCCGTTGAGTCTTCATCGGAAAGCAGCGAGTCTTCCGTTGAGTCTTCATCGGAAAGCAGCGAGTCTTCATCAGAAAGCAGCGAGTCTTCATCAGAAAGCAGCGAGTCTTCATCAGAAAGCAGCGAGTCTTCATCAGAAAGCAGCGAGTCTTCCGTTGAGTCTTCATCAGAAAGCAGCGAGTCTTCCGTTGAGTCTTCATCAGAAAGCAGCGAGTCTTCCGTTGAGTCTTCATCGGAAAGCAGCGAATCATCCGTTGAGTCTTCTTCGGAAAGTAGCGAATCTTCATCAGAAAGCAGCGAGTCTTCCGTTGAGTCTTCATCAGAAAGCAGCGAGTCTTCCGTTGAGTCTTCATCAGAAAGCAGCGAGTCTTCCGTTGAGTCTTCATCGGAAAGCAGCGAATCATCCGTTGAGTCTTCTTCGGAAAGTAGCGAATCTTCATCAGAAAGCAGCGAGAGCTCAGGTACTCACAGCTTATTTTCTTATAAAATTTAATAAGGCGACGTTCAGACAAACTGTTTTGAAACGATTTACTAATTTCGAATGTTTCAACAGAAATTTCGAGCGACTCTAGCCCAAGTAGTGAAACTCCTTCTGCACCTTCAGTTGAATCAAGTGAAGAGAGCTCATCTTTGTCAAGTGAATTGTCATCAGAAAGCAGCGAATCATCAGCTGAGTCTTCATCGGAAAGCAGCGAGTCTTCCGTTGAGTCTTCATCAGAAAGTAGCGAGTCTTCAGCTGAGTCTTCATCAGAAAGCAGCGAGTCTTCCGTTGAGTCTTCATCAGAAAGCAGCGAGTCTTCCGTTGAGTCTTCATCAGAAAGCAGCCAGTCTTCCGTTGAGTCTTCATCGGAAAGCAGCGAGTCTTCCGTTGAGTCTTCATCAGAAAGTAGCGAGTCTTCAGCTGAGACTTCATCAGAAAGCAGCGAATCTTCCGTTGAGTCTTCATCAGAAAGCAGCGAGTCTTCCGTTGAGTCTTCATCGGAAAGCAGCGAGTCTTCAGCTGAGTCTTCATCAGAAAGCAGCGAGTCTTCCGTTGAGTCTTCATCAGAAAGCAGCGAATCATCAGCTGAGTCTTCATCAGAAAGCAGCGAGTCTTCCGTTGAGTCTTCATCGGAAAGCAGCGAGTCTTCAGCTGAGTCTTCATCAGAAAGCAGCGAATCTTCCGTTGAGTCTTCATCAGAAAGCAGCGAGTCTTCAGCTGAGTCTTCATCAGAAAGCAGCGAGTCTTCCGTTGAGTCTTCATCGGAAAGCAGCGAGTCTTCCGTTGAGTCTTCATCAGAAAGCAGCGAGTCTTCATCAGAAAGCAGCGAGTCTTCCGTTGAGTCTTCATCAGAAAGCAGCGAGTCTTCCGTTGAGTCTTCATCAGAAAGCAGCGAGTCTTCCGTTGAGTCTTCATCAGAAAGCAGCGAGTCTTCCGTTGAGTCTTCATCAGAAAGCAGCGAGTCTTCCGTTGAGTCTTCATCAGAAAGCAGCGAGTCTTCCGTTGAGTCTTCATCAGAAAGCAGCGAATCATCCGTTGAGTCTTCTTCGGAAAGTAGCGAATCTTCATCAGAAAGCAGCGAGAGCTCAGGTACTCACAGCTTATTTTCTTATAAAATTTAATAAGGCGACGCTCAGACAAACTGTTTTGAAACGATTTACTAATTTCGAATGTTTCAACAGAAATTTCGAGCGACTCTAGCCCAAGTAGTGAAACTCCTTCTGCACCTTCAGTTGAATCAAGTGAAGAGAGCTCATCTTTGTCAAGTGAATTGTCATCAGAAAGCAGCGAATCATCAGCTGAGTCTTCATCAGAAAGCAGCGAGTCTTCCGTTGAGTCTTCATCAGAAAGCAGCGAGTCTTCCGTTGAGTCTTCATCAGAAAGCAGCGAGTCTTCCGTTGAGTCTTCATCAGAAAGCAGCGAGTCTTCCGTTGAGTCTTCATCAGAAAGCAGCGAGTCTTCTGTTGAGTCTTCATCAGAAAGCAGCGAGTCTTCTGTTGAGTCTTCATCAGAAAGCAGCGAGTCTTCCGTTGAGTCTTCATCAGAAAGCAGCGAATCATCCGTTGAGTCTTCATCAGAAAGCAGCGAATCATCAGCTGAGTCTTCATCAGAAAGCAGCGAGTCTTCCGTTGAGTCTTCATCAGAAAGCAGCGAGTCTTCTGTTGAGTCTTCATCAGAAAGCAGCGAGTCTTCCGTTGAGTCTTCATCAGAAAGCAGCGAGTCTTCCGTTGAGTCTTCATCAGAAAGCAGCGAGTCTTCCGTTGAGTCTTCATCAGAAAGCAGCGGGTCTTCCGTTGAGTCTTCGTCGGAAAGCAGCGAGTCTTCATCGGAAAGCAGCGAGTCATCAGCTGAGTCTTCATCAGAAAGCAGCGAGTCTTCCGTTGAGTCTTCGTCGGAAAGCAGCGAGTCTTCATCGGAAAGCAGCGAATCATCAGCTGAATCTTCATCGGAAAGCAGCGAGTCTTCCGTTGAGTCTTCATCGGAGAGCAGCGAGTCTTCCGTTGAGTCTTCATCGGAAAGCAGCGAGAGCTCAGGTAGTCACAGCTTATTTTCTTTTAAATATTACTTAGGCGACGTTCGCAAAAACTGTTTTGAAACGATTTTCTTACTTTAAATGTTTCAACAGAAATTTCGAGCGACTCTAGCCCAAGTAGTGAAACTCCTTCAGCACCTTCAGTTGAATCAAGTGCAGAAAGCTCGTCCTTGTCTGAAGTCTCATCGTCAAGTTCAGGTATTTTATTGATAATTAAGACTTTGAACGTTTTAGTATAGAATCAAGTGTCAATTCTAGTTCAATGATATTTATTTTATTTGTTTAACTGTCAACTGTCAAAAACATAACTTTACAAATAATTTCATTCGTTTTTAGAATCTGTTTCGAGTGGAAGTTCGTCATCACCATCAGAGGACTCAACCGAATCTGGAGGGGCTGGTTCCGGTTTCTCTAGTCCGTCTAGATCAGAACCATTCAGTGCCAGCGAGGAAGCATCTAGTAAAGAAACAATCTTTAAGTTCCCATTTGATTTTTTTAATGAATTCGACTTTAAGTTCCAGTTGAGTCTGACTCAAGCGAGGCTTCTTCTGAAAGTAGCTCAGAGATTTCAGGTGATTTTACGACTAAAATTTATTTTTCTGGGTTTTAAATGAAATGATAATGAAATGTATACCTTTTTGTGATGACAGCACCAAGCGAGCCATCTTCAAACCCATCAAGTGAGGCGTCCTCAGGTAACTTTATTTTTCATATTATGAAATTATTCTTCTGATTTAACAGAAAGATACTCACGTTGCTTATCTGATTCTGATGATTGCAATTGCACCGCATATGCTTTTTTGCAATTTTCGATCAGTTCGAAAAGCCAGTCTCCACGACTTAGAGTATTTTAATTTTTTTTAATGTCACCGCCACAAAATTATAAAGAAAAAATAATTGAACATTTTTTTTTCTATTTAGATTCGAGTGAAGCGTCTTCAGGGCCAGGTAATTGTAGGGAACTAGGAATTAAAGTTTCGACTCTAACTGTATCATCCTAGATTCTTCGTCTTCAGAAAGTTCTTCTGGAGAAAGCTCTGCAACTTCTAATGAGAGCTCTGGTAAGTTTCTATGAAAATCTGATTGAACAGAGACATCCCGGTCATATATGTTCGTGTGTGTCATGTGTCAACAATTCAATGGGCTGAAAATTTCAGCCTGAAATGAGAAATTATAGTCTAATTAGAGAAAAGTGGTTCATTAAACTACTAAACTGTTGATGTTTTTATAGCTTCTTCAGATATCATATCATCAGAATCAAGCTTTTCCTCAGAGAGTTCCTCGGATGTATCGTCATCTTCCATTGAATCTTCAGGTAAGCTGTAAGCAGATAAGACAAGTTTCAAACTTGTAAAGAAAACTTTTTTTTATTGTTATTCAGCCGAAAGTGAACCATCATCTGGTCCATCTGTTGAAAGTTCTGAACAATCGATTGCATCGGAAGAAAGCTCGTCGGAAACTTCATCGTTAAGCTCAGGTGAGCAAGATTGATTACTGTCTCGATAAGTTCAAATCATTCTCGGTTGTTTCGACCATTTATTGACGATTAGAAGTAATAGGAATACGCAAACATATTTTCTGCATGTTCTCATTATGGCTTTCAAAAGAAGCAGGAGTCTACAAAATTCTTCACTCTAGATTGTTGCGAAAGCTTTACTGGAAAATTTCACGCACAAAATTTTAATTTAATAAGTAAAGGTTTCTCTTGTTCTTCAAAATGAATCTCGTTGAACAGCTGTGAAATTTTCAAAATCCTATTTAGAAAAATCATATCTCTTGTTGAAAACTTTTTTAAGTAGCCTTTAACAAGTAAAGGTTTGACTCCGCATTTTTCTTGCCTTTTTAAAGGTCTTTTAAAATTCGAATCTAGGTTTTTATTCAAAAATGAAAACGAGATCAATTATTTGGAAATATTTGAAAAAATTTCTATTTTTCTTATATCCCTTTGAACAGAATCGGCCTCAAGTGACAGTGTCATTTCGAGTGAAAGCTCTGAAGCTTCTTCTGATGAATCAAGTCCAAGTAGCGAGGGTCCATCACTAGAAAGCAGCGAATCATCAATTGAATCAACACCATCCATCTCTGAGCCTAGCAGCGAATCAATTGAGTCGTCTTCTGATAGCAACGAATCTTCAGTCGAGTCTTCATCAGAAAGCAGCGAATCATCAGCTGAGTCTTCATCGGAAAGCAGCGAGTCTTCCATTGACTCTTCATCGGAAAGCAGCGAGTCTTCCGTTGAGTCTTCATCAGAGAGCAGCGAATCATCAGTTGAGTCTTCATCAGAAAGCAGCGAGTCTTCCGTTGAGTCTTCATCAGAAAGCAGCGAGTCTTCCGTTGAGTCTTCATCAGAGAGCAGCGAATCATCAGTTGAGTCTTCATCAGAGAGCAGCGAATCATCAGCTGAGTCTTCATCAGAAAGCAGCGAGTCTTCCGTTGAGTCTTCATCGGAAAGCAGCGAGTCTTCCGTTGAGTCTTCATCGGAAAGCAGCGAGTCTTCCGTTGAGTCTTCATCAGAGAGCAGCGAATCATCAGCTGAGTCTTCATCAGAAAGCAGCGAGTCTTCCGTTGAGTCTTCATCAGAGAGCAGCGAATCATCAGTTGAGTCTTCATCAGAGAGCAGCGAATCATCAGCTGAGTCTTCATCAGAAAGCAGCGAGTCTTCCGTTGAGTCTTCATCGGAAAGCAGCGAGTCTTCCGTTGAGTCTTCATCGGAAAGCAGCAAATCATCAGTTGAGTCTTCATCAGAAAGCAGCGAATCATCAGTTGAGTCTTCATCAGAAAGCAGCGAATCATCAGTTGAGTCTTCATCAGAAAGCAGCGAGTCTTCCGTTGAGTCTTCATCGGAAAGCAGCGAGTCTTCCGTTGAGTCTTCATCAGAAAGCAGCGAATCATCAGCTGAGTCTTCATCAGAAAGCAGCGAGTCTTCCGTTGAGTCTTCATCAGAGAGCAGCGAATCATCAGTTGAGTCTTCATCGGAAAGCAGCGAGTCTTCCGTTGAGTCTTCATCAGAAAGCAGCGAGTCTTCCGTTGAGTCTTCATCGGAAAGCAGCGAGTCTTCCGTTGAGTCTTCATCGGAAAGCAGCGAATCTTCCGTTGAGTCTTCATCAGAAAGCAGCGAATCATCAGCTGAGTCTTCATCAGAAAGCAGCGAGTCTTCCGTTGAGTCTTCATCAGAAAGCAGCGAGTCTTCCGTTGAGTCTTCATCAGAAAGCAGCGAATCATCAGCTGAGTCTTCATCAGAAAGCAGCGAGTCTTCCGTTGAGTCTTCATCAGAGAGTAGCGAATCATCAGTTGAGTCTTCATCAGAGAGCAGCGAATCATCAGCTGAGTCTTCATCAGAAAGCAGCGAGTCTTCCGTTGAGTCTTCATCGGAAAGCAGCGAGTCTTCCGTTGAGTCTTCATCGGAAAGCAGCGAGTCTTCCGTTGAGTCTTCATCGGAAAGCAGCGAATCTTCCGTTGAGTCTTCATCGGAAAGCAGCGAATCATCAGCTGAGTCTTCATCAGAAAGCAGCGAGTCTTCCGTTGAGTCTTCATCAGAAAGCAGCGAGTCTTCCGTTGAGTCTTCATCAGAAAGCAGCGAGTCTTCCGTTGAGTCTTCATCAGAGAGCAGCGAATCATCAGCTGAGTCTTCAGCAGAGAGCAGCGAATCATCAGCTGAGTCTTCATCAGAAAGCAGCGAGTCTTCCGTTGAGTCTTCATCGGAAAGCAGCGAGTCTTCCGTTGAGTCTTCATCGGAAAGCAGCGAATCATCAGCTGAGTCTTCATCAGAAAGCAGCGAGTCTTCCGTTGAGTCTTCATCGGAAAGCAGCGAGTCTTCCGTTGAGTCTTCATCAGAAAGCAGCGAATCATCAGTTGAGTCTTCATCAGAAAGCAGCGAATCATCAGTTGAGTCTTCATCAGAAAGCAGCGAGTCTTCCGTTGAGTCTTCATCGGAAAGCAGCGAGTCTTCCGTTGAGTCTTCATCAGAGAGCAGCGAGTCTTCCGTTGCGTCTTCATCAGAGAGCAGCGAATCATCAGCTGAGTCTTCATCAGAAAGCAGCGAGTCTTCAGCTGAGTCTTCATCAGAAAGCAGCGAGTCTTCCGTTGAGTCTTCATCAGAAAGCAGCGAGTCTTCTGTTGAGTCTTCGTCAGAAAGCAGCGAGTCTTCCGTTGAGTCTTCATCAGAAAGCAGCGAATCTTCAGCTGAGTCTTCATCAGAAAGCAGCGAGTCTTCCGTTGAGTCTTCATCAGAAAGCAGCGAGTCTTCAGCTGAGTCTTCATCAGAAAGCAGCGAGTCTTCCGTTGAGTCTTCATCAGAAAGCAGCGAGTCTTCCGTTGAGTCTTCATCAGAAAGCAGCGAGTCTTCCGTTGAGTCTTCATCAGAGAGCAGCGAATCATCAGTTGAGTCTTCATCAGAAAGCAGCGAATCATCAGCTGAGTCTTCATCAGAAAGCAGCGAGTCTTCCGTTGAGTCTTCATCGGAAAGCAGCGAATCTTCCGTTGAGTCTTCATCGGAAAGCAGCGAATCATCAGCTGAGTCTTCATCAGAAAGCAGCGAGTCTTCCGTTGAGTCTTCATCAGAGAGCAGCGAATCATCAGTTGAGTCTTCATCAGAGAGCAGCGAATCATCAGCTGAGTCTTCATCAGAAAGCAGCGAGTCTTCCGTTGAGTCTTCATCGGAAAGCAGCGAGTCTTCCGTTGAGTCTTCATCGGAAAGCAGCGAATCTTCCGTTGAGTCTTCATCGGAAAGCAGCGAATCATCAGCTGAGTCTTCATCAGAAAGCAGCGAGTCTTCCGTTGAGTCTTCATCAGAAAGCAGCGAGTCTTCCGTTGAGTCTTCATCAGAGAGCAGCGAATCATCAGCTGAATCTTCATCGGAAAGCAGCGAATCTGAAGGATCAGGCGGAGGCTCCGGCTTTTCTAGCGCAAGCTCCGAATCAGCACATTCTTCTTACCGACCAATGCCAGGTAACCGTTTGGTGTTTTTGAAAAGAGCACATAATTAAATTTCTTTCCAGTTCCTTCAAGTACGCCTTGGGTGAAATGCCCACCGTATGGCAAACGGCTACCATGCTCCGCGGGATTCCAACCACAGAAGGACGCGAAACGAAACTTATGCCGTTGCATTGCAAAAACAGGCAAGAAGTATCGACCTAGCAGCAGACGCCCATATAGAAAATAAGTACGTCTCAAATTAACAATCTATGATATACCGACCTTCGCAAATCGACACGGCTTCCCGATCTATTTTAAGTAGGATTAAGTTCATGGTTTTCGACAAGACTTTTCTTCGAAGCAATCAAAATGTGATAGAATTTTTGTGTGGTAGAAGTTGATGTTACCTTAAATGGCAATCAAGAAAAGCAACAACGGACCTGTGAATTTTAATATTAAGTACCAAGTAAACAAAACTTTGACCAATCCTCGTAGCCTTAGACCTTTTTTTAAGACTTAGAGGAATCGTAAAAGTTAAGCATGCAACGGCATGAGAATCTCGCGGCAATCAAAAAATCAAAAAAAAAAAAGAAGAAAGAATTACAATGATAACCACAGGCAACGAAATGGACACCCGAACGGAAACTTTAACTTTAATATAGAAAACCATCAATTCTCCAAACCACAAGACAAAACAGGCAAGACCATTTGAAGCTACGCATCAACTGGAGTCTTGATTTCTCGTTGGTTTCTCAAACTTTAACCCGCAAAATACATATCAAGAATGGTAAAAATTGTTGTGGTTCTAGTTGATAAGAATCTTGTGGTTTCGATGATTCCAAATGAGTTTTCTACATGCACCGGCATGAAAAAAATCGCGGCAAAGACAGAAAAATACAAAAAAAAAGGGTAGTGAAGATTCTAGATCAGCTCGAAATCGATATCAATAAACGATTAATGCAAATATAATGTTCGTTTTAATCCGATACATCTAGATTCGAACAGATCGTGAGACGAACATCATGAAAGAGTTCCATTGAAACGCAGAAGCTTTGAGTTTCAGATTCAAATTTCTTTATTTAGTTTTGCTGCTAGGTGCCGAAAACAACCTAATCCTTATAGTATAAACTCAGGAAAAAATACAAAACAGTTTTGCTGCTTCCATATTTGAGACGAAATTAAGGAAAACCCGTTGATTATTAGACATCTATAAATTGTTGTATCAGGTTCTGGCATCAGTTTATTTTTTTCTAGCTCAGAAATTTCATAGTGAACAATTAATTTTGTGGCAGAAAGAGAACATGGAGACCATTGAGGTAAACCTCCGATGTGTTCAGCTCTTTTTGTTATGGTCTTTCGCTTAAGGTTCGTAATAATCTGGAGACATCCCCACCTAAAATGCAACGAATCAGTTTCAGCTTTCAGCCACTGCGGACCGGACATTATCAGAAGTTTTAGTAACGTCCATCGGACGCGAGCATGGGAGCAATGATCGGGCGATTAAGAGGAATCAGTGCACTTAACGAGTTAGACGACGTTAGGAAAACATCTGCGTCGAGAAACTGAAACATATGGAAGACTTAAGCGAGGATAGTTTAAGGTGAAATTGACTTACGAAGACGTAGTCGGCCCACGACCGTCTCCCGAACTCTAGCGCGGCCTCTTTCATTCTTATCAGCTCCAGAAATCTCTCTTCCGGCCAATGAGTCAAATTCGTTTCACCTTTTCAGTTTCGCGCTGCGACATTAGCACGTCACTTGACTTTTGTCTTGATTTCTTCGAAGCCGTTGCTTCTTGTCAGATCAAAAACAGCGGAAATTTTCAATACTAATCAGCAGCTCGCTAAAGCCAAGCTTAACGTTTATGCGAATGATGTAAAACTAAAGAAGATTAATACAAGCTTAAGAATCATACAAGGACTAACATAAATTGGAAACATTTGAACTTGCAAACTTATGGAACTTTTTGGCTTATGATCGAACCGATTTCATTAAAATTCATCATCATCGAAGAGCGTGTCGTTTGAATCGCCAGCTACTTCCTCGAAATCCTTTTCTAACGCTGCCATGTTCTCTCGAGCTTCAGTGAATTCTCCTTCTTCCATTCCTTCTCCTACATACCAATGGATGAAAGCTCGCTTGTGATACATCAAATCGAACTTGGCGTTGAGGCGAATCCATGCTTCGGCGATTGCTGTCGTGTTAGCAAGCATGCAAACAGCTTTGGTGGTCTTCATGAGATCTCCGTTGGGTACGAAAGACGGACGATTGTCGTTGATACCTGGAAAATATCCATTTGATAACTTATATCTTACGAATTAGACTTTTCACTTACCGATTTTGAATCCAGTCGGCGACCAATCTACAAACATGATATGTTTCTTCGACTTCATGGTGGAAATCGCAGCATTGACGTCTTTAGGAACGACATCGCCTCGATACAACATGCAGCAGCTCATGAATTTTCCTCGAGCCAAGTCGCATTTGACCATTATGTTGCTGTTGTCGAAGGCTTCGTTGGTGAGGTCAGCAATCGAATTGGATCCGTGGAAAGAGCGATGCGCTGATGAAAGCGGAGCGTAAGAGACTAAAGGAAAATGGACACGCGGAAACGGAACCAGATTTGTCTGGAACTCGTTGAGATCGACGTTCATATCGCCTTTGAAGCGCAAGGACGAAGTTGTCGACGATACGACCTGCGCAACCAAACGATTGAGATTCTTATAACTTGGCATTGAAACGCAAAGCTTCTTAGCACAAATTTCATAAGTGGCTTCGTTGTCCATCATGAAAGTGCAGTCACTGTGATCCAATGTGCTATGTGTTGTGAGGACTGCGTTGTAAGGTTCGACAACGGCCGATGCGATCCTTGGAGCTGGGTAAACTGCGAATTGCAGACGACACTTCTTAGCGTACTCGCTGCTTAGGCGCTCAGCAAGCAGCGAAGTAAAGCCCGAGCCCGTTCCACCGCCAAAAGAGTTGTAAATGAGGAATCCGGAGAAGCCATTGCAGTTCTCAACTAAACGCTGAACTTGATCCATCACGGGATCGATGTACTCGCGTCCAATTGTGTAATGACCACGAGCATAGTTGCTAGAAGCAATTTTCGTCAGAGCTTGCACTGATCGTAACTTTTAGAACTTACTTCGCGGCATCTTCTTTGCCTGTGATCATGAAATTGGGATGATAAAGCGCTTTGTATGGACCGGTCTTTATCTCGTCAATGACTGTTTGTTCAAGGTCAACGAACAGATTGCGCGGCACAACTTTTCCACTTTTTGTGTCGCTGAAGAAAGTTGTCATGTTCTCATCGACCTCTCCTTTAATCACAGTGCCATCAGGAGCAATGCCATGCTCGAGGGTGAACAATTCCCAAGCCGCTGAGCCTATTTGAACGCCAGCTTGGCCGATGTGTAATGACAAAACTTCACGCTAACGAAATGTAAAGATAACCAGTGAAATCCTCAATTCTAACGATTCAAGCTTGTTGACTGATTACTTACCATTATGCAGAACAGCGATTGATAATTATTACAGCTTATTTAAGCTGGATTTCTCGATCAAATTCTTGGTGTCGCGAAGAGCAGAATGTGTCAAGCTTTTCGTAGTCGCGCGCAATTTGGCTTAGGATTTTTGAATTTTTGTCAATCGTTATTTATTTAAATATTCGTTGGTAACTTAAAAGTTTCACTTTTCAACAATTTCCACAGCAGCATTTGAAACCTTTTGCATTTATGTCGTAGTATAAACCATAGTTTACTGTGATTTCCTCGTTCTTATTTATATTGCGAGTTGCTATGACCACCAGCTGAACTCCATTGTCGGATGCGAGCTGAGCATTCGGTGAGCAGCTGTGATTGATGAAACGCGACAAGTTTCCATACTTTCTAGCGTCAATTATGTAGCTGACTCCGGACTGGTTTAGTGCTGCCGGAAAGAAGTACTTACGCTGCTTGCGAAAACCAGCCTCTGTCTTCGTCAATAGTTCTCCATAACAGGCCACAATTCTCATGTCTGAAATCACATTGGATTAGTTTTTACTCTACAAACAAAGCGAATCTCATTTACCTTTTTTAATGTCCGTCAGAGTCTTGATTGCCCATCCGCGGTCGCTTGTGTTGAAGATTTCGAGTGGTGGTTGAAATATGAACTGACATTTCGACACAGCGATTGACCTGCCTTGATAAACATATCCACTGATATATTTGAAATCCTCTGGCATTGTGTAGTCGATGTCGTTGCTTATGGTGATATTGCTTTGATCACGTTTTCGGATATCAACGCATAATCTGGTAAACTGTTCTTGTTGTATCCGTTTGAGCTCTGCTAACTGATGGAGGACGAAAATCTGCTCATAACTTTCTTCGAAACCATCTCCGTTCACGACTTGAGCTACGGCCTGATATGCTTTGAACTTAAACTCAGAGTAAGACTTTAGTTTTTCCTCAAGAGTAGCTTTCGAGTTTTGATTTAAAATATCGGAGATTTCCTCTTGTAATTTCTTGCGCAATCTTTGGTCGTTGAGCTCAATGTCGGCCTGGAGCGAGCTGTACAGATTTCCGATGTATGTTTCAAACGCAAGGCACTCAATGACGTGCTCTAGTGGTTCGAATGTGCTTGTCTCTGCCGGCCACTGAGAAAAACAAGTCAGCTCTCAGATAAATTTTCATAGTTTCAAAATTACCTTATCCCACTTCACGAAAAACATCAATTTCTTCTCGTCATATTTGAAACAATCAATTCGTTCTACGACATAAATCGATTCATCACTTTTGATTGACATTTCACACATTTTAAGAAATTACACCTCACCCACCCCCGTTTTGACTCCGACCATCAAAAAATGTCATTTGAACTGTTGAGAGACGTTTAGACAAGAACCAGTGATACTTTCCTTGTTATCAGAACTCAGCGTGGGGGCTACACTCTGTTTGGAAGCGAGATTGCAGTTCTTGCAAAGCCAGTCAAAGCTTTAATTTCTTGTTTCTTGTTATACGAAAAAAAACCAGAACAGTTTGGCTGCTTCCATATTCGAGACGAAATTGAAGTTATTGCTCCACACTGTGCAAAACTGGAAGAGATTCAAGCTTTGGTCTGTAGTGTAGCAAAGGAGAAAAAGCATAAGGGATTATTTATATTTTGCGGTGACATAGGCCATCCTTGCTATTTCCCAAGCATCAGAAAAGTCTTAATCACCTTTATACAAAATCACAATCAACTGAAAGAAGGTAAACGCCTTTGAGAAGCTGCTCCATGATTCATTGTCATCAGTAACAGAACGCTCAGAAGAACATAACATCGGTGAAGCATTGAAAAATAAACTAACTCGAAATGCCGACTGTATCTGATAGTTTCAAAACTTTATTTACGCTTTAGAAATAAATGAGTTGTCATATTAGGATCTTGTTACTGCATTAGAAGACTTCTGATCCCAGCAGCGTTGCAAACATTCTCCGTTTTAACTAGACAATCACTTGCAAGCTTTCGAATTGGATGGTAACGCCTCAATTTTTTGAATTTCGACTAATTCCACGTTGTCGACGTTCACGCTCGTTCGGAAACCCTGAGATTGTTTTCATACTTGGTGATTTTTTGCTACAAAAATAATGTCGATTGTAAACGAACGTGCGCTGTATCCTAAGCAACTCCAATCACCTGAGGATCTGGACGTAAGTAACGAAGAAAACATTCAAAGCTCAATTTTGCAGAAAATAAAACTTTTAGGTTGACAATTTGGATTTGTATTCGAGCGAAGAGGATGATGAAGGCCCGGATTACTATTACTACGACTACGATGAAGACACTGGCAAGATTGACTTCCAGGGAACGCATGCAAACGCCCAGAACAACACGGAGAAACTCGTCAGCTTCCAGCCGTCGGATAAATTGTGTAAAAAGTTCACAAACAAAATCAATTGCGGGAAATATGAGGGACCGAAAATCCCACATCATGCTGCCAATAAGTTATCGGAAGCCACGCGAAAGCAAGATGCCAATCTTCATCGGTCGAAGGACAAACAAGACAGAGCGACTGCTGAGCTTGTAATGGATCCTCGGACGAGAATGATCCTCTTTAAACTTCTCAATCGAGGTGAGACATCAAAATAAAATCGAATGTCCAAGTAACTCAATTTATCTCGAAGGCATGATTTCTGAAATCAACGGCTGCATATCCACGGGCAAGGAGGCGAACGTTTATCACGGCACCAGCAAGTTTGGCGAAGACTTTGCGATCAAGATCTACAAGACGTCAATTCTCACTTTCAAGGATCGTGATAAGTATGTGACTGGCGAGTACCGCTTTCGTCATGGTTACTGCAAGAGCAATCCAAGAAAGATGGTGCGGACATGGGCAGAAAAGGAGCTGAGAAACCTTAGTCGAATGTACAAGAATGGCTTGCCAGTTCCCAATCCGATCCTGTTGAAATCTCACGTTCTCGTGATGGGCTTTATCGGCACCGATGGCTTTCCAGCGCCAAAGCTTAAGGACGTTGACATTTCGTCGTCAAAGGCCCGTGAGCTTTATCGTGACAGCGTGATTCTGATTTGGAAGCTTTACAACATCGTGAAGCTTGTGCATGCAGATTTGTCAGAGTTCAACATTCTCTATCACAATGGCAGTGTTGTTATCATTGACGTCTCGCAATCGGTCGAGCATGAGCATCCGCAGGCATTCGAGTTCTTGCGCAAAGACTGCACAAACGTCTCTGAATTCTTCCGGAAGAAAGGCGTCTCGACAATGACGATTAAAGAGCTTTTCGATTTCGTCACGGATCGTAATATAAACGAAACGAACATGGAGCAATGTCTCGAGAGCATTTCTGACCGAATCGCGAACCGAAACATCGATGAACTGAGCCAGCAGGAGAAGATTGACGAGGAGGTATTTAAGAATTCTTACATTCCTAAAACACTCAGCGACGTCTATGATATCGAGCGAGATATTTATAATAAGAAGAACGCTGGAAAGAATGGAGAAGAATTGATCTACGCAAAAATCACTGGTATTGATGACGCTTCAACTGGTGAGACACTTGACGATGTTGAGAACGAATCAGATGATGGAAGTTGCTCTGGAAGCGACGACGATGAAGAAACGGGCGACGGTGAAGGCAAAACAAAGTCTCAGGGCCGAAACAAACAGGAGTCGGCTGAAGAGAAGAAAGCTCGGAAGAAAGCAATTCGTGAAGACAAAGCAACGAAACGGGAGACGAAAGTTCCCAAGCACATCAAGAAGCGTAAAGAGAAGCTGGGCACGAAGAAAAAGTGAATTATTCAAATAAATTTATTGAACTACGATTTTTCGTTTCTTATCAGTCGAGTCGATCCAAACAAATTTTTCCGAATTCGCCTTTTCTAAATGCTTGCACAAAATATTTCGCGGCAGATGGAAGGTCCGGCTTAACAACTATTTGGTTGTCGCCCATCACACTTCGCAGTCGAAGTGTCTTGCCGATCTTATTCGCACACGAGAGCAGGGCGAGTGTTATGTCGTCTGTCGGATCGTCAAGTCCTAAAGCATCAACATAATGGAAGTTCTTGTGTCTGTTGAGCCAGTAAAGTAAGTAGTCCGCGATCAAGTCTTCTCCGACGAGATGATCTTTGAAGCAGGCGCACAATGCAAGCTTCATTCCCATTTCATCGTTTCGGATGTTGGGCAGCATAACGCCCGGCGTGTCAAGGAGGTAAATTATCGGATCTTCGCAGATCTTGATTCTCGTCAGAACGCTTCTGGTGATACCAGCGACAGCTCCAACTGACGTCGCTGCCTTCTTGTTCAAATGACGGTTTCTAAGTATGTTGATCAGCGACGACTTTCCAACGTTCGGCACTCCGATAATCATCAACTGGCGCTCCTTCTCTTCGGATCTGTTGAATCGATCAGAGTTTTTGATCAGTTCAATGGCTGTTGGTATAATTTTCTTCACACCGTCGCATCGCTGGTCCTTACAATCGGTCAGAAACACATGCTCTATTGGAAACTCGGATTTCTTTTTGATGGCTTTGACCATTTTTGAATGTTCGCTTCTCTCGACGAGGTCCTTCTTGTTTAACACCAAAATGTGTGGCTTTGCACTTGTAAGCGTATGATGAAACTCTGTGTTGCGACCTGAGAGTGGAATTCTCGCGTCGTGGACCTCTAGAAACAACTCAGTTAGTGATGAAAAACCAAATGAAATAACGAAAACTCACCGATAATGCAATCAACAGTTTTCAGCTTCTGCTGCATTTGTTTTAGTCCTTTTCCCATGTGACCGGGGAACCATCGTATCGCTTCTTTGCTTGCGATCTGAAAATGTTTCCGGAAATTCTGAATTGACATGATTTCCTTCGCCTCACTTTGAAGTTATTTTGATAAACAAGAATCGAAAGTCGAAAAATTATTTTGAAGCCCGCCAACCGGTAGATTTTATTCAAAGATATTTTGCAAGAGACTCTTGATATATTTCTCGCGATTGCTGGCTTGCTTGACGAGCGATTCAAACTGCTTTGGCTCGAGTGGATTTCCACCTGGTTGATGAACGTAGCAAATCTGGCCATCGCATGTTGCGACTGTAACTGAAGTGTCTGCTATGCTTTCCTCGTCTGCTGTTGGATCAGCCAGCAAGTATTTCTGCTCGAAAGTGACGAATGTTGTTGCCACTGGTAAACACTTCATGTTGAGGTGGCTCTTGACTTTGTCATCTGCTTTGATCACTTTTGTGTCGAGGTCGTAATCAATTTTCGGGAGCAGCAGTGATTTAATTGCGGACATGAGAGCAAGGACGGCTACATCGAGCACGGCGCCATCGTCATCTAAGCAGATGAGATCGCAGTAGAGAACCCAAGCAAGTTTCCCTTTTGCAATACATAAATCTTTGAGATCAACGCACGACGAGTTGTGAATGATGTTGAACAAAGTCTGATTCAAGATTTGCGAATCTATTGAAACTCCTATAGCACGATGCTTCGGCGAGCAGAGTTTCGACACGTCAATGTTGGGTATGATGAATCCTTGGTCTGGCTCAGCATTGTCAGGTTCGGCGAGCTCCTGAAACATGACAGAAAATTTAGAATGCTACATCAACACAAACGTGTTGCTTCGTACTGCTTTGATTCCGCAAATAACCGCTGTCGATCCAATTTTAACTAGCGCCGATCCTTCTGCTTTTGAGATGGCATCTCTGTTGATAACAGTAGGGCGAAACTCAAAAAGATTGCGGCCGTCACTTCGCACCGACTTCTCAAGATAATTTCTCTGGTATTTCACAGGATTTATGGCTCTAAAAAAGAAGATTCGACTTTCAAAGATTGAAAAGCATAACGAGGAATGCTACTCACTTGTAAAGCTGATCTTGCGACATACTTTAAGCGATTTCAATTTAGTTTCTAGGAAGTAAACAAACGAGCATGAAATTCTTCTTCTTTTTTTCGACTAAGATTTAGTTCGACTAGCGCGAAATTCAAATCAAAATAGTTCGTTATTTAATTATTTATTTATTTAGTGAAGCAATTTGTTAGCCTAAAGCGGGCTTTGTTCCGAGTGAATTAGCTTGTTGAACTCATTGACGACTTCTTGATCCAACTCAGGATCTTCGTTAGCACGCTCACTATTCTGCTTCAACAAGAATTTAGCCAGAAACTCGACTGCGTTTGGAGGTCGCTTTTTTGCGAGCTCAACAAGTCCTTCGGTGATGTTTGGTAGAACGTACTTAAGCAGATAGTGACGGGTTGGTAAGCTCTCTTTTTCAATGTTCATCACTTCCTCTCGTTTCTTCTCTAACATTTCATTTGACTGGCAAAAAAATGGAATAAGTTCGAGCTCGCCCAGTGAAACTCTTGTTCAAACCCAATCCTCGATGTCTTGAAGATCAAACTCCAATTGATCGTTGGCTGCTGTAGCTTTATGCTGCAGATCTTGTTCATTTGCAGCACTCATTCTGAATTTGTTTCCTGAAATCTTCCTCTGAAAAACGTCAAAGCCAACTTAACTTGGATGCGTTTCAAAAATATTTCGCTTCGTTTTCAAAGGTTCGAATATCTCTCGATCCTCCACGTTTTATTTCTATCAAATATATGTATTTCATTAAAAAAGATGAATGGCGTTCGGAAAATACAAATTGTTTCATTCATAAGTTTTTCTCCATCATAAATAAATTGCATAATCGTCAACGTCCCGCAAACGAAAAATGCTTCTTGTGTGTTAAGCAACATCTTGTCTTGCAACTGATAAGGATTTTTTTTATTTTATTCCGCGACAAAGGCACAAGGCATATCGAGGCGCGCTTAGCTCTCGTAAACATCGAAACAGCAACGCAAAAGTCTACAAATCAAAAGTTTTCTTAAGAAAGTTTCTCGTAACTTTTTATTACTCTTCATGTCTTATGCAATTAACTTTTTGCTTTTTCGTCGTACATGTAAATTGTAAATAGTTTTTATCAATACAGTTATAATTGTTATGCCCTAATTGCGATTAAATTATTTTCTTCCTCTCTTCTTGCATAAAACTTTATTCTCAAAAATGTTTTCTGAAATTTTCTTCATGATTTTTGGTAGAAAGTTAAAAATGGCGACAAAGAATTTTCAGTCGGGCTCGACCTGCTTGCGTTTCCCGACCGTGCATCGGACTTTCTGTTGCTTTAATTTTAACTATTGTAATCACAACGCCACTTTCATAAATAAAAAACTTGTTTAAGTTTATGCTTTCGATACAAAAATAGAGACAAATCGAAGATGAAGCGACTTAAGCATGCGAAAGAAATTAATAAGAGTTGATCAACTTAAAAAAGCATTTTGCTAAATTTTTGATTCCAGCGTTTGGAAGAAATGATAAACTTAAGAATTATCTATTTTAAAATAAGAAGCAAAAAGTGTTTCTGACTCGTTTTCTTTAATCAAGTTTCATCGTCACCGTCAAGCGCTTCGCTTTCTCAAAGACTAACCAGCTTTGACGGCTCACTAGTTGGTGTCTGCAACATGTCCATAGGGTTTCGGTTCTGCGTCGAGCAGGGGATCAGCGGGTTCACCGGCGTCAGTCCAGTTCCACCTTCCATCAGGCTGTCGAAGTTGAACATGCCAGTCGACGGTGTGTTGACAGCAACGCCCGCGATATCAGAAACGTTCTTTCGTGCCAGGAAATCGGATGGTTTGAGGTTTGCAGGCACGTTGAGGGATGAAGGACGACTTGGTTTTTGATTCTTCATGAATGTTGGTGTGTTCAGTTGAGGCATGTACGGTGTTGTTGGTGTCGTTATATCAAACTCTTGTCCTGAGAGCCTAAAAGAGTTAAAAAGTTTCATTAGCAAAACGAACTAAAAATATAGAAGCCATCAATCAACTTACATGTCACATTTTCGCTTTCGCGGCGGCTCGTCATCGTCGTAGAATTCGTCCACAGGCTCTGCCTTGATCTTTAGCGCAAGCTTGTTAGCATTCATCGTGCTGTTGTTGTTATTGTTGCTGATGAAGTTCGTTGGGCGTTGAAGAGGAACAGCGACCGGTGCGACTGTTGATGGAACTGTCGCCATGAGTTTTCCGTTCTGTGTTACGCTCGGCTTCACATCTGGTGGACTTTGACGGTCGCCAATGACGCAATGGTTCATCACCTTATGCTTCTCAAAAAGCTCGTAGAGTTCGTCCCGCATTTGGTTCATCTGTTGAATTTCGCTTGTCAATTGTCGCTTCTTCTCTTCCATATCATCAACTTGTCCCTGAAGCTCAGACGTATGATCTTCACGACGTCTACGACAGCGTGCTGCTGCTTGCTTGTTTCTCTCACGACGAACTCTGCGCTTCTCTTCTTCTTCAGGTGACAAGTTTGAGGATTTGTTCGGCTTTCGACCGCCGGCGTTGCGGCGTGTTGGCTTCGGATTGCTGTTGGACGAAGATGATCCTGGTGAAGCATAGCTGCTTCGTGCTTTACCGCCGTCCACGGTAGGAGGGGGAGTGTGCCATGAGCCTGAATCTGACATAGAGCTCGAGGAGTCCATCGATTCCATGCTATTTGGTTCCATCTCGTTCAAAAACGATGGGAGCATCGCTGATTGTTGCTGATGCAGCGGCTGCTGTTGCTGGCGCATTGGAGGCTGGTAAGGTGGTAGAGTGTTGTTGGTCAAGACTGTCAATTGGTTTTGGTTCTGGTTGGTCGGTGCTGGCGGTGGTACAAAGCCAGCGGAATATGGGTTACCGGTTTGCGAAAGGTCGTTCTGAAGATCTTGAAAGGTCTGCAAGAAATAATGTTAATCAGTCAAGCTGGAAAAGCCCAATATGAGTTTAATTACCTGCTCAATATTCCTTAGAGTCGTGGGCGTTAGTGTTGATGTCGTTCGTGTTGGGACACCGCTGATTCCACTCATTCCACTGTTGAATCCGCCATCATTAACGAACTGCAAAGACAAATGAATATTTTGATTAAAATAAATGATGCGATTGGTTTGATTAACAACTCAGTCAAGTCAAATCGAAATAGTTTTCACCTGATGCATAAAAAGTTCGCTGGCTAGAAAATTTGCAATTTCGCAGGCGTCCATGTCTCGATTGTTCGATTGGTTATTATTTATGTCGTTAAGATCAAATTGAGGTTCTTTCTGTGAAATATTTACACTGCATGAGCGTCAAAGCTTCAAGAGATTTTATCGTTGAGGTTTGCGCGACGGTGCTCAATCGACGGTTTAATTGCAACAAAAACGTTCACATGCGCGAGAATATCGCTATGCATCGTTTGAGAAGAAAACAAACATGTCCAACGCTCGATTAAAAAAAGTCAAATAAAGTGCGAGTCATCAATGAATTTCGTAGAATCAACGGCAACGCGCAAAAGTGTCTCGCAAGATAACAAATCAGCTTCATTCATACGAACGTATTCGCGACTAAAAATACTTTTTCCTCTCTTCTCATTTCAATTTCTAATGCTTTCAAGTGAGAAACAACAAGCGTTAGCCCACGCATCACCTTGCGATTTTTGTCACAGCGACTGAGCCTTCTTCACTCTGTCGAACATCATTTTCTGAGCCACGAGTTGGATATTTGAAATAATTATGCACTGCAGCAAGGTGTGGACCGTGGGTGACGGCTCAAACTTCGAGTGTCTTCGAAGTTTTCCCGCGCGATCACTGCGCTCGTCTTTCATTTATTGCCGGAAGTACGCTAGACATCGAAGACGACGACTCGGGATCAGAAAATTTCTCTGATCGCAATTTTATCGTCGCCTAACATTGCGAAATTCGAAAAAGATTTTCGCGTTTTGAAGCGCGATTACGTCATCCGAGCACAATAATAAAGAAACTTTTATTTTTCTTTGCAAATCACACACTTGAGGGAAAATCGTCTCGAGATTTTCCGAGTGACGAGAAGCATTTCTCGCCTGTCGCGGATAACTTTTGAGAGGTTAGTCGAGCGCTGGCGTGCAGGTTTCCAATATTACCGCTCAGTCTCCACTTACAACGCAACTTATTTCTTTTGTAAAATTCCAACGAGCTTTTCTTTCTCGCGAAAAATTCTTTCTTCCTTCTTGCAGAGCTTTCGGCTCGGGGTTCGTTCGTTCGATTATTAATTTCTCCACCCGCAAATTTCGGAGGAAGCGGAAAAGCTAAGCGTAAAATAATAAAATTGTTACTAAATTAAAACTAAAATTCACTCCCGCTAATCCATCTGAATTCAGGGTTCGGGGTCGACTGAGAGAGTTTTCATTTCATCTCCCGAGCTTCGTGCAAAATTAAGAAGTTCGCGAGCTTAAAACACTTTGCTTTTTACAGCTGCCTCTTTGTGTGCACAGAAGAGAAGATTCTTTTAATTATAGAACAGAGAAGAAAATTTTCGGCAATCTTCGAGACAGCGGAAAGAAGAAAATTCCGCTTAATGATCGCTAACAACTCAAACGTCGCAGTTTTCGCTACTCTAATCTCTCGATTGAGCCTTTGAATCGTCTTGAGATTTGAAGGCGCGAGAGCGGCTTAGCGTCTGATGATCCGCGCGACTTCCAACACTTCTCACTGCTTAATCTCGTTTAATCAAAACTTTTCAATTTAATCTTTTCCTGGGTGTAAAAACGAAACGCCTCTCTGCTGGGCGGTTAAGCGGCAAACTGCCGGCAATACGTTGCGCAATTTTATCATTTTTTCCTCGCCTCAAACTTCAATTGTCGTCATGTGTTGACGCCACAAAAAATAACACAACAGACATTTTTTCCGTCCATCCAACAACAAGCACGTGTTGCTACCAGAAAACCAGATATCTCTTCGCTATCGAGTACTGCGATGCGCCATCGAGCTACTCCAACTAATCCACAAACAATCTCGAGACTAAACGCTACGTTTCAGCATGTGCTGCTATTTGAATGAAAAAACGGAATGAAGTATCACTGATAAGAAGCCTCTGAGGCTCGGAAAAAAGTGTTTAATCGAATTTTGGCACTGATAACGGAGACTTTTTTGTACCAACGACTCATAGCAGAGGAAAATTAAAATTTAATCATGAACCGGTTGAGTTTTTGCGGTTCGATTAGATAGCGTTGCGTCACGCGTCTCCAATGTGTGAATCATCGATCGGACGGCACATTTCATCTGCTGCTTATTTGGATCTTGGCCGGTGATTCACCGCAGGTTTCGATATTTCTGGTTATCAAGTTAAGCGCCGCTTATCAGAAGCTTCGCTCATGAGGATCGCAAATTAAGTTTGCAGCTCCCGTTTGATATGGCTGTCAGCTCGGCGAGTGTTTATTGAATCAACAACACGTTAATTCCGCAAGGTCTAAGATAATAAAAAAATCTGCTTGGAAATCCCAAATGTTAATCGAGTTAGTTCCACGAAAGAAATAGAAAGGTTTGAAAGTCAAGCATCTGATCATCACGTTCAATGATTTTCCATTTTGCATCTCGCGAGTGAGAGGAAGAAGAAACTCAATAGGCAGCGTGCCAAAAGGCTTGATCGCTTCATTCGCTCGCGTGCGTTCTTCATGGGAAATTTTCGTGACAATCCTTTTTACGTGGAAAAACTGTTGACGGAGAATTTATCTTCTAATTGATGAAGAGCGATCGCATTAGAAAATTATGGGAGTGTTTTGTAACCCAAGTCACTCACTCGTGATCAGTAATTGATAGTTTCGCTTAAGAGGTTACAGAGAGAGACAATTCAAGTTGCAGTTCATTTATCAAGCAGTTACGAAACTCTCGAACGCCCCACACTTACTCTACAAAGTGAACTGTTTCCCATAGATCACGCCCGAAAGAGATTGATGTGAAGCTATGAAAGGAACGAGCCGACAATTAAAATGCTGGCCAAGGCCTTCGCCGCTGGGCTTTTCAAGCAGCTGTGAAACTGGCTATTCGATTCGAGATTTGATGTATGCGCGAATGATTGCGAAACTTGATCGACGAAGGAATTAATTGAAATAATATTTTTGTTACGAGCGTGAAATATCAATTTGTGTTTACAGTGACGCGACGAAGTGGCGGAAGAATTTGTGATAAGAACTTGCAGTTCGTCCGCGCTAGTTGTATTTAACAACTACTCCGATTACTTTGGAAAGCCCCGAGTTGATCGTTTCCCATGAAGTAAACATTGGCTCGAGAGAACGCGTTCGTTCCCTTCGCGTAAAGGAAACTCAGCCGATAAAAAAGTGCAAACAGCGAGCGTCTTTCGCCTAATTCCGTTCTCGCACCGCGTTATGAAACCGACGGCGGCTCTAAGTTTTGCGTCTCGCGCGAGGTGTGTCCGCCTTTTTGGAAAGAAACTCTTTCTTGAACGATATTTTCCCGTGTACTATTTCGCTGTTCAAACACTGAGCTCCGGCGATGAAACGAATATGAATTTTACACTTTATTTAAATAAGATAGACTGACGGCACACAATAAATTTCGCATTTGCAGGCAAACGGAGAAAATTGATTTCTTGTGCACTAAAAGCAATCGTAAACCTCATCGACGGCAGCCTCGCTTAAGGAGTTGTTTTGACGTGCGATGCCAAGAAGTTGCTTCGACTCTACTTTTTCAACAATCATGCTGATCGAAGTCAAAACCTTTTTATCTCAATCAATCAGTTGCGGCGCCGTGGAACAACGAAACTCATCAAAACTCGATAAAGACGCGAGACGACCTCGAAGATTCGCCGTAAAACTTGCACTTTTCTCTTATCGACCATCGAGACAGGAGGAGAAAAAAAAGTTTTCACTCAAACAAACTCATTGATGGCGAAAATGTCCAGTTACTTTATTTGCCTGACACCGAAACTCAAGATGAAGTCGTAAACAGCGACGTTCGCGTGCTGTTTCGGAGGAAAGAATCGCAAGTTGTTCTTTTTAAGCTTGCGTATGAATATTTATGATGAAATTGGAAAAGACTACAGCGACGATCACGCGAAAGGTTCACCAAAAACAGAAACTGACGATTGTTGATTGTTCCAAGATCCTCATTTCAGCGACGACACAATGGGAAGGTTTCTCTGTTTATGGAAATGAGCCCATCAGGGCTGGCACGTAAGGTGAAACTCCGCCGTGTCCTGAAACCTCTCAGATTAATGGCTCTTTTGTCTGGCGCTCGCTGTCAATGACTTAAGTTTCGTGCATCGACAAGACGCCTACATTCAATTAAGGATTCGTACGCTCGAAGCTGGCAATTGACCTCTTTCTCTTCGAAAGCCTTTAAATTCCGCAATGTTGGACTTTACACCCCTATAAACTATAAGTCCAGCTGACAATGCAGCGAGGGCAATGAGAGTCAAGAGAGAGAAGGGAGACATTGTAGCAACGTCCTCCCAGCCGTCAATGCACCTCGGCTTTGATTTAAACTCAATTCATCTTCGCCAAAAAGGCCATAAAATAAAAATCTGCATTTTAGCCTCCGATTTATTGCGCCTTTTATACTTGTTTACAACTCGCGTTAATTAAATTAAACAATTAAGCTGAGCTTTTGTCATAAACTCGACGCTGGTTTCGGTTTAAAGTGGATGTGCATGAACCCAACATAAAAGTCATTGGAGTTTGTGCCATTCGCTTAAATGACTCGAGATCGTTCTGGCTCGACGCGAAGATTCTACGCTCGCCTTAGAAACAATTTTGAGAGTGCAAATTGCTAATAACAACAAACATTTAATTGCCGAGCGGAAAATTAGCAATTCAGAAAGTCTTTTCAATTTGAACTTTAGCAAGTTTGTTCCTCATTCAGTGTGCATGGGGTTTTAGGTGATTGTTCAACGAGAACCTTTTTCGTTTACACAAAATTTATTGCACAATTTCGCTTGACGTGCGAGATGGAGCGAAAACAAATGAGAAAATCAGCGAGCCAAGTTGTCGCTTAAATCTCCATTCGCGTTTAGATCACTTCCAGACGTCAACTGATTCAGCATTGAGAATTTGAAATCGAGCGAATGAGGAAAAGTCATTGATAACATTCTCGCGCGAGCCGCATAAACTGACTTGCGTGATTCTCACAGCGTTCCGGCGAGGAACTCAATTAAATCTTTAAATCAGCGCGCCATTACAACGAAATATTTATGAAATTGGAGATCAGGGCTCGCCTCAATTATCGGCTAATCTTTCACTTTAATCAGATTCTTTGTTCGCTCGGTTGCAAACGGGGAAGCTTGCGTTTAACGATGGTTTATTGACACGAAAAGTTGGAGCGGAAAAAATGCAATAAAATTGTTTTCACTTCTAAGTGAAGCAATTATAAAGTCCACAGCGACACGACAGGGAACGCGTTTCTTTGTTCGTAGACCTTCTTCTGACTCTGGCGAACACATGTGACAATGTCTGTCGACGATCGTGAACTTCCTGCTCAGGTTGCAATGCAAATTCAGATTAAAGTCCTTTCCACTTCCCAGCCACGACTGCAAACAATGGAGTCGGTGATTTCCTCCATAAATTCATCCTCAGAACCTTTCAAAGCTGCTCAGGCTAATTACATTTTAATATCCGATGCAGCGACGGGCCGAAGTGGCTCGTAATTAGCTGTGCTCTCCGAAGCCTGACCGCCGTCAAGTGAAGTCGAGTTCAAAGTACAATAAAAAGCCCCGTCATAATCCTTTTGTTCGCACGACTCGCAACAAAGACTCGCCTGGTGGCAGCCAACAAATGCAAACTTTAAATGCAAAATTCGACCGGAGCTAATTCTCTTTCTTTACAAATAATTATCATATTTTAATTTTTATTGTCGTTGCAGCTAATTTCTCGGTGCTTTCGCAAAACGCCCCGCGCTCGCTTTATCTCCGGCTGCATTTCTTTGTTAATTTCTCAACGCTGAAGCCAAAAAGCCCAAGGAAAGAGCAAGCGAGACACAATAAAATTGATTTCTTGTTTTCTTGCAAACGCGACGGGAAAAAAGTTTCCGAACTCCAACAAAGGCGCAACGAACGACACACGTGCGTTATTTTGTTTCTTTCTCGTTACAAATTACAAGAAATAACGAAATTGCGCTTAAGACAACTGAGAAAAACAATAATTTATGTGCTCGTATGTCTCTAATGTCGCTACGATCGTAGCTGCGCCAATGTTTTCCTTCGCAAAGTTTTCGCGGCTATCGCTCCGATCAAGCTTCAAATTCGGAAACAGCTTGCGCGGACCTCTCCGCGGGATTGCAATTCGCTCATGAAATGTGTGTAACTTAGTTGCACAATTCGAGTCTCTCGTGAAGTTCGTAGAGCGAAATCGATGGACAGAAAGTTGGATCGAGGTTGTCTAGCACGAAAACTAGAAATGAAAATGTTCAGCTGATGGTTGAGCCCTTTGTGGCTTATGGGCCGACTAGTCGTTCGAGATAGTGTCGCTATCGTTTGACTTGCAGCTGGAAATGACTTGAAAAAAGCTTGAGGAATTGCAGAAGATTATTCATATATTGACGAAGCAATGAATCTTTTTTTACCGCTCAAGTCATAATTTTTTCCTCATCAACCTCGACAGACATTCATTGAACTCTCTTTGCTTCACAAAGTTTCGTCGTCTCGCTCCTTCAAGGAGTTTTAACTCCTCGAACAGTAAATCTCAAATTGTTTCCAGCTTCGAGCCAGACACCCAGTGTTCAATCGCAATAGCTAAGCGAGCTAGAGCGAAAAGCAGTCTTGCAATTCGCTGTCTTTTCTAGCGGAGACGGTGAAAGGAACCAGTCGACAGCGCAGTTGTTCGGTTTCGTTCGCGAATAGCGCAAGAAGTAATTGGAAATTCAAATAAAATTCGTTTAACACTTCACATATTGAGCCACACAGCTTTATTCGCTTTATCAAACCCCGATCGACCCAATAATTTCGAAATTTGAGAACTTTGCGACGATAGGAAAACATGAAAATTTGTTAATTATTTCGTAGTCGCATAGGAATTCTGCTAGGTTTAGTTGGGTTTCGATTTCAGCTGATCGACACCAAACATTCCGCGATCGCTGTGAATTATTGGGATTGAAAATCTAACACAGCAACGCGCATGGTGTGTAAATTTATTCAGGCCTTTGGCATACATTTTATAGGCTTCCAGTGATCCACGCAACCAAAACTCACACATTTGGCGACAGAGCTTATAAAGACAAGCCAGGCACCATCTGAACACACCTTAATCTGCATAAATAGACGCTTTAATTTTTCGAGAGAAAAGAGACTCGACGCTGGATGCGCGAGGTTTCACGTAGTAGCGCCAACCTCCGGCTCCTTCCCTCTGAACCTCCCGTCCAGAAGAAGTTCATGAAGAGGAGAAGAAGAGAAGCAACACATAAAAACCAGATCCAACCGATTATCAAAAAGCCTCCAACATGAGTTCCGTTTCGTGACGTCAATTTATCGAGAAACAGTTTGGCAGAAAAATATTAAAGAGAAAGATTATGCAACTCTACAGCGTTTTTTCCACGAATGTGCTGTAACTAATTTCTTTCATCATATTTTTAGGTTGCGATCGAGGATCCGGGACGAAATGAAGTCGTTGAGGCTTTGTAAAGACTCAAAGTGAAGATGTGTGATCGATCGTTGAAGGGACAATCCCAAATGCGGCGACGGGACGCTAGAGCGTGAGACGCCGTCGGGTAATTTGCATTTTTATTCGGTACGTGACATTACAGTGTCAATCAACTCCCTGAGCTTCGGGATCCTCCCATCTCCATGTGCACCAACATCTTTCATTTCTTTTTTTGAGGACATGAAACAACTCACGTCGAGACGGTGTGAAACTGATTGGGGAATACCAACAGTCGCAATTCCATATTAATTAGCTCCCGACGAAGTTTGCTGATGGAACGCGTTAAGCATTTGTTTTTAAAGCCATCACAATATCGCTTTGAAATTTAGCCTTGAAACGGCCGAAAAGTTTGTTGAGGAACTCATAAACATCTTCGATATCTCTATGTTAACAGAACTTAATGAAGTAACACGTAAATTCGCCCAAAAGTGATAACAGAAAAACAGTTCGGAATTAGATTTCAAATCTTTTTTTACGCTTTTGGTATTCGTCTGAGGTTGGGCCTGATAAGCGCGCGACACTTTTCGAGAAAATTGAACATACTTGGAATTCGGAAATCGACAAGTTCAAGCGCGAATGTTGCGCACTCGATAAGAGAAACTTGGAGCTGATAGAACGAGCATCAAATTGTGATTCTTGCGCTTAATCATAAACATGTTATATTATTTTTAAACGACATGTTCATGCGTCAATCGAGTTGTGTTATCCTGTCGTGTTTTATCATGTGAAAAGTTCTTCAAGCTTTATGGAAATTGTTTCCCTTATCAAAGTAGAACGTTTGGTGCTTTCTGACGTTCAAAAGTCACAGTTCGGCCTTGTCATGTTCCGGACAGTTATTCAAACGATCGAAAACTATCGAAATTCCTTCGCTGGGAAAATCCTAAACGATGGTTTTTCCGGTGTTCGGGAAATTCCTTCGCGCGTGGGTGAAAATGAAAGTCGAATTTTCCGTCACCAACAAGTGGATTTTGTTGTCGATTTGCTTGATTTCTACCGCGACCAGCTGTCCGTTGTCGTCTTGACTTTGAACGAGAACTTTTAGGTAACAACGCAACTCACCATTCGATTATTATTATTTATGTTGTTATTATTGCTGCTGTTGCTGCAACTGTAATTATTAAAGTTGTAGACCGGTGTCAAAGGCGCATTATATTCCATCGCGTACGGATACATAAACGTGTCGTTTATCAGCGAATTGTCAAGAGTCATTGTAAATTTGTTGTCGATTTGTCTGTTTTTCTAGTAAAACTTTTCCTTCCACTTGTTTTCAAAGTTCCTCGAAAGAACGAAAAAACTATTTTTCACTCACAAAGGTCAAGTTTTTTAAAATTTTAATTTTTTCTGTCTTCACAAAACTTGTTTTCCTGGAATTTCCTTCCTCAATTATTTCCTCAAGGTACATTCGCTTTTCCACACAGAATTTCTTTCCTATTTTTCAATTATTTTCCCGAGAAATATTCTCCGATTCTACGATTGCGTTCACTTTCCAAAACGATCTTCACTGTCTGACTGTTTGCGAGTAACAAAACAGAATTCGTCATCATCGCTTTGCTTTTATACAAACATCTCTTTGGCTCGTGTTGCGCTCATTTTTCGTCGGAGAACGCAGAGCGGATCGCCTGGCTATGTTAGTGAAGCTCGTAGCTATGCATTCGATTTATCCGATCCGTTGCGTCACGGATCTGCGCTCTCTCACGACGAGCGATTTTCAGAAAATTCTATAAAAAACTCGATGCCGTCATAGCTCGCAACAGCCAATGGGAATCCTCCCGAGTCGGCAGATTCATATCAAGTACCAACAGCACGTGATTCTTCCATGTTCATGCAGAGTTGCGTAACTCCAGAATTGTTCTGGAGGGATTTATAGTGACTTAATTGAGATGACAATCCCGCAAAGTTCTGGGGAATTTTTGGCGCTTTTTCCGCTGCCGAAAAAACAATGTGTTTGAGATAAATTGGCATCGGCGGTGACTCATCGCCGCAGTTGTTCAATTAATTCAACTGTCTGGTTTCGAAAACTCAAAATTCATCGGAACGAGTCGAGTGGATGCCGGGCAGCTTTCTCTGCCGTTCGTCTTACACCTACGACATCTCAGCAATGTCAAGACAATTTTCCCGATAATTGAATCAAGTAAACGGCAACGGAAGAGGGCAATAAATTCGCTCGTTCAGCAAAACAAACATTCAATTTATTGTACTTGTTAGTGAACTTACAGGCATGCTCAATAGAGATGATAACGTCATCGTCTTCCACGAAAAGACTCTCGCTTTCCAAGAAAATCGTGAGTAAGCCGCTAAAACTCGCCGCACACAGCCTCAAGCAAGTGGAAAACTGAACACCAGCGCTCGGCTGTCGTGACGTCACGGACTTCGACTACTGTAAGCGGGTTGAGCGGAACACAAAAAGGCGAAGAGCAAGTTAGCCGTGAAAACGATTTACAGCCGAACGAATGGTCTGTGTCTGACGTCATCTTTATTATTGTTTTTCGGCTCTTCTCGTCTTCGTCCGCACCGAATGAACTTTGCACCTTCCTTAAATTGTTCGTGTTCCATCATGATTTTTATGATCCCTCCATCTCACTCTCTCTCCTCTGCTTTCCATGCAAGGTTTACGACCCACTTTGTAGGTTTGTTTTACTCTTAAAACTATTGTCGTGTCTTCTTATCTATCTGGTCGGCCAATTGTCTCGAGTTCAACAATAGAAAATTTGCATTTCTTTTAATGTCTTATCGACAACCATTAGGAGCGTTAGCAGCTCCGTTTGAAATTCCAAAAAGTGCCTGCAATCAATTTAGGCAAATAGCAATTTGTTAAGCCAAAACGAATTTATCATGTTCGAGAAAAATAAATTGTTCGGGTTGCTGGAATATCATTTTACGACACAACATCCAGTTGATTATGCAAATGTCTTCATGAGCGTTCGTCTCTCTGCATTCTCGAGTTCATGAAAATTATACTTTTAGTGAAATTAAATTCCACTCTCGAGGCAATGCGAATTTTAATGGCGAAGCAGAGGGTTGGCTTCGCACTACTGCAATCGCCCCTCGATCCAAATGAAATCTTAAAGAAGAAGAGGATATCTTGATATCGATTTTTCGAGTAATTCTCGTTCCGCAGAAGGCGACACACAATAATTTTTCCACCCTTCTTGTTATTCCCCGTCGTCGATGGATTTCTTCTTGCCAAAACTACATAATAATGCGAGAACTCTCTCTCCCCGAAACGAATCGAACCCCTTTTAGTCGACGCTGACCCCTCATAATGGAAACTAAATTCGCAATTTCTCCGAGTTTTGGCTTAAATTAAATTTCCTCCAAAAAAGGCGAAACCAAAAAAGCGGCGAAGCGTCCTTTGACTCGAGCGTGGCGTCAGGTGTGCCGCTGTCAATGCTGCTTCATATGTCGTTATTAGTGAGCCATGACGTTGCTTTGTAGCGGCAATCAAAGACTGCCCCGAGACATTCACAGATTTCCATTTGAGAATCAATTAGAGTCGAGCATAAATCGTCCCTGATTCGCAATTAAGTATCAACAGTCGTGCGCTCTGCGACTTTGCCAGCCTTTCGTCTCCGCAATTGCAACAAAAGATTCTAGCGAATTAGCGAGGCAAGTGCATCTCAATTAGCGCAATTCCTCGGTGAATTCTCGAAATAACAAAGAGAACGACACGATCCGCATGCAGCGTTTCGTTGCGAATAAACATTTGCGACGTGCGGAAAGAATTCGTGAAGAGAAATTCGAGTTGAAGCTGAAGCCTCCGAAGCTTCCAGAAAGCAAAGCATTCCAATTCGCACGTCGATGAAAATTAAACCGAAAAAAAGTTAATGAAGAAATACAAACAACGGCGATAGTCGTCACGACGTGATACAAGTCACTCGACCACGACCGAACACATGAGGAGGATTAGAGGGCGCTTTGCGATTGTGTCTCTCTGATTGCACAGTGAATGCTCGGCGATGTGAGTCGACCAAAGTCCGAGTTCACTTTCTCCCTCAATCAATCTAAGCTAGGATTATATTGCCGCAATTAGAAGTGGCTGACCTCAGGCGATCTGCACCTCAGAGCCTTTACTGTGAACCGAAAAACTTTAATGTTCGACACAACGCTTCGCTTCCACCAACACCAAACGCCATGAAGTCGCATTTCGATTGATAAGCTGAGAGCCATTCGCTGATAACAACAACTCTATTGTTCGCCCCCACATACTTCGGGGCTCACAGCCATTGACTTTCCAGTTGCGCTCTTTGTTTTCCTCACAGTTCTCCGATCAACCTTGAAAACTATTTCGACTTGTGGGCTCGCGGGCTTGATTTCGCCTTTTCGAGACATAGCTTAGGGGCTAACACACTCACCACGATAGTCTTGGATGACGTCGCTGGCACTTTATCCTGTTCAAGCTCCTGAGCGCTGCTCGTCGATTCGGCTGGAACGTTTTCACTTTCAGACTCCGAGGAATCCTCTTCGACTTTAATCCGACGTGGAATTCTAAGTTTCATCGTTGCACTTCAATACTTTTGTAATTCGGGGGGAGAGTTCGATCCTCTTTGTCGAGACACGAGCGAGTTAATTTCATAAAACACAAAGCTTTTCGCCAACACCCAATCGAATCTTTCGTGTAAAAGCTTCCCACTGCGTTCTTCTCACTTCACTCCGTTTCTCCCACAATTGCACAGCAGTTATCAACTTAATTCTAGCTTAAATAGGCTTGTTTAATCACAATTGGACAAAGAATTATTTAATTTCGTTATTTCGCTGGAACTTTTTCGGATAAAAGCGATTCGTTCATCCGACGTTTGTCATCGACGCACACAACGAAACTTAACTCACACAGCGAATTCGAATCCACCGTTAAATCGCAATGATCATTTGCTGTTCTATTCCTCCAATATTTTATCAATTTTGTCTCGAGCCTTCAACTTGCAGACTGTCAACTTTCTTCACTTTCTTGTGACTGTCGATTTGCAACACGATGCGGCCGTCGAGCGCGTCTAAGCAAATCCACCTTCGATTCACAAATATCGACGCGAGTTTGGATTTCTTTCTCTCGAAATATTTCCCGTCGCAATACGAAATCGCTCTCTACATATACTGGGAAGTTGGCTGCGATGACGTTATCATTTTTCTTGGAAACCGCGTTCGAGCTCACATACATTTGCACAACTTTTTATTCGCTGTACGTTGGGCTGCTCCATCGGGTCCCCTAAGACACTCTGGGGCTCGATTCACCGTCACGGTTTTCCTAATAAAATTTCCCAATAATCTCCAATGAATCTCGAACTGTGCCAACTTCGACTCAACCTTCAGCGACGATTTTATTCAATCTCTCAATTCAATATTTACCTTCACTATAATCGCAATAATTTCACTCAATGACTTTGAAGTGGCCATTCAGCTTGGACGAATAAACTTCTCTTCTCTTTGAGCCACGCTTGGCGCTCGAACAAGTGTTTGGGGTTTTTCCCGCCGCTCGTTGCCGCGTAAGAAATTTTCTTGGAACTCAAAAGCAGGTCTCGCAAAGTATTCTGCTCATTTCCGATCGCTTTTTACGCGCAAGGCCGTAGTTTACGTTAAAATAGTGAAGTCGGATATTTGGCTTTCACGCCCAAACGGAAATTCAATAAAATTCCGTTATCACAAAGACGATAAAGCTGATAAGCGACCAGAGTGATTTGCAAGCATGTGAGGGCTTCATTTCTGACTAATTAGTTTGTTGGAGGCCTTAACAGGCGAGGAAGATGTTTGTGTCACAAATCACAGATAAAAGGCTCCTTAACGATCCCTTCAGCAAATTACGGGTCGTCTTTCAAATCCCCGATAACATTCCAACGAAGGGCAATAAGAAGCCGAAGATGCTCGGCAAGACGCATCTTAACTGCATGGAATGCACTTTTCTTTGTTGGTATCCGCATGAACGAAGGGTCGGTGGAAGAATAAAAGCGACAAGAGCTCCGAGAAAACGAAGAGAAGAAAGCCAGTGAACACGCTGGGCAACAACTACTCGTGTGGCATGAGTCATCGCCTGAAACGGATTGATGTTATTAGGCCGCGCCAGGTTTGATGGAGAGGAGAATCACGCTTGGCAATCGAGTAAATAAGATTGCTCCTTTGATGATGCGAAGCCGTCAAGATCATTACTTTTGTCACCTTCAATTGCATCTTGACTTGAGCGAATCAAGATTGTGACAATCTCATCATCTTGATGATCAAATGTCGGCGAACCGACTTGAGCGGAAAATTCTTAAAATTCTTTATAACGTTCGTAACTCAGTGCAAACACATCTTCTGCGCCTTATCAGTGATATCAGCACAAACAGTCAACTCGCCGAGCATTGCATCGGTTCTATTTTTATCGCACAGCTTGAGCGTTGATGTGCTTTTCAACAGCCGTGAGCGCGCCTCGCCTCATTAAATTCGAACATAGAATGCAATTAAATATTCACGATCAATTGGCATATAATTGTATTTCAATTTGCTTCAGTTCCGCTGCTGCAAGTTCGAAAATCAGCTGAGATGTGGCTGAGAAATTTTATTTTGTGGGTGAACCTGGTTGATATTTTAAATCAGCGAGGTCTCACGATCACGAATTTTATGCTAAAAAATCAATTATGAATGTTTCTAATATGAATTTTGATCCTCGACTTTGTCACTTCGAAATTTTGTTATGAGACTTTGTCAACAAATTTTGAAAAAGTCAGTCAATAAAAAATTGAAATGGTCAATGAAATCAAAACTGACAAAACCTAAAATGATATTTCGCAGCATGAACAAATAGTTGAATCTAATATTGTTCAATCGATGCCTCAGATTGTAAGGCGAGCGTCTCGAGTGAATCGTTTACAAGTCAATTAACGGTTGTCGGCGTGCAATTGGATATCAATTAAGTGTATTCATCTATCGCACGAAAGCCTTCATAAAACAATTAACCTGATTGATCTGTTTCCTTACGTTTATTGACGGAAGGGTAGAGGGAAGGAGAAACGAAATTCCATGCCGCCGACCGCAGAATTCTTTCGAGTTAAGAATGTCGAACTCGCTTGGATATCTAGCGACCAATAAAATTCCATTTAAACCATTTCAGTATCGAGAACAATAAATTTTCGGATTCTGATCAATCTCTTAAGTCCTTAAGCAGTAAATTTAGAGACGAAGCTCGGTCGAGTGTCGCCAGTCTAGCCTCCGAACAGTTAAAATCACACACAAAAAATTGTCATCGAGTTGAATTTATTTCCATAAGGTTTTAAATAAGTTTGAAGGCAAGTGTAAAGAGTCAATATGGGGAGCAGTCAACCGCGAAACGAGAGAAAAAGAACAGCACAAGACAAACATCGCGTGAAGGAATAAGAAATTTCCGGAAACGACTTACATTCTTCTACGGGTTTGCGATCGCAGAGCGCGCTCGCTCGCGCATGACTCATCACAATTGTGGATCGCTTACTATCTCTTCAAGATTTCGCCGAAATAAAAATTGATTTTGTAAGCTAAACATCTGCCTAATTAAGCAAATTTATTACAATTCGCGTTGGTGGGTCAGAAGTTTATTTCAAAATAGATGATAAGGTGAATCATTGGGATCTTCCTAGCGAAATTTCTTCATGTTTTCACCGCGATCTGCTAATATTAAACTCGCGCCGCGTTGGTAAACGATGCTTTCGGCGCTGCTCCGATTGTGACTCATGCATGTGAAAACCGTTTACAATCACCAAACAAGTTTCTCGCTTTAATTTTTATTCTGATCAGCATTTTTCCTTAATTCGTGAGCGAACGATACGGCGAGAAAAGCGATCGCAACAACAAGAAAAACTCGATTAAAGAAAACATGAATGAAAAATGTAGTGCACGTGGTGGCGACTGCTGAGTCAGACATCCAAGCATAGAGAGCGCGCGGCTTTTTTGATGCATTCGAGATCCAACTGTTCAGTTGCCAAAGGGTTGAATAAACGTCGTAAGAACTTTTTTAAAGGTTGAATGATTATCTTTTTGTTAATTCTTAGATATTTTTATGTGTTCTTAATGTGTCCCGTTAGGGACCTCCAAAAATTGCGGCCCTGACTAATATTTCAAGTCATAGCCGCGAGGTATTGGTATAGTTTTCAATTTGCAATAATCCTAGATCAGTTTTCACTTCATTTCTTAGGATAATGCCTCAGCGCAAGGTTAATTTGAACTCACAATTGTGAGCCTTGTGAACTTCAGATTTCTGCGAATTCTTGTTTTAAGAACGTAAAACTGCCAGTGAGAGAATGTTAGTACTGGAAAGCTTGCGAGATGAGAGAAATATCCACTAACACAATCATCTGGATCAGCTTTGAAATTCTCGAAGCGGGAAAATATTTCTGCATGACAAATGCAGTGCACGTTCTGTTATTGAGTAACGAAGAATTTATTTGGCGGCGATTTGATCGAATGAAAACTGAAGTTAGGTGTTAAGTGGCGGCTCTCTTCGTGCCGGTTTGGAATGGAAATTTTTATTTGCCAGTTCAATCGTCTGATTCAATAACACGAAATGTTTCTAATAAGTTATGTTCTAGGTTGACAGCTAGTAGCTACTTTTGTATTTCTTGATTTCAACCATTATCACGTGGATGTTGACCAGTTCCGCTCGAGCCGTTGGCGTTAGAAGTTTGTGGAATCGGTTGTAGTATTGCACGAGCTGGGCGAGTGCCAACTGCAGCAGCGACTGGCCAGTAACTAGAGATGGAAACGATAAAAGAACCTCTCGATTCAAATCTTCGATGGCTTTCTTCCAGTTCGAAGAGAAACTTTGGACAAGAGCTAACGATCGCCGTTCATGTCGACGCAAATCATCAGTCTAAAATAAAAGCGAATGAAGAATTCATGTGACCGCTTTTGATTAAATAAACTCACGCTTTCTTTCTCGCAATCCTTGATGAACTGGATGATGCCACCAATGTGAGGACTCAAAATTTCCTCAACATATTCATTGCTTCTCGCTGACAACTGCTCACGGAACGACTCCGCCTCCTTCGTGTTGTCTCGTGTGCGCTCCATCAAAATCCCCAAAATTAAGTCATAGTTGTTGATTAGATAAATCAACTGCTCTTTGCGCTGCGGGAAAATCGCTGCCATTCTGAGCATGAAGCATTCGACCTCGTTTTGGAGTTCTAAGAGCAATCGACTAACAACTTCATTGGGAAAGTTCTCCGTGATTCCGACGACTGCAGCAGAGAATTCAGCGTAACGTCGAGTGATCTACAAATGGAGGTTTCTGTGATTGGAAGGATGAATGGATTACTTATGCTTTCTTACATAATGTGGGCCTGTCTCCTTGCTAAACTTCGTGGGATCACAGTCGCGGATGCTTTGAATGTTGAGTCGGAAAAGAAACTCAAATCTCGGCCAGATTGCAGCTTGTAAAGTATCCCAATATTTGTCTAAGGCATTGACGCATCGCTTGTGACACAGAATCGAATACCGGAGAATAAGTTGGATGCACAAAAACAAAGCGATTGTGTCGAAGCAATCCTGGACGTAGGTCTCGATGTTCTTAACCATCAACGTCAATGTCTTCCCAATGATCTGGTTGAATAGATCCTGCGCCTGATTCCCTCGGACCAGATAGAACTCGGTGATGAAGAGGTACTCTCGACAGGCGTTGTCAACGAGCGCGTACTGCTCTGAGCGGAAGAGTGCTTCATACGGATATTTTGTCTTTTGGTGAGCGTGCGGAACAATGATCGGCGCTTCCAGCTGCGATGTGAGAATGTCGCCTCTGTTTCCTATAGTGAAAACTGTGCTTTTGTTTCTCAGCTGTGTCGATTTCGAGAAGAAACCTTTGCTGGCCGTGTCTTCGATTCCCATCAGATCATCTTTAGTGACAGCTTCTTCGAAGCGGAGTTCGGCAAGCCGGGACGAATAACTCTTAAAGTAACTGTAGTAGATCTTTCCCATCGTATCGACATACTCAAAACAGATTTCTTGCGCCACTTGTCTTTGATTCGAGAGTATGAATTCAAAGAAGAATTTGTATTTCAGCATCGCGTTTTGCGGCACTTGGTAGTTGGTCATAGGCCGGCGAAACTTGTAGATTTGCTCCAACAAATAAGAGCGCAGCTTCGTCATGGCTTTAGTCTTCAACTTCTCCAAGATATCGCTGACATCTTCAGCTGATTTTGACTCTTTAAAGCTCAGTTCTTTAACCAAGCTCAGCTTGTGATTGAGTTGATTCAGCTGAGATAAAAATTGACTGTCGGTCACTGGGCTTTCCATTATGCATTTGATCATTTCTTCGGGAATGGCCATTTCCTCTACAAACTGGAATAGCTGAGCTCGAACCGATTGCCTGTGAAGATCACGATGAGTTGGTTCAATGTTGAATAGCGAAAACTTACCTATTAGTCAGCTGGAGACTCATATTGACCGATTTCTTTTGAAGAATCGTTATTTCCGATGAAATGTTGTTGAGAACTTGCTGGAAGTTGGTCAGCATGTTTTCCATGTTCCCAAGAATCTTGTCGCAACTTCCAATTTGGTTGTGGAGCTGCGCAATCTTCGATGACTCTTTGATGTATGAAGAAATCGAATCGTTGGAAACTTTCACCAGCTGTTTCTCTATTTCCTGCGAATATTCACGGAGATCTGTGCCTGACTTCAATATCTCCTGTATCTCTTCATGCCCAAGATCTGGCTGTGTCAGCTCCTTGCTTGGTTGCGCCATCAGTATAGAAATTAATACGACAAAACAAAATCAAAACAAACTTTTTTCTTCTTGCGAACTGCAAAACTTTGAAAGTAAAAGCGACGCGAATGAAATTTAAATTGTCGAAATCCGTTAAATATTTTCAGATTTACATTCTGTTATATTTCTATTCAGTTCAGCCAGTTTGGACATTTGAACTCATTAGAGTTTTCCAGCAGTACTAAGAGAAGCTTCAAAACATTGACTACAGTTCCCGAATAAATGTGAGGAAAAGCAAAATCTTTTCCAATTTTGTAATTAAAGAGAAGTCGCTTGCTGATGAAATCGCCGTAGTACGAGAAATTCCCAACTTCGATGTAGGAGTTTCGTGATGGCGAAAACATCTCCACTCCAATGCGACAGCATTCTGCAGATTTCAATTCATGCGCTGGGTAATAAACTATTCTAAAATGTTGATCAAACTCCTCAAACGTCTTGATAAACTGTTCAACTTGCTCCTCGACTAACTTGTTGAATGATGATCCGTCAACCGTCGCAATAAAACTCTGGCAGCAAGTTGATTGCACAGCGCTGTACATGTCAAGATGGTCGAAGTGGTTCGAAGCATCGTATTGCTTGCCTGTGCAAATCAGCTTCAACGGCAATAGTGAAGGGAAGACCGTCAGCTTTGCTACAAACGATAAATAGTTAAGGAACGATCCGCTTCCTGTCAGATGCAATCGGTTGATCTTGTTCTCGACTTCGTCTTCTTTGATTTGAAAAATTGAATTCGAGTCAACGGCGGCTCCTTCGGCGACAACGCTTTTGGTGAAGTCGGGATTGCTGAAGTTGATGAAGCCTTTGCTGGAGTATTGAGACAGAACTTGCAACGGCATGAACGTATCAAATTTAGCCGCCTCGCCTTTCATGTAGTAGCACGTCGGATCGTAGAACTCGACTAGTTCTTCACTGAGGTGACTTTTCTGATTTGTAAGTTTCTTGTCGTCTTTAAAACTGAAGATTATTTTCTTGTCATCTCTTGGTGTATTCTCGTGGATGGTGTTCGGTAAGCTCAGGTAGTTGTGGATGAAAGTATCTTCAAGGTAATACGAGTTTTCCTTCAGCACCTTGAGATCTTCTCGTAAATGAACTCCTTGAATCTTCAAGCCTTCGGCCTGCGCCGGGTTCTCTCGAATCTGCTTTGTTATTTCAACTCTGCGAGCTTCCATTGCCTTTTTACGATCTGTGATGCTTGTGAAAAGCTCGTACTCTTTTATGAAGTCGTCTAAATTAAACTGTAGCCTTCGTCTTGCGACATTTTCGCGAATTTCTTCAAAGTTTTTCAGTCGCTCCTCAAATTCCATGTACGGCGTGAGCACAGCAAAGTTCTCACACGCTTTATCGCCAGTCAGGTAGAGTGCTGAGATGTTACGCTTCAGCATCAGTGGCAGATGACGACACTTCCGTAACATTCTACAAATTGAATTAAACTTGAGCACAGAAATGATATTCAAATCAAAACATTGATCGACTGTCGACGTTGAGTTGAAAGTAAACAAGCAAAATAAAAAGTGTAAAATTAATGAAACTTATTACTTATGAAACTTAATGCAAAAAGTGAAAAGTGAATGAAAAGTAATTAAAGAACATTAAAGTATCAAGTAGAAATTGAAGATTACAGCAATGAGCTCAAGAGAAGTGCAAATATCAACATATACGAAACCGTTCCCAAGGTTCACCAGGCCAATCATTGGTGGCTGTTTTAGCGTTGACGAGCAGCGGCTCTATGTGAATTCAATGCAAAATTTAAAGTACTTGAATATTCCATCGAGAGTGTGTTTCGATTTGAATTTGGGCGATGACACTTACGTTGGCAAGCCAGAGAAAGCCGACAAAGAGCGACTGGATCATTTGTTGGAATATATTGTTTTACATAAATCAACATTCAACTCGAATCAACCAGATTTTGTTTGCTTTCGAGGCCTCATGACACTGCTGATGAAAACGCCGTATGAAATGAACGAGCCATGGATTGTGTTAGCCACAAAGTTCAACGGTACGATCTATCTTTGTAATCAGAAAACTGAACAAGAGAAAGCAACAAGGCAAAGGCAAACTGATAAGGATAGGAAGTTTATGAGATATGGATTCAAATTCGAGAGCCACGTGTTATCCGACGAGCCAACGAAGCCCGCACCTGGCAGTTCGAAACCTGTGATCGAAGCTGAAGAGTTCTGTGCAATGTTCTCAACGACGATAGAGGGGAAAAAGATTCTCTATGGTGCTGAGATGGACGGAATAGCTGCAGACAAACCTTGCGAGACTTTGGATGAGCTAAGAAAAGCTCCACTGGTGGAAGTCAAAGTGAAGCGAAGAGAAAATAATGAGCGGCAGTTGATGAACTTTTATCGATTCAAAGGTATAAAGTGGTGGCTTCAATCATTTCTCGTCGGCATTGACGCGATTCACGTTGGTATCAGAAACGACGACGGAATTGTTGAGGAGATTCAGCGACTTCCTATCAAAAAACTCTCGGACGAAGCCAAGAGGATTAATGCTTGGCATCCAACGGTCGCCATGAACTTCCTCAATGATTTCTTGAACATGGTTTCAAGAGATTTGAGGGACTGTGACAACCCTTATCTCGTTAATCGTTATATGTGGAACCCACGATATGAAATCGTGACCTGTGATATTATCTTGGATGCAGAAACACTCTTCTTACCGCGTAAGTTCGTTGACTCTATGAGGATAGATCATTAGTTTGTAAATGAAAACAGTTTGATGTTTGGTTATAGTTTTATTAAACTGATTTTGACAAAATAAAGACATCGGGAATGACTCGTTAACATGAAACAAAAAACTTTTCGGATTCACTCGTCGTAGTGGACGCCCGCCAACTCCTCTCCGCTGGTCGCTCTACCGAAGTGATACATGAGATAGATGAGCGATGAAAACAGGAGAATTGCAACGAGCACAATGAACCACGTTCGCCTCCAAGGTGGACGTGCTGCAGGAGAATAGAATTGCCTGTGAACGGAAAAGGTGTCGGTAAGACCGCCAATGATTTCAATTGTCATCATACCTAGACCATCTGGAGAAAATTTCCTGCGGAGTTTTCCTTTTATACTTGTTATCATCGCGGTCAGCGCTTCGCCCAATCGGCCCTTCTCGCAGCAAAGGCCTCGATTCAATGTTGAGAATCGAGTGAGGGCTTTCGGGACGAAATACTTTCTCGGGAACGTTCGTACGGTGAAGACTATTGGCGGCGACGTAGGCAGCCGAGCCGTTAAGTGCCACGTTCTCTTGCGATTGCGACTTTGACGAAGGTTTCGGGGGAAAATCTTTTTCTTCAGAAAACTAAAACCAAAAGAACGTTTTAGCAATTTGACGCGATCTGAATTGTCTGCTTACCATCGGTAAATTGAGTTCACTCCGTCCCCACGACACCTGGCTCAGCCAAATTCTGAGAGCATCGGCTACTGGTGACACAAGGTTTGGCGGAGGGAAAATGATTGCGCTACAAGATGGACAAGAGTGACCCGAAGGAGCTGTGTTGGCCGGGAGTTTCTGTTCCTTCTCATCGAGACATTTCTTGTGGAATAAATCATAGCAAATCAGACGAATGCAATCCTCATCTTCCAGGTTCGTGCCGCAAAGCGAACAGGTGCTGTCGTAATCGGAGTCTTTCAACCATTGCAGATATGACTTAATCACACACTTGAAGCGAAGGAAATATCGAATTATTCGGAATCACATCCTAATGTTTTTGTCAAATTACTTTTCTATGATTTAGCACCAAGCAGCTCTCGCAGACCGTCACTCTATGGTCGAAGCAGAAGAGATTGGAAACGACTTTCTTCGGGCATTTGCAGAGACCCATTTTTCGCTACAGTTCCAGAGGATTTTCGAGAAGATTTTCTTATTTTTAATCTGACGTTGCAGTTCGTGAAAGCTTCGTGCCCTCGATGGGTTTGAAAATGAGCGGTCGTTGGACGAACGAATGTCGTTGGATTCTTTTTGTTAAAAAGCACCGAAAGCTCAAGATTCAAGCTATTGCCAGCTTTCCCTTTTGTTGCTACATCCCACACAGCTTTCACATCGAAAGTTTCACTTCAAATCGATGAGTTCTATTTTAAAATTGTTTTGTGAATAATTCAATATTACTAAATCCAATAATTTGTCGCTTCATTGTCTAACAAACGTTAATAAATTTATAGCCATGAGTTTTGAGTTTGTTCTAGTTCCTTTTAATGCCCCGACCTAAAATGCTCTCGACAGTTGAGCTGCGTGGAAGGAAAATCATCGCTGAAGTCGTTTCCTACTTGACATTAATGGATTTCTTAAAACAACTGGGAAAGTTCTACAAGTTCAACTTGTGGTTCATCAATCCTTATGTATCTGCTAAGGGAAAACCGCAACTATCAATTCGGTAATTTCGCTGATTGAGAACTGCACAATAAACACTTGAAACCTGATATTCACATTCTTAGTGTTGTACAAGGCATTCTGGCTCAAATAATTGCTTGGATATCATCAATTGCCTATGCAGTAGAGCAGTTTTCCAGTGATAAATTCGCGTTGGGAGACAGAGCTGAGATAGTTGCTCTTATTTGTAAGTTCAATCATAGCGAACAATGTATCCTCTAGTTCAGAGGTCTTTCTTACATTATTTAGTAGTCCTGTTCCGTTGTCTGGCCTACTCATGTTTCATGTTCATCATTGGTGAGAAGATAGGAATAAGCATTGAAAGAATTGTCGTTGACAGGTAAGCAGTTTCCTGATCTAGTAAATGTTCAATGTCGAATTTTATCCAACAGAGAAGCAAAGCGTGAATTTCCCAAGTTTTGGCAGTTGGCACTGAAGTATTCCAAGATCGAGTTCAAAGTATCTATGGTGTGCTCAGCCTACGTTGTATTTACTACAACCCTGTTGATATTCTCGCCAGTGATTGCACCTAATCCAGTCTTGCTACCGTTCAACTTTAAAATTCCATTGCTACCCTATGACGAATTCTACACCAGAAACTGGATCCTCAACTATGCATTTCAAATTTGCCTAACAATTTTTACGGCACCAGCTTATTGTTGCTTCGTTTCGATTACGCTCAACTTAATGGACAATTGTTGTTGGGCGTTCGACGACTTAGAGATTTTAATTAAACAGTGTCGTTCGTCGTCTCAGAATGAGGTAGAGAGCATTCAAAAACAGTTGAATCAAATAGTAGCAGCGAGCTACATCGTCTTAGAATGGCAAAAGGAAGTTCGTAATCTTCTGAAATACGTTTTCTTTGCTGATTTCGCTGTTCAGGCTTTTATGACTGGGCTTAGCCTATCAATATTGGCCAATGATATCAGAGCTTCAAGCTTCATCTACGTGTTATTGCTGATCATCACGCCTCAGCTCTTTATCAATTGCTGGATGGGAGAGAGAATTATTCAGCGGATCGAAAAGGTATCTGCAGCAATTTATGATTTGCCTTGGTACTTGATGAGTCATCAGAGTCAGAAAGAAATCCAAATAATAATTATCAGGACCCAAAACTTGAAAGGATTCACAGGAATATTTGCCGAAGTGAACCTCGAAACATTTCGATCGGTAATATTGAGATACCAAGTCGAACTCTCATTTTAATCGTTCAATTCTTTGACAGATCCTGAACTTCACTTACAAGTTTTTCACACTGTTGAAGACAACGAACTGAATAATTTCAAGATGTATCACAATGATACTTATCATATCTATGATTCACTTATTCACTATATTGCAAGTGTTTCTTGTTAGAAAATTTCAAAAACGCTCACATAATGTTCACCAATAATGAAGCAATGATCAAATTTAATCTACACAAGTCGCCTGGAAGTGAAACATTGAAGGAATATTATGTTGGTAATAGAAGCTCCACAGGATTTCTGTGATACTTACTTGTTGCAATATATTTTTCTTATTGAATCTGTGATCGGTCTGAAGATGAGCAAGTAGAATGTTTCAACAAAAGTGAGAATAGAGAAGCCAGCAAAAAGACCCAGCAACCCGCCGATGTTATTCAAGAACGCTATCGCCGGGTAAAGTTGGTATCGCCTGAGAACATAAACTTCACTCTCCTTGAACTTGAAGCTTAGTGCGGCTTCTTCGAATGAGCTTTTAAAGAAAAAGATTGAAAGAAAATAAACATGAAACTGAAATGCCTTACTCATTTTTGTAGTTGACATTCTCGCGGCTCGTGATAAAATCGAATTCGTAGGTAATTGAATCGCACAACGGCAAACAGTGCCGAGAGAATTCCGTGTTCCCTCTTCCCTCAAAGACAACGTTCTTCTGAGCAAGTGCACAGGGCCATTTTGAAACATCGCAAATATCCATTGATGCGTTTCTGATATAGTTGAATGGCACACAGCCACATCTTTGAAATGTGATTTCACTGAGAACCTCCATGTCGCAGTGGGATTTTGTGTAATGCCTGAAATACTTTAGTTGGTATTCTTCCTCGAAATAGCATTTTCGATGCTCGAGATCCATCGTTCGAAGGCTTTCATCTGACTTTATGACTTCAGGCTTGATGAGAACTTCCATGGTCGACTTGTAAATCAGTTTCATGAACGATTTCTTTTCGACTGATAACGGCAACTCGTAAGGTGAATGTATGTAAAATCCGGCATTGACACAAACGTAGTTCTCACTTTTTATACCGAATAAATGTGAGTTGTTAGTGAAAGAAATTTTGAATTCGTCGATCGAACGTGCAGAGTTTCTCCATGGAATCTTGGTCGACGTATCAATATTACTTTGACTCTGAATTCGAACAAAATCTTCTGATACCCTTCAAAATAATATAAATGAGTTCGCTGTTCATCAAACTATTAAAAGAATTTACGTTTCCACGTTAAGCATTTTATCAGCTTCGAATGTGTTGAAAGTGAATCCGATTCCGTTTGGCGTCAAGTTCTCCACGAAATTCGGGTTCATGTTGCCTTTCCATTCCGCCTTTCTCTCATCAAACCAGAGCCATTGAGCATTCGACGAAATATTAATTAATAGATCAAAAAAATCCGAGTTTTGCGAGTAGTTGAATGGAAAGTTTTCCATCAAATATGCCGGGGCATCGTGACACACAAACATTTCCACCATTGTTCTGAGAAAAAAAGCTTGTTGAAACGTTTAGCAAATTTCATATTACCACACCTGAGGTTCACGAATTCTAGTTGACAATGATAGAAACAGCCGTATTGCATTCTAAACATCCAATAAAATGCAAAGTTGTTGCTAAGCATATGATAGGAAAGCTCAAAGTCCCCAATGATTGTAATTGCAGGAAATGGAATCTAAATTAAATTTTAACTTGTTAATGTCACACTTAATAAGTTCGCAGTACCAACCTGATCGACACTCATCTTTTCACTGTCTTGCGAAATCGAAACTGCATTCAATGAGAACTTTCGGTAAGATTCAATGGCCATCGATTGGAAACAATACATCGATAGAGCGAAAGAAATGATCCAGAAAAGCCTAAAATGATCGACAATTTTAACAAATCCAGAAAGCGCTCAGAAATACTTTTTGGTTTTGCCGTGCTCCCATACAATAAAGTTCAAGCTGTGAATTGAAGTTTGTTCCATGAAATTCTTCCAAAAACTGCTGGGATTATCTTCGTTGCTCTCGGGATGTATTCTTGAGAAGCGTTGAAGCAACAATCGGAGACTAAAAAAGTTGATAACTTCAACAACGGACAATGCTGACAAGCCCGCGAACAATCCTACAAATGAAGCAGGAAGTCAAAGGCAACGAAGTGCTAATGAATTTCAGAAAAACCTAGCAATCCTCCTACAAAAGCCATCATATCTGTGTATGAATATTTCATTTTGTATATCAGCGAATAAATCTCGTTATCCTTAAATTTGACTTCAAATTCCCCTCTTCCAAAAATAAGTCTGTGAATTGTTTTGTCGAGTGGTAAAAATGTTCTAGTTTTTTCAAAATTTCAAAGCTCACCTGTTAAGACTTACAGCTTCAACCTCGTAGGACAATCTATCGCATGAGTCGTAACATTTGCAATTGGTTTTTAAAGCTAGAAAATCTTTCTCAGCTCCATCGAAACATTTCATGTCTGAGATGCTGCAGATTGCTGTCGATTGGTTTCTGACCATGAAAAACTGCACGCATTGGCAAGCATTCAGCGTTAGATTAGCTAGACATTCATGTTCGCAGTTGATTCTGTTGTAGACCTTAAAATACTTCAAACTTCTCTCGCCAGGTAGATAACAAAGTCGCCTAAAAGTTAAAAGTTTACAACAGATAGAATTTCATAATTTTCTTCTTACTGGTCTAAGCTTAAAACTTCGATTGAGCTATCGAAGCTGAACTTTTTCGGATGAATTCGATAAAGTATGGTCATATTGAACATCGCAAAATAATTGGGAGCTTCTTTTGATATTATTTCGAACGGATCGTGGAACGTCAAATGAACTCCATTCTGGACAACGTGCATCGGCTCGAAGTAAACATTTTTCTCCAAATGCTCCACCCAATTTCCTTCGTGCCCTGTTCTGAGTTCCACAAATAGTCCCAGGTCTGCGTTGGGTGTCTTTAAAGGATATTCATGTCTAGTTGTAGACTTATACTTCACAACGGTGCTACTTCTGACAGACCTACTGAAGTTAAAATCACTCGACAACTTTTCAAGGTTGTAAAGCTTTTCCGATGTTGGAAAATTGAAGGTGTAGCAAAATCCATTTCGTCCAATCACTTGCGTATAGTTGACATGATATTGTTGTGTCCAATTGCCATTGTCCTCAGTAGCTAATCGCCCAGAGAAATGTTTGTTGTTATGATAATTTACAAACTCAAACAGGTGATCGAAGAAATTTTCGGTGGAAATTGAAACGTTAAGTTGAGCAAGAAAATCGTCGTTGGTGATCAAACTGATGATCTGAATATATTGCAACTCTCGTTCCGTAAAGTTTGAAATATCTCTTTGCCCAGATTTCAGTTCAACAAGCAGCTGATTGTAATCCGTTCCATTAGATGTTGAACAAAATCCTGGGCAAATGGTCACGGAGGGAAAGTTGATTTCCGACACGAGAATCGGCGTGTCGTCAAGCGAGACAATCGTCGGAGTTTTGATCAAGTTTGCGATCAATTGCGCGATCAATAAACCAGTGAGAAATAGCGAAACTGTTAGAGAGATGATCCAAAACCACCTGAGAAATATGTTTTGACAGAGCTTTAGTATTTAGTCTTAGCGTAATTTCTTGAATACTTTTCCACAACATGAGTTCTTGGCTGTCCGATGTAAACCACTCCATGCACTGTGGATTTTTCAGAATAAGTTCGCAGATACGAGCGGAACATTGCGAGCGACTGATACGAATGAAGCAAAAGCACAATTCAAGCAAAATGTTTTCATGTTTCTCTACATTTGCATGTGAAATGAAACAAGTGAAATATCAAACATCTAAAAGATTGAAATGTATGAAGATTAAAAGATTAACCCTTCTAACCACATGGACTTATTTCCTAAAGTAATGTCATTCCCTTAACAAATCGATTTGTATCTAGAGCTGGTAATTCGGAACAGACAAAAGTTTGGATAAATCATATTGTTAAAAGTCTTCTCTACACTTCACACTTTGAGAAAAGCAAAAGTTAGTGTCTACCTCGCTACAAAGAGGGCACGATTTGATATGATTAAATTTGACTTCCCTCCATCAACTTACTTCTAATTTACTTACTCAATCCACTTTGATTGCCTGAGGCTCAGATTGCGAGAAATACTGAGCGAGAAATATATGGTGAAAATACTATTAAGCGATGTCGATGCTTTGAAAATCCTATCCATTTCATTGAGTTTATAAACTTAATTTTGTGAAAAAAAAATCCCAATTGAATCTGTGATCGGTCTGAAGATGAGCAAGTAGAATGTTTCAACAAAAGTGAGAATAGAGAAGCCGGCAAAAAGGCTCAACAACCCGCCGATGTTATTCAAGAACGCTATCGCCGGGTAAAGTTGGTATCGCCTGAGAACATAAACTTCACTCTCCTTGAACTTGAAGCTTAGTGCGGCTTCTTCGAATGAGCTTTTAAAGAAAAAGATTGAAAGAAAATAAACATGAAACTGAAATGCCTTACTCATTTTTGTAGTTGACATTCTCGCGGCTCGTGATAAAATCGAATTCGTAGGTAATTGAATCGCACAACGGCAAACAGTGCCGAGAGAATTCCGTGTTCCCTCTTCCCTCAAAGACAACGTTCTTCTGAGCAAGTGCACAGGGCCATTTTGAAATATCGCAAATATCCATTGATGCGTTTCTGATGTAGTTGAATGGCACACAGCCACATCTTTGAAATGTGATTTCACTGAGAACCTCCATGTCGCAGTGGGATTTTGTGTAATGCCTGAAATACTTTAGTTGGTATTCTTCCTCGAAATAGCATTTTCGATGCTCGAGATCCATCGTTCGAAGGCTTTCATCTGACTTTATGACTTCAGGCTTGATGAGAACTTCCATGGTCGACTTGTAAATCAGTTTCATGAACGATTTCTTTTCGACTGATAACGGCAACTCGTAAGGTGAATGTATGTAAAATCCGGCATTGACACAAACGTAGTTCTCACTTTTTATACCGAATAAATGTGAGTTGTTAGTGAAAGAAATTTTGAATTCGTCGATCGAACGTGCAGAGTTTCTCCATGGAATCTTGGTCGACGTATCAATATTACTTTGACTCTGAATACGAACAAAATCTTCTGATACCCTTCAAAATAATATAAATGAGTTCGCTGTTTATCAAACTCTTAAAAGCATTTACGTTTCCACGTTAAGCATTTTATCAGCTTCGAATGTGTTGAAAGTGAATCCGATTCCGTTTGGCGTCAAGTTCTCCACGAAATTCGGGTTCATGTTGCCTTTCCATTCCGCCTTTCTCTCATCAAACCAGAGCCATTGAGCATTCGACGAAATATTTATTAATAGATCAAAAAAATCCGAGTTTTGCGAGTAGTTGAATGGAAAGTTTTCCATCAAATATACCGGTTCAGGATGACACACAAACATTTCCACCATTGTTCTGAGAAAGAAAGCTTATTGAAAAAGTTGAGAAAATTTACAGTCTACCTGAGATTCATATATTTTGATTGGCAATCATTGAAACAGCCGTATTGCATTCTAAACATCCAATAAAAACTAAAGCTGATGCTAAGAAAATGATAGGAAAGCTCAAAGTCCCCAATGATTGTAATTGCAGGAAACGGAATCTAAATTAAATTTTAACTTGTTAATGTCACACTTAATAAGTTCGCAGTACCAACCTGATCGACACTCATCCTTTCACTGTCTTGCATAATCGAAACTGCATTCAATGAGAACTTTCGGTAAGATTCAATGGCCATCGATTGGAAACAATACATCGATAGAGCGAAAGAAATGATCCAGAAAAGCCTAAAATGATCGACAATTTTAACAAATCCAGAAAGCGCTCAGAAATACTTTTTGGTTTTGCCGTGCTCCCATACAATAAAGTTCAAGCTGTGAATTGAAGTTTGTTCCATGAAATTCTTCCAAAAACTGCTGGGATTATCTTCGTTGCTCTCGGGATGTATTCTTGAGAAGCGTTGAAGCAACAATCGGAGACTAAAAAAGTTGATAACTTCAACAACGGACAATGCTGACAAGCCCGCGAACAATCCTACAAATGAAGCAGGAAGTCAAAGGCAACGAAGTGCTAATGAATTTCAGACAAACCTAGCAATCCTCCTACAAAAGCCAGCATATCTGTGTATGAATATTTCATTTTGTATATCAGCGAATAAATCTCGTTATCCTTAAATTTGACTTCAAATTCCCCTCTTCCAAAAATAAGTCTGTGAATTGTTTTGTCGAGTGGTAAAAATGTTCTAGTTTTTTCAAAATTTCAAAGCTCACCTGTTAAGACTTACAGCTTCAACCTCGTAGGACAATCTATCGCATGAGTCGTAACATTTGCAATTGGTTTTTAAAGCTAGAAAATCTTTCTCAGCTCCATCGAAACATTTCATGTCTGAGATGCTGCAGATTGCTGTCGATTGGTTTCTGACCATGAAAAACTGCACGCATTGGCAAGCATTCAGCGTTAGATTAGCTAGACATTCATGTTCGCAGTTGATTCTGTTGTAGACCTTAAAATACTTCAAACTTCTCTCGCCAGGTAGATAACAAAGTCGCCTAAAAGTTAAAAGTTTACAACAGATAGAATTTCATAATTTTCTTCTTACTGGTCTAAGCTTAAAACTTCGATTGAGCTATCGAAGCTGAACTTTTTCGGATGAATTCGATAAAGTATGGTCATATTGAACATTGCAAAATAATTGGGAGCTTCTTTTGATATTATTTCGAACGGATCGTGGAACGTCAAATGAACTCCATTCTCGACAACGTGCATCGGCTCAAAGTAGTCATATTTTTTCAAATATGTCAACCAGTTTTCTTTATGCTCTGTTCTGAGTTCCACAAATAGTCCCAGGTCTGCATTGGGTGTCTTTAAAGGATATTCATGTCTAGTTGTAGACTTATACTCCACTTCGGTTCGACTTCTGACAGACCTACTGAAGTTAAAATCACTCGACAACTTTTCAAGGTTGTAAAGCTTTTCCGATGTTGGAAAATTGAAGGTGTAACAAAATCCATTTCGTCCAATCACTTGCGTATAGTTGACATGATATTGTTGTGTCCAATTGCCATTGTCTTCAGAAGGGAGCCGTCCGGAAAAATGGTAATCATTGTGATAATTGACAAACTCAAACAGGTGATCGAAGAAATTTTCGGTGGAAATTGAAACGTTAAGTTGAGCAAGAAAATCGTCGTTGGTGATCAAACTGATGATCTGAATATATTGCAACTCTCGTTCCGTAAAGTTTGAAATATCTCTTTGCCCAGATTTCAGTTCAACAAGCAGCTGATTGTAATCCGTTCCATTAGATGTTGAACAAAATCCTGGGCAAATGGTCACGGAGGGAAAGTTGATTTCCGACACGAGAATCGGCGTGTCGTCAAGCGAGACAATCGTCGGAGTTTTGATCAAGTTTGCGATCAATTGCGCGATCAATAAACCAGTGAGAAATAGCGAAACTGTTAGAGAGATGATCCAAAAGCACCTGAGAAATATGTTTTGACAGAGCTTTAGTATTTAGTCTTAGCGTAATTTCTTGAATACTTTTCCACAACATGAGTTCTTGGCCGTCCGATGTAAATAACTCCATGCACTGTGGATTTTTCAGAATAAGTTCGCAGATACGAGCGGAACATTGCGAGCGACTGAAACGAATGAAGCAAAAGCACAATTCAAGCAAAATGTTTTCATGTTTCTCTACATTTGCATGTGAAATGAAACAAGTGAAATATCAAACATCTAAAAGATTGAAATGTATGAAGATTAATCCTTTCTAACCACATGGACTTATTTCCTAGAGTAATGTCATTCCCTTTACAAATCGATTTGTATCTAGAGCTGGTAATTCGGAACAGACAAAAGTTTGGGCAAGTCCTATTGTTATAAGTCTTCTCTACACTTCACACTTTGAGAAAAGCAAAAGTTTGTGTCTACCTCGCTACAAAGAGGGCACGATTTGATATGATTAAATTGGACTTCCCTCCATCAACTTACTTCTAATTTACTTACTCAATCCACTTTCATTGCCTGAGGCTCAGATTGCGAGAAATACTGACCGAGAAATATATGGTAAAAAAACTATTAAGCGATGTCGATGCTTTGAAAATCCTATCCATTTCATTGAGTTTATAAACTTAATTTTGTGAGAAAAAAATCCCAATTGAATCTGTGATCGGTCTGAAGATGAGCAAGTAGAATGTTTCAACAAAAGTGAGAATAGAGAAGCCGGCAAAAAGGCTCAACAACCCGCCGATGTTATTCAAGAACGCTATCGCCGGGTAAAGTTGGTATCGCCTGAGAACATAAACTTCACTCTCCTTGAACTTGAAGCTTAGTGCGGCTTCTTCGAATGAGCTTTTAAAGAAAAAGATTGAAAGAAAATAAACATGAAACTGAAATGCCTTACTCATTTTTGTAGTTGACATTCTCGCGGCTCGTGATAAAATCGAATTCGTAGGTAATTGAATCGCACAACGGCAAACAGTGCCGAGAGAATTCCGTGTTCCCTCTTCCCTCAAAGACAACGTTCTTCTGAGCAAGTGCACAGGGCCATTTTGAAACATCGCAAATATCCATTGATGCGTTTCTGATGTAGTTGAATGGCACACAGCCACATCTTTGAAATGTGATTTCACTGAGAACCTCCATGTCGCAGTGGGATTTTGTGTAATGCCTGAAATACTTTAGTTGGTATTCTTCCTCCAAATAGCATTTGCGATGCTCGAGATCCATCGTTCGAAGGCTTTCATCTGACTTTATGACTTCAGGCTTGATGAGAACTTCCATGGTCGACTTGTAAATCAGTTTCATGAACGATTTCTTTTCGACTGATAACGGCAACTCGTAAGGTGAATGTATGTAAAATCCGGCATTGACACAAACGTCATTCACATCTTTAATCCGCAACAAATGTGAGTTGTTAGTGAAAGAAATTTTGAATTCGTCGATCGAACGTGCAGAGTTTCTCCATGGAATCTTGGTCGACGTATCAATATTACTTTGACTCTGAATTCGAACAAAATCTTCTGATACCCTTCAAAATAATATAAATGAGTTCGCTGTTTATCAAACTCTTAAAAGCATTTACGTTTCCACGTTAAGCATTTTATCAGCTTCGAATGTGTTGAAAGTGAATCCGATTCCGTTTGGCGTCAAGTTCTCCACGAAATTCGGGTTCATGTTGCCTTTCCATTCCGCCTTTCTCTCATCAAACCAGAGCCATTGAGCATTCGACGAAATATTAATTAATAGATCAAAAAAATCCGAGTTTTGCGAGTAGTTGAATGGAAAGTTTTCCATCAAATATACCGGTTCAGGATGACACACAAACATTTCCACCATTGTTCTGAGAAAGAAAGCTTATTGAAACGTTTTACAAATTCACAGTTTACCTGATATTCATATATTTTAGTTGGCAATGATAGAAACAGCCGTATTGCATTCTAAACATGGCATAAAATAAAAAGTTGATTTGAAGCATATGATAGGAAAGCTCAAAGTCCCCAATGATTGTAATTGCAGGAAACGGAATCTAAATTAAATTTTAACTTGTTAATGTCACACTTAATAAGTTCGCAGTACCAACCTGATCGACACTCATCCTTTCACTGTCTTGCATAATCGAAACTGCATTCAATGAGAACTTTCGGTAAGATTCAATGGCCATCGATTGGAAACAATACATCGATAGAGCGAAAGAAATGATCCAGAAAAGCCTAAAATGATCGACAATTTTAACAAATCCAGAAAGCGCTCAGAAATACTTTTTGGTTTTGCCGTGCTCCCATACAATAAAGTTCAAGCTGTGAATTGAAGTTTGTTCCATGAAATTCTTCCAAAAACTGCTGGGATTATCTTCGTTGCTCTCGGGATGTATTCTTGAGAAGCGTTGAAGCAACAATCGGAGACTAAAAAAGTTGATAACTTCAACAACGGACAATGCTGACAAGCCCGCGAACAATCCTACAAATGAAGCAGGAAGTCAAAGGCAACGCAGTGTTAATGAATTTCAGAAAAACCTAGCAATCCTCCTACAAAAGCCAGCATATCTGTGTATGAATATTTCATTTTGTATATCAGCGAATAAATCTCGTTATCCTTAAATTTGACTTCAAATTCCCCTCTTCCAAAAATAAGTCTGTGAATTGTTTTGTCGAGTGGTAAAAATGTTCTTGTTAGTTCAAAATTTCAAAGCTCACCTGTTAAGACTTACAGCTTCAACCTCGTAGGACAATCTATCGCATGAGTCGTAACATTTGCAATTGGTTTTTAAAGCTAGAAAATCTTTCTCAGCTCCATCGAAACATGTCATGTCTGAGATGCTGCAGATTGCTGTCGATTGGTTTCTGACCATGAAAAACTGCACGCATTTGCAAGCATTTAGCGTTAGATTAGCTAGACATTCATGTTCGCAGTTGATTCTGTTGTAGACCTTAAAATACTTCAAACTTCTCTCGCCAGGTAGATAACAAAGTCGCCTAAAAGTTAAAAGTTTACAACAGATAGAATTTCATAATTTTCTTCTTACTGGTCTAAGCTTAAAACTTCGATTGAGCTATCGAAGCTGAACTTTTTCGGATGAATTCGATAAAGTATGGTCATATTGAACATCGCAAAATAATTGGGAGCTTCTTTTGATATTATTTCGAACGGATCGTGGAACGTCAAATGAACTCCATTCTCGACAACGTGCATCGGCTCGAAGTAAACATTTTTCTTGAAATGCTCCATCCAATTTCCTTCGTGCCCTGTTTTGATTTCAACAAATAGTCCCAGGTCTGCATTGGGTGTCTTTAAAGGATATTCATGTCTAGTTGTAGACTTATACTCCACTTCGGTGCTACTTCTGACAGACCTACTGAAGTTAAAATCACTCGACAACTTTTCAAGGTTGTAAAGCTTTTCCGATGTTGGAAAATTGAAGGTGTAACAAAATCCATTTCGTCCAATCACTTGCGTATAGTTGACATGATATTGTTGTGTCCAATTGCCATTGTCCTCAGTAGCTAATCGCCCAGAGAAATGTTTGTTGTTATGATAATTTACAAACTCAAACAGGTGATCGAAGAAATTTTCGGTGGAAATTGAAACGTTAAGTTGAGCAAGAAAATCGTCGTTGGTGATCAAACTGATGATCTGAATATATTGCAACTCTCGTTCCGTAAAGTTTGAAATATCTCTTTGCCCAGATTTCAGTTCAACAAGCAGCTGATTGTAATCCGTTCCATTAGATGTTGAACAAAATCCTGGGCAAATGGTCACGGAGGGAAAGTTGATTTCCGACACGAGAATCGGCGTGTCGTCAAGCGAAACAATCGTCGGAGTTTTGATCAAGTTTGCGATCAATTGCGCGATCAATAAACCAGTGAGAAATAGCGAAACTGTTAGAGAGATGATCCAAAAGCACCTGAGAAATATGTTTTGACAGAGCTTTAATATTTATTCTTAGCGTAATTTCTTGAATACTTTTCCACAACATGAGTTCTTGGCTGTCCGATGTAAATAACTCCATGCACTGTGGATTTTTCAGAATAAGTTCGCAGATACGAGCGGAACATTGCGAGCGACTGAAACGAATGAAGCAAAAGCACGATACAAGCTAACTTTTTACAAATTTCTCTACATTTGCATGTGAAATATCAATTTTGCATCTACATAAAAGATTGAAGATTATCGTGTAAAGCTTATTAAGATCCGTCTATAGAAAATTATTCTTTATTAATCGCATACTTTTAATTTCGTGGAAAGATTGGTATTGCCTACATGTTTTGAGAAGTTGATTTGTAGCTAGAGCCGATCAACTAACTCTCAATTTACCTTCTCCAGAAAATGTAACAACTCATAGATATTTAACGTTCATTTTTATTTGAAACATTTCCTTCGCACACTTTGAGTGCGCGCACTTGGATTCCCCGCTCCGATGAGATTGCAAAAATAAATTCGGAAGAGAAATTTTAGTGCAGCAGAACTGAAGGAAACTCGTTTGTAATTCTAATTCAACAATGGTAAGCATTGAGTCGAATTGTTGGCGATCATTTTTGACATCATTAAAGCCTCGAAACGAATGGATTTCATCGAGAAATTTAAATGTTTCTTTTGTTTAGGGTCAAAATCAATCGTCGGGAAGTGGAGGCGACAAGAAAGATGATAAGGACAAGAAGAAGAAATACGAGCCACCAATTCCAACTCGCGTTGGCAAGAAGAAGCGTAAGCAGAAGGGACCCGATGCTGCCTTGAAACTTCCGCAAGTCACTCCGCACACTCGCTGTCGTCTCAAGCTTTTGAAGCTCGAACGAATCAAGGATTACTTGCTGATGGAAGAGGAATTCATCCGCAATCAGGAGCGCTTGAAGCCCCAGGAGGAGAAGAACGAAGAAGAGCGCTCGAAGGTCGATGACTTGAGAGGAACACCAATGTCCGTGGGCAATCTCGAGGAGATCATTGATGATAACCACGCAATTGTCTCAACGTCAGTCGGAAGCGAGCACTACGTTAGCATTCTCTCTTTCGTCGATAAAGATCAGTTGGAGCCAGGATGCTCGGTTCTTCTAAATCACAAAGTCCACGCTGTTGTTGGAGTCCTGAGCGATGACACCGATCCAATGGTGACTGTGATGAAGCTGGAGAAAGCACCACAAGAGACTTATGCAGATATTGGAGGATTAGACACGCAAATTCAAGAGATTAAAGAGTCGGTCGAACTTCCCTTGACGCATCCGGAGTACTACGAAGAGATGGGAATCAAACCGCCAAAGGGTGTAATTTTGTATGGTCCACCAGGAACTGGAAAGACTCTTCTGGCTAAGGCCGTTGCCAATCAAACATCTGCTACTTTCCTGCGTGTTGTCGGCTCCGAGCTCATTCAGAAATATTTGGTAAGCAAGAGCTCGAGTTCACCAGAATATTTATGTGACTAACTTTCGTTTATTTTAGGGCGACGGACCAAAGTTAGTTCGAGAGCTTTTCCGAGTAGCTGAAGAGCATGCTCCGTCTATTGTTTTCATCGACGAGATTGACGCAGTCGGCACAAAGCGTTACGACTCAAATTCTGGAGGTGAACGAGAAATTCAAAGAACCATGTTGGAGTTGTTGAATCAGCTTGACGGCTTCGACTCTCGCGGTGACGTTAAGGTCATTATGGCAACCAACCGAATTGAAACCCTCGATCCAGCTTTGATTCGCCCTGGCCGTATCGATCGAAAGATTGAATTCCCATTGCCTGATGAGAAGACTAAACGCCGAATCTTCAATATCCACACATCAAAGATGACTCTCTCGAACGACGTCAATCTTTCGGAGCTCATCATGGCCAAGGACGATTTGTCGGGCGCTGACATCAAAGCGATCTGCACTGAAGCCGGTCTCATGGCCTTGCGCGAGCGCCGCATGAAAGTCTGCAACGACGACTTCAAGAAGTCGAAGGAGAGCGTCTTGTATCGTAAGAAGGAGGGAACACCCGACGGATTGTATTTGTAAACTTTCGTATTTCACAAGCTCTTGAAAATTAAACTTTCTTATAATTTAAAGATTTACTTAATAAAGGAATCTAAACTGAATTCGATTTCTCATGCGTCTCGTAGTCCTGCCTGTGCTTTTCTCGGACATCCGCTTCAGGCTTCTGTATGAACGTTGGATCAGCGCAAATAGCACAACCACCTCTGCTAGCTTTCTCCTGCTGAGCCTTGCCGAGTAGAAATCCAATTCGGAATCCATCCTCGTAGCCGTGATCGAATGATTCCTGGAAGTTTGCGTTTCTGCTCTCGGTGATTCCTTCAGTATAGCCAGACTAAAACAGAAGAGAGCGTTACAAACTCCAAAGCAATTCGTAAATTTGACGGGCGATCAACTAGCAAAACAATAACAAAGAATTTAATTTACTGCTTCGAAGTCTTTCTCGATTCGCCCATAGCTCCTTGCAGCTATATCAAACACTTCGTCTTCAGGAGCCTCCGCCATTATCAAATTCATTCAATTAGAAGCGCGACGAGAAGTTTAAAGGTACAAAAACGAAATTACTTTGCAAATGATTCGCCAATGTTTTGGTTTGACCTAACCTGAACGTTAATTTCTTTTAGAACGAAGATGTCGAACGATGCTGTCAATGACTGTACGACAAAGCTCCTCGCCCTGCTGAAGAGCAAATCGTCTGGAATATCCAATGACGACATCAAAACGCATTTGGCTGATGTTCCACCTGAGATTCGCGTTCAAGCTCTCAACAAGCTGAGACAGCAGGAGATTCTCGACTTTCTGAAAAGGGGAGAGGTGCTGATATACAGACTGAAAGACCCGACGAAGAAGTCTTCAGCGCCAACAGATATGGACAGCGAGGAGCGGATCATTTATAACATCGTCGAGGAAGGAGCCAACACCGGCATCTGGATCCGAGACATTAGAACGAAGTCGAATCTAATCATGACGCAACTCAACAAAATCCTGAAGAATCTAGAGAGTCGAAAGTTGATCAAGGCCGTCAAGTCAGTCAACGCTAGCAAAAAGAAAGTTTACATGTTGTACAATCTTGAGCCCGATCGCTCGGTCACTGGAGGCGCATGGTACCAGGACAGCGACTTTGAGGCGGAGTTCGTTGACATTCTTAATCAGCAATGTCTGAGGTTTCTTCAGTTACGCCGTGAAGAAGCTAGGAAATCGTCTGAAGGCCCGATCGCTGTACAGATGAAAACTCTCTGCACAGTCAGCGAAGTTCTCAAATTCATCTCCGACCTGGGCATTAGCAAAATCAATTTATCAGAAGAAGATATCGAGATGATTTTACGGACGGTTGTTTATGATGGCCGAGCGCAACGAGTCATTCAAACCGACAGCTCATATCTTTACAAAGCCGTTGATTCACTGCTGCCACCCGAAGGCCTCGTCCAAACTCCTTGCGGCATCTGTCCCGTGATTAGCAACTGCAGCGACGTTGGAAGTATAACGCCAAAAACATGTGCTTACCTACAGGAATGGCTGGAATAAAAATCAAATCTCGTTTCCAACTCATGCGCACTCGTTTCGTTTAATTTTCCAGCTCATCCCCACTACAAGTCGCACCATGTCACATGGCTAAGTCTTGCTTCCTTTTCGCATATCGATTTTTTAATGCTGCAACTTCTTCGAAAGCTTTTCATTGTCAGCCGGATATTTCAACGTTTCCCTTTTTCATTCGACGTTGTAAGGTCATGTCGAGATTTATTATCACGAAACAATTTACTGGGAAATCCCGGCATAATTTTTTTGCTCGATGATTTTCGCTTTGCGAGGAGAGAAAAAATCACACTGCACTTGTTATCATTCAATTGAGTATTTATAAAGATGAAGCTTCAAAATGAGAGATCAGAATTAACAGTAATCTGTACAAGAAATCATCACGCATTATGAAGTTAATCTTGGTGCTTGCTCTCGTCTTCCACGTAGCTTTGATAACCGCTTATCCTCGAGTGAAGAGCGAGCATGACAAACCAGACGTTGTTGTAGTTGATCTAAGTGACGTTGAGCCATCGAGTTTCCTGAACTACAAATCTGGCGTTGATAGCAGCGCTGAGGTTGAAAATGCCGGGGGTCGTGCGAAACGAGCAGTGGACACGAATTGTACTGACCACGGATATCAACGAGCACAGCAGCGACGAATTGATCTTGCGGAAGCCCGAGCAGTCGCGCGTTTTGTGAGGCAAGATGGGAACACAAACATCTATGAAGGAGTGTACCGCGACAAGAACAGCGAAGAAGTCAAGTTCCGATTAATTCTGGGAAACAACAACGGCGGGCGTTACGACACGTTGATTACATGTTACCGACTTGAATGAAGTTTTAGCTAAATATAAAGTTGTCTCATCGATAGAACACGTCGATAGAAATGATGAGACTAATTGAGGAATTAACTGAAAAAGCCTTGAACCTGCGATTAATAAACTAATAAGCGAACGTGGCTGTTTAACTTCGACGATTCACATTAATTAATTACATTACGGTATTCGAGTGGTCATTATCGCCGTTTCGGCTGTGAGCAGCATGGGAAATGTCACAGAGAAGCGATTACTATGTTTTGCACGCTAGCAACTGTCAAAAGCAAGCATCGATTTATCAGCACAATTGTTAGAACAAGATTACGGATGTTCATGAAAAACTTGCTAATGCGGAAGCCTAAAGGTCAGGACACGAGAAGCCTCGCGAATCTTTTTAATCCAATTAGAACAATGTCTTTACTAGAAGGAAAAGATTGTTCAAAGCCAAGAGCCGAAGTTCTTTCAAGGTTCGTACGCCTTGACATCAAATCAGAAACGTGGACTTTTCCCCTTCGACCGATTTCCCCTTCTCTCCTTTCCACAATTTTCCCTTCCAAGCTTTTCCAGCAGCGATTTTCCTCGGATACTCAGTTCAGTTTCTTCCGATCATTTGCGTTAAGTCGTTGAATAAGCTGGCCGCCGATTCGTCGAGTGGCGAAGTTTAGTGGAGAAAAGTGCAATAACATCATTTGGAGACCCAGCTCTCTTGTGTCTGGTGTGAGGTGTTCAGCAAATCAAGAGAAACTTGCAAGCGAATCTGTGGAAGGCGGAAAATTTTATCGCTGCATTGCTCCAAGCGCTTTAGGATTTTTGCTCGGGGCATCGGAAAAACTTTACTTTGTGGTGCGAAAATATTTTCTCATTCATTATACTCGACTTATGTAATCTCGGCCAAGACATGAACATGAGCTTCTCGTCTGCCGTGCGGATCTTGTGTAAACATCAATTTCTTCTCCATTCATTCGCTTGCCCCACAATTTATGAGAAAAGCTCTGAAAATCATTTCCTCGTTAAAAGAAAATGTTCTCATTCCGTGAAGTCGAAGCGCGCTGCAGTTAAAGTTAAACATCTAGCGATGCTCGAAGTTTCCCCCAGAAATTCAGCTGAGCGAGAAAAAAAGTTCTCGCATTGTGTGCGTGCGAACATAATCAAAGGGGAGGCTAGGGTAACTTTTACATTTTCTCGCCATCATGCGACGAATAATGGGAAAAAGGGGGGACTTTCGATGTATGCCGGAGCGGCTGGTTTTGCACAAATCTCCAGTTTTTGTTGCGCTGTGTGTTTACTGATGGATGATGTGGAAGAATAAATATTTGAGTCTAATGTTTGTGGTGATTGCCGTTGCTAATATGAAGGCTTCGCGATTTGCCTGAGCAATTTTTCCAGAAATAGAAGAAAATCGTTAAGGAAATCGAAGGAGCGAAGGTTGAGCACGCGAAAAGAAAATCAATGTCCAGGAAATCGATGCAGAAGCTCTCGTGACATTTCCAAAACACGATAAGATAATGAATTTTTTCAAACACCTCGCAGTGAAGACGATTTCCGTTTTATGTCGCTCATTTAAAATTCATTAATCAAAAGCACTCTCCGAGGCTTCCGTTCTTAGCGCAGCGACTGCCGCTTTCGGACTGACATTAAACGGGCGTTATGTGGGTTATAATCCCGGGCGAAATCTCATTTCTTTTGGGGGATGCTCTCAAAGTCATGTTCGATTTACAACATTCAGAAACATCGAAGATTTCTGCGATTGAATCTTTCCTCGAGAGTTTCCTTTTTACGGTCACTGGATTTCGCAGTAAAAAATTTGCCATGCTTTTCTACAAGGGTTCGGCCTCTCCTTAAACATTGATTGGACATCAGCTCGTCGAGATATTTTAGGCAGTTTATTAGTTGCTTTGTGAGTCACGTTTTTAGATGACATCCAACAAGCCTTAATAGCTTAATTCCATAATCTTTTCTGGAAACTTTTCGGAAGAATTAAAGTTTATCGGTCAGCGTGGCACACCTCTTGTAAGTCAGTGAACTCTTTGTAAGCCCGGAAAAGCCGCAATAGACCGGAAAGACTTGCCAATATTATTTCAACCGAGACTTTTGAAACTAACTCGAACCCATCGAAGACGGTCAAAGTTATCTTTCGCCTTTTCATGAATGATTCAACGTTGTCCTTTCACAAAATTTCACGCCAAGTTAGGTTCAACGATGTTAGCTGATGACAATCCCTAATAAGATTTTCTCTTGATTGTCTGCTTCCTGTCTTGTCGCATGGTGAGCTTATGAAACATTCATCAAAAAAAGAAAGTTCATATCCACGTCACTATATATATTTTTGAAAAGTGCGTATGAGATCGAGTTAGTGCCATTGAATGAAAAGCTCGCGAGGGAAATCTTTTAATGGAGAGAATCCTTACAACGCGTTGAGTGTTTGCTGTTCGTTAGAGTTTTCCAGAATATCGCATTATCACTCTCTGTAAGTAAATGTTAAGAAACAAAGACTTCCATTTATCACTTCAAGCTCGACTTCAGGAGCTTTCCGTTGTAAACAAGAGAATTAAACCGTCCTCAAGCGCTCCACCTGCCGTTGATTCCTTCCTACATCTTCCTTCTATCTCGGTCTCAGTGATTCAATTATCCTCGCATTCAACTTGAGCTACTCAAATCGAGCAAATCACGAACGCTAATAATTAAATCATTCATTGTCGGGCAATTAAAGCCTATTATGATGCAGATCGTTCGTGTGTTACTCGCGGAGAATTATTTTCTACGTGCGAGTCGAAACATCTCTCACTTATGCACACACGAAGTAGTTGTTGTAGTCGCGCGCAAGATTCGACGGCGAGAAGAGAAATTTATATTTATGATCTTATTTAATCCAATATCGCATAAAAATGAAGAAACGATTCATGTAAGAAGGCGCAGACAGAATCTTTTCCTCACGTTTGGCTTATTCTTGATGCAGGTGTGCTTTATATAATCAATTGAAGACAGTGAGATTTATCGGGTGATACCGGAGATTGTAAAGTTGATCTCATGTCAGTGATAACTGCCCGTGCTTGAAACTGGTTTCAATTCGAAACGAGAAGTGCCCAGAAAAGAGAAAAATCTGTTGAGAGCGGAAAATTTTCTCAGAAAAATGATGACGACGAAGACTCTCGAGACGGAGTCGACCGAGTCGCTCACGATACCAAACACAATCAATAAGCAAATTAATAAGTTTATGACGCCACCGAGCGACTTGCTGACCTGGAAAGACATGCCGGAGCATCTGCAGTTCAATCCCTACGTCCATACAGGTGAGTGAGTCAGGATCAACTTCAAAACGAAAACTCATGGAGTCGCTTCGTTCGCAGGCTATCGACCACTTCAAAATGTCAAAGGATGTTTGAACAGTCTGTTTTATCTGCACAACGAGACTATTAACATTTTAACCCACGGTGAGTTGTCGCTTTGTTCCTTCCCACACGAATTTTTGTCAGCTCAACGAGTCCAATCTCCACTGAAAAAGCAAATTTCCTCTTTCGTCAGTTACATGATGGAAGTCTCTGTCTCTCCAGCTTTGCCCGAGAAGTAAAAGTTTGTTCCAGCATGAAATATTAATCAATTAAAAGCTTGGAAACTCGTTGACAGAACTTTCCAGTAGAAAAACTGTCACGTTATAAATACTTTGAAAGATAAATGAAATGATTTGTCTGCTCAATGTTACTAATAAAACGACGAGGCGAAATTAATATTCGAGAGTCTGTTGGCTGTAGAATGTTATGAAATATTTTCGCTCCGAAACGTGACGAGCGCTTGAAAGTGTTTCTATAATTGAATTAGACTTTCTTGTAATCCAAACGGGTTTGTTAGCTTTCCTTAACTCAGTTTACTTTGAACTCATCTTTGGAGCGAAACAAAATTATTGAAAGCTTTAACGAGTCAGTCATTGTAGAGCTGAATCGAGCAGAGATGAAGTAAAAATTATTCTGAGAAAAATCAACGAATTCTATCTGACACCCCACAACAACCACATGTGTCGCTGAAACGTGCGCGTGTCAAAGAATGATTCATATTTCCTCGCTCGGTTTTCACTTGAATCGCGACGAAGAAGAAGAAAGCTCTAGCACGTTGAAGTTACTTACAGTTCGAAGATTTCGCGTTTCGCTTATTTGTAATTGCTTTTAGCCGAGAGTTGTTACGAAGACGATCAATTTTCCTCGCTCTTATTTAAAGTAAATAAGTTGGCAGTCGATGGATTCCCACGGATATTCATTTGAGCGAGCTTTTCCATGTTCCTCGTTGAAAGCGAAATTGTTTCCTCCGAAGCTTGAACGCAATTAATGAATAAATAAATTGTGTTCGCTGAAACAAAATCAGAAATCGCACTAACCGTGATTGCGAGCATCAAATTATTTCGAAAAAAACAGGAAGTGTTGTTGATGGATGTGCTTTTAATGTCGTAAATAAACCAGACAAATATTTTGATGAACATTTTTTGCGAAAGCTCAAATTGCGAGAGCTTTGTTTGTCATTCAAATTAGTTCATTTGGATTCATTTCATCGTCGACTGACAAATCGTCCCGGGAAAATGCTAGCTCAGAATTTGGAGCAATTTGTTTTTCTAGAGCAAAAAGCTTTCATTGCTGAAAAGCTTCTAGTTTAACATACAGTCACATGAAACGATTTTATATATTGAATGTCGTGCGTGTCATAAGATTTTGGAAACCTTTTGAAAGCTTTTTATTGGACATCTTGAACAATCTCTAGGTAAAAGATTGAACGTTCCTCCTAATTGTTTTCGTAAAATTGTTTTATCTCTTCTGACAAGTGCTGTCATTCTGTAAAATGTCGAGCGTTTTGTTCCCAAGCAATTGTTCTGTTACATCTTTGACTTTTTAAACTCACCGTGCACGAAATGTCAGCAATATGTTTAATCCTGATTGAGAAAGACGTTGCTGTCAAATAACATATCGTTGATTAAAAAAACACCTGGCAGAACTTTTCTGTCTTCTCACGTTTCCGAAAATGTTAAACACAGCCTGACCTTGTACATCGTTAGGAGCAATATCAAGTTTCAGCCCGCCTTCCATCGTGATGGAAATCAAATGATGAACGAGTTAAAGCTTTTCTAGGGTTTCCGAAGAGATTTGACAGCCCATTAAGCTCTCTTTGTTTATCGTCAGTGAAGAATTGTCAAGGGAAGCAAGAACTATTATTAGCTAAAGAAGCATTAATGAGCACTAAAAGAGCAGCTGGCGAGGTTCCGCTCACATTTACATTCTTCCCTATAGCGTCATTATCGATTATCCCGAGCGGAAATTTATTCGCTTTCTAATAAATGAAATATATTTTTCCCTCATGGACATTTTGCGGCGGAACATTCCACTGAGCAGAGACATGAAAGAATTTGAAGCCTCAAAAGCTTGTGACCCAAATTTAAGCTTCACATGAATTCAATAAACGTAACCTTGTGAAAATGCAAAGCTTTGTTCTTTGTTTTTTGTCCCGACGCGTCTTCAGGATGGATAGACGAAGCAGCGGTTTCCGGTGGCTTCTCATGCCAATGGAGAGAGCGACTCAAACATAAAGCTATAGAAAGTAATCTCAACTGAATTTATGTGAGGCTTTGATTCTATTTTATTGTCGGCGGAAATTGTTTCCACGGGTAAGACTGTAAACTGCTCAACTTTCGCGATGCGTAAAGACGAGCTCCTCCAAATTACATTCTCTCGCCGACAAAATCAATAGCTGCGGTATCCGGATGAATAATGTTTTCCTCGCCGCAAACGGAGAGCCACGGAGAGGGGAACTTTTTCTTTGCTCACTTTCGGGGTCGCGTGAAGACAAGGCACGTTCAGAGCAAATTTAAAACTGCCATAGCTTAGACAATATAAACAAAACGGTCATAAAATATATCGACGTTTCGGCTGGAACTGTTTTCTGTCGGCTTGTAATTGCTGCCAATTGTCGATAACGTTTTGACTTCTCACATAGAATTTTGAGCTGCGGCGGCCTTGAAGTTTCCATGTTTCAGGTTTGTGAAAACTTTGCGATGATGATCTCGTTACGATATCAATAATTCATAAAGATCCTTGCTCGATTTACGTCAGTATCGGAGCAAAAGCGAGAGGAAAGTCGTTGCTAAACTTTACAGAATTTCGATAGAAATCTTTGAAAAGATTTCGAACGGAAAGGCAAACTGTGAAAGCTCTCGAGATAATCGTGACTGATAGATGACTCGACCCGAAACGTTTCAAGTCTCATATGTTTGCTCATATTCCGATCGAGAATTATAATTCGTTGCGAAGCTTTTCTGATGTAAGCAAAGCTCGAAAATAGATTTTCCTTTTCCATTGTCATGCTTGAGTCGGACGACGTGATTAATGGTAGAGCAAATTTGTTTCGGGAACCAGAAAAATATTTCAGGACATTGATTCAAATCGAAAGATAGCAGAGAAAAATTCTCATTCATATCATCATCCTATTCCATCATTCAATATTCTGATGTCAGACAAACTCTTGAGCATCGTCGTAAATCAGAGGGAAATAAATTGGCCGAGACTTGATCATTGAATGACCGAAAAAAAGCTTGCGTGGCTCGGTCGCCATTTACGTCAGAATTAAAGCTGCCACTCAGGACCCGAATCACATTAGACCGCACAAAATAAAAGACTGGCTTATGTCCGTAATCAATTAGAGCTCGGCACGATGGTCACGACTCTTAAAATAAGATATACAAACGAGCTGTTTGGAATTGCGTTCTCATCTGGCGATCGTCATAAAATTATCAATTAGATTTGCACAAAAAATAGATTTTCTAATTGTGTGACGTCGTTAAAACTTTCTCGCTGTTTCATTGCTCTGTCCCAATATTTATCCGGTTCAAGAGCTTTAAGTGCCGGAGGAGGAAAAAGTTTCAAGGACAGCTAAAGATGTTCAGCTCAATCCCACAAATTTCTTCTATCCACGATTCGAGAAAGAGCATGAATAAGCTTTTTGTTTTCATCTCAAATCGGAGCTTTCGAGGATAAAGATTTCCGCTCATAGCTTCGCCGCCCAACAACAAACTTTCATATCTCCGATAAGATGAAACTTTTTTCATATAAAATCAGAAAGAATCTGTTCGGCGGAATAATCCGTTCTGTTACTGGGAGGGGGAGACGCAAACTTTAATCTCAGATTCAGACTTTAATCTTCCTTCCGATATAAATTTTCATCAAGTCTCGTGAAGTTTTAATTCACTCGGCAACTCGTTCATAAATTACTTCAAAATTGTGAAGGAAATTGATGACAACAAATCGATCCACGTTGCGATCAGAAGCGAAGATTGATTGCGAAGAGACGTGCCATACAAACTTCCCCCATCGTAGCTTCGGATGCTTAGCTTCCCATTGTGAAAAATTGATTGAAATGTCACTTTTGAAAGCTTTCATCACAAAGCTTTTGTCAAAGCTTTTGTAGAACTAATCTTTATAATTCATTGTGAGCGCTTAGCTTTGTAATGTTACGAGAAGAAAAATCCATCGCGCTGCTTTGACACATCAGGGAGACGTTGTCCAAGTTTTTGACAATAAACGTCTTGACTCTCTCGGGACCTTTGAAATGAAATGTCCCACTTTGTAGAAAAGCAATTCAACTGATGCCTAGCGGTTCGAGCCTAACCCAACAAAATTCCATTTGCCATTTCCTAGAAGCTTGTCACGAGCTGCTCTTGCTTTGTTATTGGCAAGGTGGAGAGATTACTCAACACAACTTTTGCTGTCCTTGACAGTGATGAAAAAGCAATATCGTCCAACATGTTGAGTCATACGAGTTGTGCTCGACCTTTCGAAACAAAAAACTTTCGAACTCGTGCCACACAAAACCAAAAGCTTTAATTCTAATCCGACAAACTCTTCTCTGGCCTGTCGCCACATGTTTTAATAGAATCATAAAATGCAAATAGACTTAATGCGGGCGATAACAAACATTTATGCAAACACGAACTTCGCTCTGTTGGGACGCTTTTAATGCGTCGGCGGATGAACACATACATGTGAAACGGCTAGGAGCTTGCAAGAGTTTTTGTTTGACTTTCCGCAAGCTCTACAGTTGGAGACGAGACTCTTGACGCGAACAAAAGGCTCGTTTAGAAGGAAAACTCTCAAGTGTGCTTTATCTTAAATTCTGTCGCCGCTTCTTCTCTCCTCTTCTAGGTATTCCAATTGTCTACATTCTGGCTACAGTTCCTCCCTATCTCGTGTGGGACAATAGCTTGAAATTCCTCTCCTGGTGCCATATCCTTGGAGCTGTTTCACCTTGGGTGAGTTTGTTAAATTTCCACTTATTCAGATGAGCAACTTATTCTAAAAATGTTTATAATTTTGCCGAAAATAGTGTGGCAGCTTTGTCTATCACTTGTTCATGAACTTGGAGCGAGGCGAAACGTTTTACTACAGGCTGCTGCAGCTTGACATGTTCGGCATCTGGATGAGTCAATCGGTTGGTGAGTGGCAGCCTTTCATTTAAAACTTAATCTAACATAAAACAGGCAATTTGGGCTGAGATAATTCCTGGTTTACTGAACGACGTGTATTATGTTTCCATTTGAAAATTACTGTAATCCATATTGAGCTCACAGACGACTCCATACAAGCATCGCGCACACATGTCCGACACGATAGAGCTTTGGCAGACTAACTTGTCGGCAGACATCGTTTTACGAAATAAAAATTTAACGTTCGTCTGGAAATTTTATGCAAATTTCAAAGTTCCACCCACGCCAAATCTTCTCAAAAAGTTGTTCGCCGGAAAAAGTCGAAAGCTCAACTTCCTGACGTTAATTAATGTTTCTTAGCGATTCAATCTGAAACTTTCGATGTTTTAACTTCACAGGAGCTCTTCCATTTGTCACAGCGAGTGTGTTCTGCTTAGGAGGGATTCTGAAATGGTTCACAATCATTTCGTATGCTCTGCTTTGTATCTTGTGTCTGCAGAAAGCATTGACGGCTGGATCGCCATGGCAGCGCAGACTGTGCTTTGCTCTGCCTTTTCTGATGCGGGTGCTGTTGACAATATTGCGGATATCGAGATTCGGGGGCGGCAACCCTAACGCGATGGTACACGTCTTCTTACAGGTAAGCGACTTCGTTTGTTGTTCCCCTACGGGCCGCTTCGTTTCCGCTTGTGACTTCTAGGAAGTTCTATCTGAATCGTGCTGACGCAATCGTCAATTGGGGGCTGACGTGTTTTGCGGCACAACTTGTGCCGTGTATGTAAGGAGAAGGGGTTGACATTTGAATCAACAACATTACAACTCAATTGTGTTCCTAAACTCTTCGTTTTGAAGGCATCAACATAATAAAATTTTGATTTTTCCTTGAAAGTTTGATGAGAGGATAGCAACAAAGTCCATCGATTTGCTTTTTCACGCTTCGCCATCGCGTGATACAACCGCTGTAATCAATAGTTTGGTTGATTACCAAAAAGAACTGAGCTGAACCTCGTGAATATTTCATTTTCCGGGTCACGTTTCACTGTTCGATGATGCTCAATCGCCGAATTAATTAAGCATTGACAGTCAACCCGAATACGTTCGGTAGCGGACCAATAATCTGTTTACTTGTTCCAGTTCAGGCATAGCTGCTGCTTTTCAATTTGCAAGTCGAATGCACCAACAAAGCAGTAGCGAATAGCTTTAATGGGAGCAAGAGTCCCTAATTGCAGTCCATATAAAACTAGCTACACGATGTCTCGAAGCTTCTCTTCTATCGCTGCGAGGGTTTAACGATGCACATAATTTCACGAGCGCTCGTTCTGAATTGCAGTTTTATGAGCTGATGAAGCCTGTGCAGCAATTTTCGCGAATCGATAAACGAGTAAGCAAATATTATGAGAGAAAAGAAATTAATCGGATCATAACGAGCAACATAGACGAAGTTCAACATCGGAGTCAAGGTCTAGCTGAACACTCTCACGCAAAACTTATGCCGACAAAGTTTGCTCGACGCTATTTTCGTTCGCCATCGAAATCAATTTTCTCGACAAAAAAAATATGCAAACATCAAACAGAAATTTGTGTCATGAAATAAAGTTATTGTTGTGACGCGATACGGTTCAGATATTTTTACGATGGGGGAGAGAGAGGGGTAGAAGGTTTACAGGGGACTCGCTGTGTATTTTAGGGTAATGATGATGGTTTCAGCTCTTTCTCGTCGGGAAACGAGTAATTGAGACATAATTGGACGAGATGCTTTACGTGTTGATACAGCAGAGCTCGTTGATTGTTATCTCCGATTACAAACATTACTCTTGCTTTCCAGGATGGCGTTTCAGTGTTTGGAGGAGCGATTGGGGCAATGCACATTCCCGAAAAGTGGTTTCCTGGCTGCTTAGACTACTATCTGAACAGTCACAACATCATGCACATACTAGTCGTCGTGGCCGTTTATTCAATGCATCAGGTGAGAGCCAATTAAATATAACATGTCATCGGTTAATCAAAACACCTGCCCACAATCCATATCCTACGATGGAAGTTTTAATTGATGCGAGAAGGAAAAACCAATTAAAATAATTGACCCAATTTTCCGCTGCCGTAGAACAACAAAAGCATTTGTTATCGAAAACTTCTCGTTTCGCCTGAACAGGCTGTTTCGGCTTTTATTGATCGGTTGTGCAATATAATAGAAATTTTGCCAAGCTCACTCAAGGTTATACGTAGAATATTTGTGGCAAATTCATTTCCGAATCGTTCACGGAAAGCTTCAACGTGTTAGCACAAAGTAGCAATTGTAAAATTCTTTGCAATCCAAAAAACTCGAACAATCTTCCCGTGTCACTTTCAGACTTGAGCTTTACATTTCAAAGAGCTCGGAGCGCTTTCGCTCTGAATGAGAAACTCTTTCCTCGCCCCATTTCCTCCTTTGAATGCTAAACTAGTTTCCCAACTTTTTCCAAATATTTGTTCGGAACGTTTTTTGCGTCAGAAAACAATTTTTCAATTTCTAACTTTGAGCAAACAAGATATTACGGAATTTGTGAAAGTTTTTGTTTCCGAACTGGAAAGGAAAGTTCAATGCGATGTAAACTTTGGTCCCGACGAGACTTTTCGAGGGCTTGAAAAGTGTTTGAAGAGTAAAACCACGACGATAGTTTCATGCAAAGCTTCAAGCTGAATTTCGATTTGTGTCAAACGAGATCTGGAATGTTGAATCCAGTTTTATACTTGTTCAGGTAACAGCGTTTTAAATGGGCAGTAAACTGAATTTGCATTTGATTGCAGTGCTTTCAGCTGGAACTTCAATCCATTTGTAACATACGAACGCCAGCAACTTCTCCTTAAAAAATATTAGCCCTTTTTCATATATTTATATCAATTTAGTTCGGGCTGATTGCTTCCTTTTCGCGCTCATCGAATAAGACGGCATTAGAACTCATTTCGCAAGCCTATGAATGTTTGATAGCACATTCCACCGTGTTCTGAATTACAAGCAGCCAAGTGTGGCTTAGCGGAAAACTCAAACTCTTCTTCCTCTTCCATAAAACTCATGATTTGTTTGATGTTAATTTGAAATCCAACGTGATGGGAATAAAAACTTTTAAAACAAAAGCTTATAATCCTCCGTTTTTCTGGTTTTAGGCTACAGTGAGAGATTTGGAGTGGATGTGGACGATGTCGAATTCAAAGTGCGGCCTGTCGTCGAACCAAACGATCGACATCCCGTTGATAAATAACTTCACGTCCGACTCCCACTTGGAGCTATGATTCGTCAAGCGAGAACTTTTACATTTGTTCTCCAGCTTAGCGATCTAATGACTGTTACCGTTGGAGCAACGTTTATTCAAATATCTTACTAGGTTTCTGGCTTCAAATTGATCAGATCAAGAGCGGCTCATAGGAAACAAACCAAAAGAAAATCGCACATCCTTAGGAGACTCTTGTGACACCTTTGTTGATCATCGACCATAAAATTTTCTGTTCATCGCGGAGTTGACGCCGCAAACGAAATTTGATTCGGAAGAGAAAGAAAAATATAAAGGACTGATTATAGTTAGGAGATTGATTGTGTCCGAATCAGAGTTCAGAATGTTAGATCAATCATCTTGTGCTTTCGGCATTCGTTTTGCTAATTCTTCACATGCGTAGTTATCGTCAATTATTTAAACGAATTTCCGGAGCGAGATTCTTGGAACGAAAGCCACAGAGAAAATTATATTTTTGTGTTCATCTTCAAACTGTACCTTCCTAGATTGTTGATAAGTTAAATGTGATGAAAAATTCAAATCACGAAGGTTCATTATAAAGAATTTGCGGCGCCTTTCATGAATAATGTTTGGATAAGTGTCTGGTCAACAAAATATTTTCCGGGTGAAATGAAAAGTTTTCAGACACTTCGAGCAAGTTCAGTGGATTGGCATTCTTGATTGAAGGTGACTCGGGGGACCGTTCGTAAATTGAGTGACAAGTGAGCCTGACAAAAGTCACGATGAACTTTTCATTTACATAATTAATAAAATATGCAAAGCACCGAGATTAATGCTCAAATAATTTGCGAACGGCCTCCACGACAACTGAAAAGTGCTTTAAGTTAATTCAAAAGATTTGGCCTAAGCTAAGTTTTATCACTAAGATATATCATGAGTTCGTCGCGTTCGCTAGGGTTAATGCTTCTTCTAGATCCTCGATATTATCAACCTTTGAAGATTTTAAAAACAAGAATCAAGCAATAATTCAACAAATGTCGACAGCAATGCTGTCATAGCATATTTAACGATTTGGCGGAACGAGAACTTAAAATTCTCGCATATAAAAATCTACGGAAAATGAAATGAGTTTCGGTTCTCTTTGATTTCCAACGAATTTGGATGGAACAAAAAATTAAATAGAAAGTTTAACCGATGAGTTAAATTTGTGATATTAAAAAGGTAACGACGAACTATTGTTTACTGAGTGTCTGTAGGCTAGTCAAATGTGATGGAAAGTTTGTTACGCTCTCTCGAAAGGTGGACGAGAGGCGATTGATGAGAATGATCTCAGCATAAACCCCGAATATTAACAACAATTAGTAGAACTTTTGAGGAGAATAAGAAATTCTCGACGCAGTATTAAATTAGAAACTTAAAAAGAAAACTTTTGGGCTCTCCCAATTAGCAAAGCTAAAGACAAATTTGAAATAAAAGACACGAGAATTGATTTTAATCGCGATTTCAAAGAAAACATTTTAACTCATTAGTTTCAAACATCCCACATCATAAAGGCGATGGAAATTATTTTTCTCAAATCTCAATTAAAAACTTTCTTGATCCTGACAACAAAAATGAATTAAAATTTTAAACAACAAATGTGTCTCAAAGGCTTTTATTCAAATGCTATTTTCAGATATGCTAAATAGCAGGGGGTGGGAACAATTCGTGGTTTGGAATGGTAAGTAGGCAAAGAGGCTGCGATCAGATAGCTTTCACATATGGATAGAGCTCGAGTCAAACAGCTCGCTTTAGATCATTGGGATTCCTCTAGATTGAATATCTAAATCAAAACTTGTAAATCAGACCGATAAAATCGAACCGTTTGATTATACATAAGGTCATACATTGAGTGTCAAACGATTTCATTTGACGGCTTCAATATCAATTAAAAAAAAAAAAATTAATTGCAATTTGAAGCCACGCTGCCTGAAGCATTTCAAATAATTATGATCGGTGATGTTTTTTATTAGACCAGATTATTTTAAATAGAATCAGCGGAATATGTGGGGAAATACGAACAATTTCATTTTAGCAATTTCACTGTCACGGTAATTTCCAGGCCAGATTGCAATTCTCTACGTAAGTCGTTAAACGCTGATTGCCAACTCGATTATTGCTGACGATTCCAATCGTGAAAAATTTATTGCAACCTGCGGACTCGTCGCGTTTGCTTTTCCAAGCGAGTGCTGATTCAATAAATTTATTTCAGAACACACTTTTAGTACAGTCACGAGTCGAAGTCGGCACGAACTCATTTCATCATCGGGCGAAAAACAGAAGAGAATAAATAGGCGAGTCGAGCGAGGAAAAATTCAGTTGCTTTCTCGATCCCAACGACGAAGTTTCTCGCACTGAGGTGTTCTCAGTAAGTATGCAGCCGGAAATCTGAAGCCAGGCTCGCAAAGCCGGTATCGCCGATGACTTTGAGGCGATAACTCGAAGCGAAAGTCATAAGTCAAACGTGAACAACGTCAGCAAAGTCAGAAAGTCGCAAAACAGAAGAAGCAGCGGACACAGCAAACGATGAATCACCGACGAGTCACTCTCGCAGCGAAAATCATTTCGTTAAATGAAGAAATCGTTCGACCTAAAACGACCGGTCTGAAGAGAAACTACTGCGAGATGAACCCCTAGATGACGAGAGGTAAATGGATTCAAGTGTGTACCAGCGCTCAACAACTGCGGCGACGAATACGACACGTTGTGAACGTGGCAGCGGAACGCGCCGGGTCCGGGCAGACCCACCAAAAGTGTCCACGAGATGGAATTCCCCAACAGCAGCGAGACGCGCTAGAGAATTTTGTTTCAAAAGAAGTCGTGAGACGAAACTTGCCACGCCTGACGGACCGAGAGGATTTCAACAGAAAAATTCACCAAGAGGGTTCAACGTGAGTTCGACGGACGAAGTCAGCAAGGCTAAAGGACCAACGTGGCCGGCTTTCAACCGACGGTGATTGTGCTACGACCAAACAAACGACAAAAAAAGTCTTATCTGTCTACCTGATCGATTCGACGACAAAAAATGGTTCAGCACAACGGCGACGTGTACAAAGTCTCTCAACACAGCGACGAGGCGCGCTGAGGCTTTGTCAAACATGGCGCTTCGTTTTCTTCTGCAATGGAAAGGAGAAAGGTCACCCGAAGTAGTCTTACGCCGCTCCAAGCTATCCCTTCCCGAAAGCTGCTTGATCAAGAAGTAACGACCTGTTGCTTCGATCGTAGACGGACGGAACATAATGGAGTGTTCATTTCAAAAAGTATCGATTTTGCTGTGTGCGGCTACCCAGCCGCCACAAACCCCGCGATTTTATCGCAAATGATTCGAAGATTTCATTATCTTCAACCAAACGAGAGGCATTTTAGCCAAAGCAGTCCGCTTGACTTTAAAAGCACACGTCACGCTAGACGCTAAAAAGCAGAATCAACTTGTTGCTTCAACTGCAATCAACGTCCAACATCGTCACCAATGGCTCCTGCTACTCCACCTAATTGAGGGAAGCAACAAGTAACATCCAGTTGATTGCGACGTCTTGACAGCAATTACCATTCATCGAGAAGGAGCCAACACTGTCGACGTCGGGGCAAGCAGCCAACTTGGACACAATATTTAGAGAGAAAGAGACATCGACGGTTTGCATTGTAAAGCTTGTGAAGAAGGCCAATAAATATTGATCTTGGCTGCGCTGCCTCAAAAATAATTCATGTCTTGTTGCATCTAATTAATTGCTTTCATGCCAGGCCGGCCGATCTGCCAAAACGAAACGCTTGCTCGAAAAATATTTTCCCTTTATTTTCAGTTCGTGAGTGACTCAGTCGAGAGAAAATCCGGGAGGCAATTTATGTTCATTCACATCTTCATGCACACAAGACTTGATTATTGTTCGTTATTAGGTTTTTCAGCTTAGTCATCGACTTGAAAATCGTCGGCGGCAACGTGCTGGCGCAAATGTTCTCCGAGAGATTTAGCGTCGAAATCACGTATAACGAGTTGAAGGTGTCAGGGTGAATCTCCGAGATAGAATTATGTTGCAGGTTGAGCTCTTGTAAGTTGATTTGACGTTGGAAGATTTCAGCTTGCAGCTCGCTCAGCTCGTTGTTTTTGAGGTTCAAGATCTTTAGATTCACCAGAGCCTTGAACGATTCGTCGCTGATGTTACGCAATCGATTGTCCGACAGGTCTAAGTGTGTGAGCTTCATGAGATTTTGAAATAGATCCGTCGGAAAGTTTGTGAGTTTATTGTCCTCCAACTGAAGAACTCGGAGACACTTTAGATTTATCATCGCGTGTGGGTGCACCACGAAAATGTTGTTGTGACTCAAATTTAATTCTTCTAAGCACGACTGATGCTGAAACATGCGCTGGCAAATTATTCCGATTTTGTTCTCTTTTAACGAAAGGAACTTGAGCTGCTTTAGTGGCCGAAACGTTTCCCAGTGCAAGTCTTTAATCTGGTTGTTCGACAGGTTCAAGGTTTCGAGGTTTCCCGGCCCAACAAACGCGTCCTTGTCGATATTCGTGAGTTGATTGTTTTCTATCGATACGGTCATGAGAATCATCGACTTTCTGAATAGTTTCGGGGGCAGCGCCGTCAGCTGGTTGTTGTTCAAGTTCACGTATTTTAGCTGGGTAAAGTTGGATAGAACATCGGACGAAAGCTCCATCAGGCCCGCATTTTCAAGATTGATTAAAGTCAGATATTGGAATCGTTGAATAATGTCGCTTGGAATGGTTTTGAATTGGAAGTCCTGCTTGATGTGCAGATACTTTATGTTCTCCTCTCTGACGTTCTTCGTATTGATGATGACGAGCTCCGTCCCGATAGAAATCTTGCACGAGTCGCCAAATTTCGCGTGACCGTAATACCTTTAGGAATTGGAAATGAAGGAAACTAAATTTAAAACAAATAATAAAAGGAAAGCTTATCGAAGCGGCAGGCAAATCGCTATTGCTCATTCTAAGCCTTTAAATAATCGTCTGACCCTCTAGCACTTCGAGCGATTTCGTGCATTCCGTCACGTGAACTTTTGTAGCAATTAACAAGCTAAAATCCGACGCACTTTGTTGGCCGATTCACGTCACGGAAGTTTCCATCAAGTTATTAATACAGCGCATTAAACTCACCAGTAAGTAACACGATATCCCTTCAAGTCTTTCATGTTTCGAAACACTTGATTCACGCAAATATTGTTAGTTGCGTCGAGCTGCTTAAGATTCACGAGTACGTCCTTGAAGTCCTCGTCGATGTATTGAATCCTGTTGTTTGTAACATGTAAGTATTTTAAATGGAGCAGGCATTTGAAGCTTAAGGCGTCAAGTTTTATAAGTTCGTTGTTTTCCAAGTTGAGCGCTTCGAGTTTGACGAGAGGCTTGAGAACCTCATGCGAGAATTCTGATATGTGATTGTCGCTGAGAACAAGATCTTTTAGTTCGACCAACGATTCGAAGGCTTCATCGGGAATCCAGTAAATGTCGTTGTTACGCAGGTCGAGTTTCTTAAGTTGCTTCATCGCTATAAACAGCTCTGGCTGGATTTTATTGATGTGGTTTTCTGCCAGCTCAAGCGACACTAAATCCTGCAAGTTCTTGAATGCTCCTTCCGGTATTTCTTCTAAAATATTCGCGCTCAAATCCAAATGTGTTAGGTTCGTCAGCGCATAGAACGCTTCAGGATGAATCTTTCTGATTCTGTTGTCGTTAAGTAGCAACTTTTTTAACCGAGTAGTCATTTCAAACGTCCCAGCTTTGATCTTTGTCAGATGGTTGTTGGCAATATCGAACTCTTCAAGTTGCATCAACGTTCTGAACTGTTTCGGATGAAGATCACCGATCTCGTTTTCATGCATCACCAATCGCTTCAGCGTGTTCGTTAGCAGGAAAAGATTCTCGGGCAGGTGCGAGATCGCATTGATGGAAAGGTTCATAGTTTTGATACAGCCAAGACCTTTGAACGCACCTGAAAATGAAGTGGAAATAAAATGAAAATTGTTAATACTGATAATATATGTTTGATTGTAAAGTAATCGTTTTTATAGTGAGCTGAGTGGGAGATTGCGACCGTTGAAATCTTTGAACTCACCGGGATGGATCTGACAGATCTTGTTCGACTGCATGCTGAGCTCTCGCAGCTTTTCCTGCTGACGAAACAACTCAGCCGGGATTCCGACTATTTCATTGTTGTTTAAATACAAAATTTGGAGGTTTGCCAAGGTGCTGAAGGCCAGTGGATGAATTTTCGTTAAAAAATTCTTCGATAGATTCAAACTTTCCAATGCGGTATTTGTCTGTAACAGCGTAACTGGAACCATCGTTAACTGATTATCCTCCAGATCAAGCAGTTTTAGTCGCGTCAAGTACTTGAAGGCGTTCGGATGAAGCTTGAAGATCTTGTTAAGATTCATGTGAAGTTTACTCAAGCTCGTAAGATTTCTAAACAGATCGCTACCGATAGTGTAAATGCTGTTCGACTCCAACGCCAGAACTTCGAGCTGCGATAAATGTTTAAATGTGTTGGGATGGAACTCTGTCATCGAGTTCTTCCGAAGGCTGAGCCGCTTCAAATTCTCCAGTCCTACGAACGCGTTCTCATCTATCTCCATGATGAGATTATTCGTTAGAGAAATATCGACGAGATTTTCGCAATCTTTAAATAAACGTCTCGGCAACTTCCGCAGCTTGTTGCAGCTCAGATCGAGATATTTCAGTTGAACCAGATTCTTGAAATGTCGATAAGTGACGGTGCTAAGGCCGACGTTGATCAAGTTCAACGTCTGTACGTTGATGAACTTGTCGAGAGAATCACCAGGAAGCGAGTGAATTTTCTGCTGCCCCGCAAAAAGGAACTCGACCTGCTGCCGCTTCAGGTCGTTTGAGTTTGCTGCTTTCTCCTTCTGGTCGTCATCGTCTGCCTTACGTAGCGATATTTCGCAGCATATTCCATGTGCCGTCGACGTGTACACTCGGAACGACAATCTGAAAGTGACACGTGAGTGAAGTCGCCTTGATCGTTACACCAAAAATCACTCACTTAGTGGGAGCCGCCGTTTTGTTATCCATTAAGGCCAAAAGTCGTTTTCTTCTTCTTTCTTTTCACTCGCGATCCGCGCGACTATTCATGACCATTCAACACTCGCGACGTCGGGATGAGACTGAATCGTTTTTTTTTTTTTTTCAGAGAAACAATTTTTTGCGAAGTGTGATAAGAATAACACATTGACACTTGGATTGGGCAGCTCGCCAGAATTGATTTTACCCAGCACTTTGATCACTGCTTTAGCTTAGCGCGGGTTTACTGAACTTGATTCGAGTGGAGTTAGGTTCGCTGGTGCCGACAGCTGACTCGCTCCGTCGAGCAGCCCGTTTGTGAATGAGTTCACGACCACCACACAACTGAGCACGAGAAATATTTTCAAACAGTTTTTGTTTCAATGCTAAATATCGTCCGCAGCGACGATGTCGAAACGTTCGTGAAAATCGTTAGAGGCTCTCTCTGAAAATTGTTTTCGTTCGATCGGGAGAAATCGAGCAACTTACTATAATTTATTAACGCGATGAAAAGGCTTTGAAAGATCTCGCAGCAATGACCCAAATGTGGATCAGCAGGCGATCGAAATTTATTTTCCTGCGTCTGGTCGAGACGAAAATATCAAGAAATTGTTCCGCACAATTTTCTCTCTTCGCTCTCTGGCGCTAAGATTAATTGCGGCGCGATCATTGTGAATGAAAATTGTTCTTTGATGAAAATCTTGCAGTTTTATTAAAATGTTTTTCGCCCCCGCGAAACCCGCAGCATGAGATTTTTACAAGGAATTTGTCACGAAATTTATCGCTCGGATTCCTTCGCCGTCGCGGGCGGAAGTTATGACTCGTCAACTGGATGAGTGTCTTGATCGAGTCTGGCGATATATAGAAGATAGAGATGTGTAGATAGAAGAATTTATTTTCTTTCTGCTCGTAAAAATGTGAAAACTCGCGAATAATTTCAAGCGGAAATCAGAAGCAAAGAAAATCGTTAAACGATTCACTCTCGATGTGGAAAATTAATTTTCACGCTGCTCGCCGAGCTGATTAATGAAGTTCCCTCTTTGTGTGTGCTGCTATCAGGATTGCGAAGAAATCTCAAAGCAGATGCCAATTTGAGGTTGAACAATATCTTTCTTTATTCGTTTCTTATTCAAATTTTGTTATTTTTAAATATTTTTTTTGAGGGAAATAATTCAAAACCAAATATCTTTCATGTCAAGTCATTTCCGGCCTGCAAGCGTCGGATTTTCTTCACAATTATTTTCGGAAGTATTTAACAAGCAAAATCGGATTGAAGTCATCTCCAGCAAGTTAAAGTGAATCTAAGGATATCTAACAAATTATGAAGAAAAGTAAAAATTTGGAAGTCTTAAAACTCATGAAAATTCAGGCGGAAATGCAATAAAAGTGCAATTCGATGCCACAATAGCAATACATGCAAAAAAGTTGTGTCGAGATGAGACGCTCAATGAGCTTTCTTATTCTTTCGCATCAAACTGACCAATGCCTTCTGTCTGAGCTTCTTTTCCAAGTCCTCGTTAACGTTGTATTCCTCCTCAGACGCTGAAGACTTGTCGCGACTGACCGAGCGATCCTTCTTCTTCGACTTCTTGCTGCTCTTCTTATGTTTCTTCAACTTGCTGCGCTTTTTCTTTTTCTCAGAATCATCGGACACAGAGCCATCGCGATTCTTTTTCTTGCGCTTTTTAGACGTTGCGCTGTCAACGTCGCTGTCGTCTTGCACGAGACGTTTGCGAGATTCCATCTCATCGCCTTTCTTTTTATCAACTTTGCGCGAGACTTTCTTTGTCACCTCAGCCTTTATCTGAATTTTCTCTCGCTCGACGCTGCTGTTACGCTTTGACTTTGAAAGTGTAACTTCATCTTCGCTGCTGTCTGAATCGTTGCGCTTCAAGTTATCCTTCTTTGCGCCTTTCTGAGCGGGTTTTTGTTGGACTTCCACCTTTGCGACTGGAACGTAATCCTTTCTTTCGTGTGGTTTGAGGAATGGTGAAGGAGTGCGTGAGGGAGTCGACGATGAGCTGATCGAGATCTTAGCTTCGCGGGATTCTTGTGGTTTGCCTCGCACAGTTTCTCTGAACGATATTTTCTGTTCTGTTATCTTGACTTGATACTCTCGCTTCTTCTCGTAGTCGCCTCCATTGTTGGTGCGCTGCTTTGGCTTCTGGTCTTTCTCACAGTCGACGGATTTCTTCGCTTTGTCCTCAGCCTTCTTCGGCTGCTCTTTTTCGTCTACTCTAATCTTTTCACGAGCCTTTTCACGTGAAAGCTCTGGCTCGCGAGCTTTTTCATTGGCCCGAATGTTCTTATCATTTCTGCGAGGGCTTGGATCCTCTTTCTGGCGATTGTTACGAGGGGAACGATTGCGGTTGATTCGCGGAGATCTCGAATACCGTCGCTGCGATTTTGAGCGTGACCGAGATCTAGAACTGATGTAAACCTTAGATTCGAGTAACTTAAAATTATGCTGTTGTTCTCACCGTTTCTTAAAAGCTTTGATTGATCTGCTTCGTCGACGGTTTCTCGGAGACCTCGAGCGGTTCCTACAAAACAATTTATTTAGTAGAGACTTGATTGAAGATGTCGAACTCATACCTTTTCCTTGATAATGATCTCGATTGCTGGCGACGTGAGCGTGACCTGGAACGTCGACGCTTCAAATCTTTCTTATCATCACGGCGGCTTCGTTCTCTAACACGACTCCCTTCGTCCGAATCAGTCTCAGAGTCTTTTTTAGAACGGTATTGACGCTTCTTCTGCACGACGGCAGGTTTCTTATTTATCTCTTCTCGTCGGGAGTTGTGATCGCTAGATGAATCGCTGCTACTGCTGCTGCTCGAGCTAGCTCGCTTCTTTTTCACTGGCGTTGGGTCTGGCGTTGGCGATTTCTTCTTCATTGAACTGGAAGAATTTTTAATTAGAATGTAATGAACATAGCAATCGAACGAGCTTACCCTGATCTTGAGCGAGATCCACCTGGTTTCTTATTCGCCATGTTCAGAAGCTTCGACTGTAATTTTGATAAACTAGGTTTATCCTCTTTTGAAGCCGATCTTGCTTTCTTATCGCGACTTGTTGAAATGGAGCTGTTTTTCCGCTGAGCTGAGCTTTTGTCTCTTCCTCGTGACGACGAACGGTCTCTGCGAAACGGCGAGCGTTTGTCTTTACCTCGTGATGCTGATCGATCTTTGCGTACTGCTGAACGTCTATCTTTGTTTCTTGATGTCGATCGGTCTTTGCGGATGGATGAGCGCTTATCTATGCCTCGTGATGAAGAGCGGTCTCGGCGAACAGGAGAGCGCTTGTCTCTTCCTCGTGAGATTGATCGATCTTTGCGGACTGGCGATCTCTTGGAACGGCTACTATCACGTCTCGGTGGTGACTTTCGGGATCTGTTTCTTGAGGAAGATCGATTTCTTTTTGCTGGTGAGCGCTTGTCTCTGCCTCTCGATACTGAGCGATCCCGACGCTGCGGAGAAGATTTCCTCGCGCGATTGTTTTCACTGCGTTGCGGTGACTTTCGGGATTTCCTGTCCCTCGAACGGTTGCGTCGATCTTTAGAACGGCTTCGCTTATCTCTCGAGCGACTTCGTCTGTCTCTTATCGGTTTTATGTTGTCGTTGGAACGAGCTCGCGATCGACGAACTGGCTTTGAGTTCTCTTCCTTCGATTTTTCCTTCGCTTCGTTCTTCAACTGATCGCGTCTCTCTTTGATTTCGATTGCTTTCTTCAATGCTTCTTCTGGGGGCTTGATTGTTGGGACTGGATCGCGTTCTCTTGAAGTGCTGCGCTTTATTGGACTCGTCGAGCGTTTGCTGTCTCGCAAGTCGTTTCTTTTTCTGATCTCGTCTTTCTTGAGCTCAATAAGCTCAGCGGGTATCCCAGTATCTGAATCTTGTGCCGACAGCAACAACGCCCACAGCTCTTCCATGAAAATCTTTGCGTTCTTTCCATTGAGGAAGCCGGTGAGGTAAATCCTGAGAAGCAACGAGGTTAATGGAGCTCTGGGCGGCTCTGGAATTGTGCAAACTTACTGCATTTTCTTGGCATTCGGGAACTTTTCCTCTTCAAGCTGATTCACGACATACTCTTCGATTACATCGTCTTCCAGCTTCAAGAGCTGTGTGATTTTAGCGCTGATCCATGGCCGTAGGACATCCAGTTTGACTTTTGACATATCGACTTTCTTGCTGAGAACATCGGCGAACTTCATTTCCTTCAGAAGCTTCAAATCCTTGTCGCTAAACCGCGTATCTTGGCTGAGATTTGTACCCTGCAAAGGAAAAGTCGGTGAGCTAAAGCAAATCTGGGAATTCATGAATCAAGTTCACATTCATAGGTCGACGGAAACAGCAAACGTTAGCAAGCTGTGAGAGCCGATAGGAAATGCGGTGTTTATCAATGAAAAACTTGATCGAAAAGTTTGTGAAAAATCGATAACCAATGCCGCGTCGATAAATTCGGTTTTCAGCTTCCAAAACCACTTCCAACTAAGCGCTAACCAGTTGTACTTACGGAGAACATCATCTTGAACCGCTTATGTGGTTTACTATTCTTATTATCGATTAAACGACTCGCTGTTTTACAAAATCTTCGCCGATTGAGCGGTTCAGATGGCGCTGTGTAATTAACACATTGAACGATGGCTAGTATATTTCCCGGGTAAGTGAGTTCATATATTAGAACCGGTAAGCAAGTATTTTAATTAGACGGAGAATGATTTGTAGACTAAAAATTTTGGTACATTAGATCTTACCGATGTGAACCTGCAATACAATTTTAACGACAAAAAGAAACGCTTTGTCTATTCGCATCATTGCACATAGAAAATTATAATAGTTTGATTCGCCAATGTTGATTGGTTAAACCTTTGAGAAAATTTCTATTTAATTTCGATGATGTTTGTGCAGTTATTTAAGCAAGTCGCCGTCAGGAATGTCAGCGCAAGAATTCACACGACAGCTGTCAACAGTTTATTCTGGGAGCGAGAGAAGAAATCGGGCTACGGAAAAAAGTATCCGGTGATTCCAAGTAAGGCGATGATTCTGGATGGACTGCAGGAGCTGAAGAAGGAGATAAGCTTATGGAAGGAGGAAGTAAAGGAGAAGTTTGAAGGCGATCCAATCATGTGCTATCGTCCCGGAGAAACTGATATCGCCTGGAAGTTCTCAGGTTTGTTACGTGATAAGTCTGCTGGCGCTGAAATTGAAGAAAATCTTTTTAGATCAAAAGGACTTCGATCGATGGGTGGCAACAGCTGACAGCGATCACAACCAAGGAACCAGCGTTGTGGTACTAGAAAAGAGCCAAGCTGGTCACGGTCTGTTCAGAGGAAACCTCACTGTTGATGTGCCTAAAGACGGTCGAATCAAGCGATCGGGTTACGGCAACATAAAAAGCCATCGAGCTAGGAAGTCATTCAAACGAGAAACCTATCTTGACTGGACGAACTATAACACTTTAGTTCTGAAGGTTCGCGGCGACGGACGACCTTACCTAATAAACATAGCATGCGAGGGATATTTCGACAACAGCTGGAACGACGTTTATCACTACGTTCTCTTCACTCGAGGCGGACCACATTGGCAAACTACCAGGATTCCCTTCTCCAAGTTCTTCCTAGCATCCAAAGGTCGAGTTCAAGACAAACAATATCCAATACCTCTCAACAAAATAACGAGTTTGGGCCTCTCAGTCTCAGCGCGTGGCGGTTTCGTCGGCGAGTTTAGTCTTGAGCTTGACTACATTGGGCTGGAATACGATCCTTACGACACCGAAGAGTTTGCTTATGAAATGTACAAACAAGACAAATATATCGTCGCAACTTAGGTCACAAGTTCTTGGCCAGGCGAAATAAATTTAAAAAGTGAATTAGCGAGAGTAATTTTCTAATTTCGCTGAGCGTCCGCGACCTTTAAGAAAATGTAGGTTTGATTGGATCGAGGATTGTCTGTTGATTGAGTGAATGATGCAAGCTGTGTGATGAGCTCAAACGGCTATAAAATTGTCAGCTTCGAGATTGAAAGCTCAGTCGACTTGTAAAGCTCGCAGTGATAACGAGCTAGTGAAATGTTTGGGTTCAAAGTGTTGTGCGTTTTGCTTCTGGTGAATTTCTCCGATGCCGCAATGTTAACGCTGAAAGGAATCGAGAAATACAACCGTGAAATTTTTCACTGTAAAATATCTAATGAAGAATTGACTGATGAGTCTCCTGTGGCATTCAGCGTAGCTGATAACAGCGTTGGTTTCAACTTGCACGAAGATAAATACGACGTGACATTGCTCAGCATCATTGACACGAAGCTGAATCGAGTGCCCAAAGAAATATTTCAAACGTTTTATGATCTCAAAACACTCACACTAGAGAACACAGAGTTGGAATCGTGGAAGCGAGAATATCTGGAAGGAGCTAAAGCTTTGTCCAGCTTGCAAATTATCAAAAGTTCTATCACCTATTTCCCATCGGACGCATTCGCTGAGGCGCCAGGGCTCAGTGAATTGGCAATCATCAACAGTAAGATGGCCACAATCAACCCGGATATGTTTTCCACTCTTCCGAAGCTTGAAACCCTTGAACTTGGATATCACGACTTTTATCTGCCAGCCGACGCTTTCGACTCTCTAGCCAAAACTCTTCATTATCTGGATCTTCGATTGGTTCGGTTAACAAAAATTCCCGACGGAATGTTTAAAAAACTTGTCGCATTACGCAAACTTGTTTTAATCAAAAATAAACTGCCTTCAGTTCTCGACACATCGCTAGTTTTTCCTGAAAAGCTGCACAAGGTTTATGTTGGTAAGTGCAATTTAGTTTAATTTTAAACTGATCTAAACACTTTGATGGACGTTGCAGATAGCTACATCACAGTCGTGGGCGCTCCAGAATCGTTGGTGGTTAAGAATTCAAGCCCAGACATCGGAGGAGAGGAAATCGATTAGGAAACTCTAACAATGACACTCGAACTTGGCTTTATTAAATTATCTGAATCGCAATCAAGAAAACGTTAATGCATTTGAATATATCGACAACGAAATTTTACAGACTAGTTCGATCGTTTCGCCTGCATGCTCAAGATTATTGTCAACTGAGAGGGATTGCTGCAACGGTTGCGCTTGGTTAGATTTTCATGCGAGCTCAGTTTGTGTGTCCACGAAGCAACAATCCAGATTCTCATTACTTTGGGATCTCTACAGTTGTCTAACGGCTCCATTATTATGCAGCAAATTCTACTTCAACAACTAAAGCACTCAGCTAACTACTCAGCTCACGTTCCTTCAATCACTGAAAATAATCCAATTCGTCTATCAACTTAATCAACTAGAGGCTGAATCTACCTAGCTTGACAATCTTCCGCCGATTGAATCTCGACAAGAAAATCATAAGCGAGCAAGACAAGAAAGAAAATGTTTCACGTCTCGACGACAGCCAATCGTAGCGCGAGGGTTTTTCTTGTTCTCTCGTTCTACCCAATCCGACTGCGAAGGAAGTCGCTGTGCTTCTTATACCCACGGGAAAACTATCGTCGCTCTTCCCATCGCTCTCTTTCGCCCCTGGGACGCTTCACGCTTTTTTCCTTCTTTACTTCTGCTAAGCACCCAATTTGTGGTGGCTTCATTTATTGTTGAACGGAAAAATTGTCTGCAATTAAATTATAACGATTTCATACGTCATCGTGAAACGAAGTAAATCACTCACGCGTCTCGGGCTCAAGATTTTCTTTCTCTCTTCGTGATCGAGGTTTAATATCGTTTTAAGAGCTCGCCCGGATCGGATGTGTTTTTTATCGCTCGCTACCTAGCGCCGAGAGTGTTACATTCGAAGAGGATTATTAGTGATTCAGAGTGTCGAGTGACGAGATGGATTTCACGGAATCAAAGTTGTCCACGACTCCGTTCTCAATTAACGACATTCTCACCAGCAATAATCAGCAGAGTTTGTCGAAGAAATTGAAGCAATTTTGCCGCTTTCGTCGGAGCTCATTGGATTGTTTTATTGTGTCGAAAGACGATCAACCGTCAAGCATGAACGACAGTGATAAAAATTATCTCCAGTTGTTCAACAACAATAACAACCCGCTGGATATGCGATGTCGCCATAGTGATCTAAACGTTTCAGGTAATTGGCTAAGTGTTGATATTTCCGATTGTGCATCAAGTTTTCCTGTTGGCAATTAGCGTAATGACTTTGTGATGGGTCGCGTGGGCGCAAAAATAAATAGTTTCAAGTCGGGCCATATAAGTTTCGTGTGAGAGGCACGTGTGATCCTTTGTGTCTCCGTAATAACCGGTTCCATAGTATCACCTGGCACGGAGAAGTTTGCCGTCTTTTAAAATCGTCCGTGACATCAAAGTTATGCATGAATTAAAAGGAAAATAAATTCTACTCGTTCAGATTGTGAAAGCCCACCCGGAAATCTCCCAGCAAACTATCAAATGGGTGGAAAGCAGGCGGATGATGGGACGTGTAATCGGAAGAAGCGAAGTCGAGCGGCATTTAGTCACGCTCAGGTCTTCGAGCTGGAGAGGCGATTCTCGGTACAGCGATATCTCTCAGGTCCTGAGCGGACGGAGTTGGCAAAGTCGCTACGACTGACAGAGACCCAGATCAAAATCTGGTTCCAAGTAAGTTTTGACGCTAGAGGAATCTTGCAATATTTTACAACTTTTAAATCAATCAGAATCGCCGATATAAAACCAAACGGAAACAGATCCAACAACACGAAGCTGCACTGATTGCTGCATCCAAAAGAGTCGTTCCTGTCCAAGTCCTTGTTCGAGACGATGGAAGCTACTGCCGGATGATGAACTCCGGTCCGACTGCTGGTTATTCCCCGAACGCGATCGATCCAGCGTTGTTCAATAAGCTCAACTTATCAGACATTTATCGTCAGCAGGTAAGAGAAATTTAATATTTAAAGTCAAACTCATCTTCAATTGAATTCTCGTCCACAGTTCCAAATGGCTTACGGGCTTCATCCGCAGCTTTATCCTTATTTGTACGCTCCGAAGAACCCGCTGACAATTTCCTCAAGCTATGAGCACAGCGACCACGTCACAGCACTCAGACACAAGGCTAATAAAGCGAACGAAGAAGCGAACGAGAAAGTCAACCACGACGAGACTTCGAGTGCAAAAGGAGACGACGACAGTCCGATGGACGAGAATGAAAATGTGGAAATCGATTAAGAAAGTTTTCTTCGTGTCAATGAATGTTCAAATGTTTAAAAATAAAATGAAGTTGTAAAGGAAATTCGCGTGCATTCGTCCGAGAATAAACCACTCAAGAGCAAATTAATGAGATTCTGCAATTAATCGAAAGCTCGCCGAGTTCGTTTCCAGATCGCCCAAGCAAGAAAAATCAAAGTTGTATGTATGTTTTTAAATGAAATCTCAGCAATTATCAAATCGGTGGCATAAATTTAGAAGCAATCAAAACTGAAAATTGATGAATGATGGGGAAATGATCCAATTTCGCAAGAAATCTACTCATCTCTTAATTGCTGGCGAAGCGCGCGCGGCAGCGAAATCTCATAAATTTCATCGAATGGAGAGGCACAGAATTCCCATCCGTAATCTAAACGATAATAGATTGCCCACTCAGGATCCATTAACTAATTAAAATGGTTAAGTGTTTAACAAGATAAAGACGCTGTTGATAAACTTTGTTGTGCGTTTGTGTGAATATTTATCTCGCCGAGGAATGCCATCAGGTTCTAGGGCACCACTTGAGACCTGCTCGAGTCAAAACAACACCGAAAATGTTTTCTGTCATCGACGGCAATTCACTAACTCAATCGTCACCAACATCTCGAATTACTTACAAGCAAACATGAGTGACCTTTAGTGGGAAAGAATTTAAAGTTCCCTCCGGCTTCTTAAACAGTGATAATTGAACTTGTTTGAGTTCGGATCCACTTGAGCCGTTGTGCGATTACAAGTTGAACGAAACTATAATTATGGAATTGAATTATTCAGCGCTGCTCAATCCAGATTACAGAAAACTCTCGAGCTCGAGATTTCCAACAGTAAAAGAGTTTATGAGTGCACAAGTTCATAAAGAGTCGCAGACATTGTTAGGAAAACAAATTATCACGAGCGAGTGACTTCTGTGATATAAACAAACCATTAAGACTTGGAGATCCTCTAATCACTCGACTCATAAACAAAAGTCTCACATAACTCAGAGAAAATCAAGTTCGGCCCATAAAACTCATCGAGACACAAACGATAACGAAGCAGCTCGGCTCTCAGCAGACAGTGCACACATGAAAATCAATTGGGCCTCTGAAATATGACTCCAAGTTTATTGTGAGTGCGAGACTAAAGTATTGAGTTTTCTGCTGGAGAGGAAAACTTTATAATCCCGATGAGTGGAAGTCGAGTTGCTGTTTATTTGTAACACGATCCGCTCTCCTTCTGAACGATGTTTGTCTTTACAAGAATGCATTTAAAAAATATATTTCGGGGAAGATCACCATCGAAGGCGCTTTCAAACGCAAGGCAGTTAATTCTCCGCCAGATCAACTTCGGCTAAAAGCGAGCTCTACTCTATTTCACGCCACCGCGATTTTAAAATCAACTCATTTCCGAAAATTTTATTAAGATTTTCCTCGCGCCTTGTTGACTCTCGCGCACATGGCTTCTACCCGGATTGGAAACAATAACAAAAAGTTCGGTTTCCAATCCATTAAAAACGAATTGTAAGAATTTAATTGTTCATCATCTGTGAGTTTCAGCGAAAACATAAACAATCGATGTCAGTCGCTCGGCTCGAGTGAATAATTTGTGAAGATTTTAAAGGCAACTTTATGGGCGTTTAGTGCGTGTGGATTTCAGTGAAGGAATTTTGTGAAAATGGGAAGAGTTAATCAGTGTTGTAGTATCACATCATGCAAAAACCAAAAGTTGTTTCGGAACAACCAAGCAATCGGAATGAGTTTACATTCTTTCGGATTAGCATTTTTCACTTGAGCCTCGCCTGTTTAGCATTTTATGTCGTTCACTACAATGTTTCTTTGTGACTTAACTTACAAACCAACCCGAGGAACTCGCGATTTCAAGGAAGCAACAATTTTGTTACAATTCGGGGCTTTTAATTTTCTGACGAAACTCCCACAATAATTTGGTTTGATTGCGGCTACCGAGCAATGTTCTTTCTGTTCATTGCCTCAGGATGTAGTCAGGAGGGCTTCGTCATCATCGGCAATCGCACCGATCCATCACTTTGAACGTTTTAGTGAGGGAATTAATGCACTGCTTGTTTATATTGGAATTAAAAGTCTCGAATGTTTAGAAAAGAGCGAAAAGACTTAAAGACGGCGTTTTATCATGGGTCGAGGCAGAACGTAAACTCTTTTTATTATTTCAAAGAGGATGCCCATCAGCCATGAGCGGCGAGGCAACATGTGCTGAGCAGATTCCGTCTCTATTTTCGAGTGAAGCGAGATATTGTTATTGAAAATTGTGTTTACTCGATAATTCCCATCTCTCATCGCACTTGTCTCATTAGGCCTCTGCATTAGTTCCGACATGAATGGAAATTTCTCACTTTGAATGCATTTAAATATTGCAATTCTCGCTCGAGTTCTTCGCTCTTCTGCTCGACTTACAACATAAATATTTACATTGGATCTTAAACTGCTCGTAATAGTTTAATTGAAAGTTGCCACTGCACTTCTTGGCTGCAAAAATTCGAATTGACTCTCCATTCCCCCTTTCCGATGTCGGTCGATTCACACAAGCATGTAATTCCACAGCGAACGTACTTGGCACATTAAATCGACTGCACACTTTTCACTTGGAAAATTGGCTTTAATGATGATCAATTGAAACCGTAGTGAAATAGGATTGAATGAGTCGAAAGACGAGAAATTGAAAATTCAGAAAACATTCATTTAACAATATCCTGTTCACCTTCTGTGCAGTGGCTGGAGGGTTGATTTGTGAAGAACTGAATATTGGGAAGGTTGGAATCTTCTTCATATTATTCAATAAAATTCCTTATACACTTTTGACAAGGATTTCTCATGGAGTGAAACTGTTAAAACGTAATAGTTAAACGTTACAGTTAGCCTCGAGAGCAAAAGTATATTCGAATGATTTCGAAGAATCAAATGCTCATTATAGCCTGAGGCTTAAGCGTGGCGGTCTAACATTTTTATGAAAATATACATTTATGCAATTCATTGTGAGTCTACTTACAGCAGACTTCGTTTCAAAACCTGAAAAACATGCAGCAGCCATGGTAATTAGTTGGTGCTTTACAGCCAACTTTTTGCATTACATTTATTTTATTTAATGTCTCTCCGTAACTTCTCATTGGATCCTTCCACCCATCGATGAAAATCGGTGAGAAATAACGAAAGGAACGATTTTCTTTTTTTATTCAGTTCAATTTTTCCATCTTGTGACAATCAATTCTGTGCGTTGAATTTCTAATTCGACGTCAAACGTCTCGAGGATGGGAAGCTCGTTACACTCGAGTAGCGCTCAGCGCCTGAATCGTGCCTGCTCTCCTTTCAACGGCAATCAGAAACTTAATGATAATATGACGATAAGTCAAATGATTTCTCTCGATTATCTCTCTCTCTCTACCTATCTTCGGTGTCTTACACAGGACAAAAGGTTAGCGAAGAAAGGATGAAAATGAGGGATAATTGCCTGAGCAACTCACAATAGAGCAATCGGTGGTGGGCGGGATGCTGAGAAAGAATCAGAAGAAGCAACGGTAAAAATGTTACAGGATTTGCCAGGAGGTTTAAGAACTTTTCGAACTTTTCCCTCTGTCACACTTGGGCGATGCTCACGTAATCAGACCACCCCATTCGATAACAAATTACAATTAAAGTCTTTTATCTTCTCTGTTTAATGACCGTATAATAAAAAGTTGAGAAATTAATTATAGCTCATTTACCATGACTTGTGTAAACAGCTTCGAACAATTGTATCAGAAACGAGGCGGGAGCTTAAGCAAGAGCAATTTGCATGTTTGCCGGTAGTGAATGATTCAAGATTTATCTCTGATTTGAAACTATTGAACAATGCAAGTGAGAAAGAACAGTAAAGGAAGAGGAAAAAGTCATCGAATGGGAGGAAATTCAAAGTTTGTCATCAAACTGAAAATAAAATTCAATTTGCTTTTACCATTAGAACGAGGTTTACCACCACATTTCATAACGAGAGTCTTCTCTACATCACTTTTAAACTATGCCCAATAGAAATAGAAAGAAAAACTTCTGCTCCTGCTCACACAGCTCTAAAGTTAGCTCTACGTATGTTTATATTATGTCTGGTAATTGACATATTGTTCTCTGTGCTCGCATACATTCGATTTTCCCTTTCACGTCTAAGTACGCTGCTCACAAAACAGCAATTTCATCAGAAGTTTCGTTATCGTCAGCAGGAAAATCGAGGAAGAAATCGTCGGTTCGTCCTTCGCATGAACATGATCACTTCAATCGTTTCGCCTTTCAATTCGAGCAGCCACAGGGAAAGCGAGACAAGCAGGTCACGTGTGGCTGTATGCGAGCTGAGAGAATGAGAGGAGTGTGTGGTTAGTGAAACGGAAATTATCCCAATAATATTGTGAAAATATATCTCGAATCATACAACAAATGACGGAGTGAAATTTCTATTGAAATTTGATTTACTGCTCGCGAGAAAAACTTATTTGCTCGATTTAAACGATTTCCACAAATGTTTAAAAACACATTATTAATTCAGCTTCAAATCTGTTTAAACTACAATGAAACAGCGATACCGCATAGCTAATTGAAATCAGAAGCACATGTTGAGGATGTTTACAAAGCAATTTATTTTTAGGTGAAAATATTCAGGCGAAACAAGGAGAGCTGCGACGAGGATCTTTTGTTGATGATTTGATGTCATTGACTCTTCTAATGGACTATTTAAGCTTATTAAAATTTAAATCATGCCGAAGTTCAACAAAATCCTAAGTAATCAAATCGAGTTAGACCTTGTAAAATAACAAATTATTTAAATAGTGAAAAAAGAATTCACCTTGCAATGAGTCTTCCAACATTTTCACGATTTATCTTTTATATATTTTTTTATTTGATATTTTAAAAATAAAATTTTAGTGGATGATTTTGATTCAGGACTTCCGAAGTTTGTCGCTGTTTTCCTGCGCTCGTTTTCGGTAGCGCAATCTCGTGTTACACAACTCACAAAAATGTTTCAGAATCCCTTGCCGACCGGAGCTACGAATCGCTTCAACTGCTTCAAAGCAGTCAAATGTTTTCTTCTGCACATGTTGAAGATTACTCGGAGTTTGTTTATGTTCCTCGATCATCCCTCGATCTTTGTTCCCCTTCTTCTGTAAATAACATTTGAAGATCGCTTCAGAACTTTTGAAGCTTTTGTTTACACAATTTCAATTGTCACTTATGGGATCACTTGAGCGACTCTTTAACAGCTTCCGATGATGCAATCGACGTGTAAAGATTTTTCCACTTAAAGGAATTCCCTCGCCACTTTAGGATCTACTTGAATGACTTGTCGATTCAAGGATCAATAAACAAAGCAAAAGTTTTTGGCCAAAGCAATGTAAGTCAATCACCCTTGAACGAATCCTTGAACAATCCATCGCTCTTTATGAAACGATAATTCATCAAGTCCAACTGAAATTTAATATTTCCATTCGAGCAGAAATCGATGTCAGAGTGAAAATGCGATATGAAGAGAAGAGAGATCGCTTTTCCATGGTGTGTACGAGAGCAAAGTTATTGACTCAAGGCAAACAACAAAATCAATTTATTATTTAAAAGCATGTCACTTAGATATAATTTAATCTCTTTTAAATAAACATTTGGAAGATAGACGAGTCGTGGGCTGGTCGCAGAGTGATGGAAGACGGAGAAAAGCGATTGATCGAATGAAGTGAAACGTCGGCGCGAAACAAACCCCGATCAAACGCCAGAAATTGAGAACTCTATTCTCTAAATGCCAGCTTCGTTTCAATCAAACATTGAATTGATATTATTTTCCAGAGGCAGACTTAGTCAGTGACTCAACGACGGAAAAGAAAAACAGAAGAAAAACTTTTATGTCGAGATAAAGAGGCGAGCGAAGACGAAAATATTATGTGAATTTAATATACGGCCTGGGTTATCGCGTTTTTTCTTCGTAGTCAGTCGGCGGGAGCGGCGCAAAGAAAGGCAACGGAGGCACTCGTTTAACACAAAATAAACCAGATGCCCTTTTGAACAGAACAAGATACGAGACGAGATATTTGCTTCATAAATTTTCTTTCATAATTATTTTCTCCGAAAGGAAATTTTTCTACAAAATGCACAAATGCTTTTACTCCTTTTAATGTTACCAGAAGATGTTGTTGTAGGACGCGTATGATGAAGGCTGCATCGAGCTGGATTGGAGCGTGGCGATGTTGACGTTGCTTGGGACCGACGAGTAACTTGACTTGGTCGAGTTTTTCGCTGATTCTTTCGGCTTCGAAGACGATGACGATCCTTGCATGCCGCACTCGATTTGCAGACGCTTCGATTTGTATCGACGATTCTGTGAATGATTACGAGGAAAACAATTAAATTTCAGTTTACGATCGAATTAGTTTATGACTCACTTGAAACCAAATTTTTATTTGCGTTGGAGTGAGATTTAAGTTGTTTGCTAGAGTTTCCCGTTCAGGTGCCGAAAGATATTTCTGGATCTTGAACCTTCGCTCGAGCTCCACGACTTGTGATTGCGAGAATAGGATGCGAGGTTTCCTTTTAGATTTGGGCTTTCCCGATTTTCCACAGGACGACGACGATGTGACGATGTGGTTAGAATCTTCTATATAAATTTTCATTAAACAAACTTTCTCCGATTGAGACTTTCCACTTACTCGATAAATTTTTCTCGTAATCCTTCGGTTCTTTAATCTGGCACATCTGATTCAACTCCTGAACATGTTCCGATGTGTTATGGATGATCGATTGCATTTTATCTTGAGAGATCGGCTCAGAGTTCGAGACTTGTGACGATTCAGCTTTCATTTGCGGTGGAAATTTTCCATTTTCCTGTAAATTTGACTGACGATAAGTCGAACTGAATATGGGAGACGTCGCTGGCGTAAAATGATTGTAGCCTGGAAGCGAATTGTAGTCGTGATAAGTTGAAGGAGTCGACGGCGCATTGTCGAAGCTGTTGTAGTTCGCAGGCGTGTTTTGGAACAGCAAATAATTATTATTGAACGAATAATCATAAAATCCCATTTGATCATTCGACGGAACTCGTAAACTGTGCAGAAACTCGTGTCAATTATTCTCATATCGTAATTTCACTCACAGACATCTCACCTCTTGTATTGATAGTTTGTGTAATTCCCGAACTGTGAAACGTTATTTCCGTAGAATTTTTGCGCGAACTGATCGCTCCCGTTCATTATCTGGTAAGGATTGTCGTCGTTATTCTGATCCACAATATTCAAAATGTCACGAACCGAGAACGGCGTAGTATTTAAGACGTCAACTTCACTCGAATTGTCACCAATGACCATGTTACTGTCCAAATCGTAATATCCTTGCGATTGATTGTTAATCATCTTCTTGAAATTCAATCAATGGAATCACTTAGCACAATTAATCATCTCAATGTTGTCACGCACGAAATCAATTAACTTTGCCACAGCATATCAAGACTTTGAAGAGGTCCACTAATTGGCAACTAATTGTTACAACGTGAAGCTTTGAACTGAACCATTTCGAGATCGACAAATTCGTTTTCTCATGTCTTTTGCTTTTCTTCTTTTCCCTCTCCGGCTTGGAGGCGGGAGATGTGCTTTACTCATTCATTAGACAAAGCCGAAAGAAAAGTCGAGCAGAGACGTTCAGTGGCTAATTTTCTTGGATGTTCAGCGTCATGTTACAGCAGCAAAATTATTTACGACAACCGTAAGACGAGTGGAAACATTTTAGTCAACCTTAAAATGACAATTTGAGTAAAATATTTACATGCAACATGTGAGTTCGAGGTCTCGTCATTGTCGCGCGTTCTTCATTTTTGTTTCGCTCTGTTTATATGAATATTGAATGAAGCTCTCCCCACCCAATCAGCGCTTTGTTTGGAGCCGCGCAAGCGGTTTGAGAATTTTCTTTGTAGGGGAAATTTTCATGAAAATATTGCAGTAGGAAAATTGTAATGTTTCCATCCTGAATCGCGCCATATGTTTGACTCGACTCTCTGGGTCGTCTGCAGAGCACTTTGTCGCATGAGTAATAATTCAAAAGCTTCCCTTTTCTGTCGCCGCTTCTCAACTCTGCGTCGTCAGGCAAAATAACTCACCGAGTTCAAAGGCCAGAGGATGCTGAAATGCGGGCAGAAATTGCTCAACTCAAAAGGAATTCGAATGTCATAAGAACCCGACCACGTGCAACGTCTGCTGGAGGCCGGCGCCAGGAATTTTGTTTCTCTATTCGTAAGAATACTTTGTAAAAATCTATGTGTTTTAATTTATCTAATTTATTAAATTTATTAATCCTAATGGAATTTTAAATTAAATTTTGACTTGATTTGAAAATATATTTTGATTTTCAATTTTTAAAATATATTTTAAACGATCATAAGAAAGACAACAGTGTAAACCTGTTACAAAAGTTCCAGCTTACCAAGCTTTTCTACAACTTATTTTCAAAATAGTTTGAGATGTCGGTCCTTCTGCAGTTAGATTAGGTTTGAACGAGTTCACAACTACGATTAGATGTATTTGATCAACGAACTCTGAAAGCTTTTAAAAGCGTAGGAGTTCACGATCTAGAGACAACTGACTTCAAATAACCAACGAGGTTTCAATCAAACACATGTGAGACGTTGACGGAGTGTAAAGGTGTTTTAACTAATGTTTCAAAACAGAATGTTTTAATGAGCAGAATTTTATTTTTTCGTTTTATCATATAAATTACATGAAATCGAAGTATGTTGATCCTTATTTGAACATAAAAATATCTTTAAATTATCTTTCAAGTTACATAAGTCGTTTAGTGACAGTTTTTCCTTTCATTTTTCATCTAAACTAACTAACTAGCTAAGATTACGTTATGTCTGATAGAAATCAATGAAATTATTTTACGCAACTACACCAGAACTGATCCACAATTGTTCAGTTGAACCCAAGCGCGCGACATGGCAAAGAGAAAACGAATGAAACAAGTTTCAACATAAATTCATTTAGCAGCTTAAAGTGGCGCGGATGACCCACTGAAAAATTTAATTTCCTAATCGATAGCTTCAGTTTACATAATTTACAGTGAAATTTTACAGCGGCTCATTTATTCATTTATTTCTCGAATTGTTCTCATCGATTTGCAATTAGAAATCAGTTAACGACTAACTCAGTTGATAATACTCCGGAGCAAAATCGTTCAAGTTGCTAAGGAAGTTGAAGTCCGATGAGCTGTTGCTGTTCTCAGTCAGGTTCGTGTTATGATGAGCTTGAGGGTTAGAGTTGTTGAAGTTCTGCTGGTGGACGTAGCCGGAAGGAACGTTTTGCGGTATGTGATGGTAGTGCGGATGAATGCTTTGCTGATGAGGTGGTGGCGGCGGTGGCTGAGGCTGCTGTTGCTGCTGCTGCTGATGTTCGTAGTATTGCTGGAACGATGCGAAGTTTTCGCAGTTCTCGTTCATGCCAGCGTTCGGTCCGTACATCTCAGCGTACTCGTTGTTCCCGCCATGATGATAATTCATATCGTAGTAATGGGCTTGGGACTTCGGGTCGAAATAACTCGAATTCGCTCCATCATTGCCAACTTCAAACTCGTTGGGATAATATTGATTATGGGGATTCTGAGCTGCATTCTCATTGTAGTACATTTGATTCTGTGGGAATTCGACTGGCCTGGCGTGCACATTGTTTGTGGGAATTTTGTGATTAACGTCACCTTTGATCAGACTGTGGTGATCGTAGTCGTGAGCTTCATATTTCTGAGCATGAAACTGAGCAAACTGCTGTGGAGAGTTAACGATTGCCTTATGATGAAATTCGATTTCGTGTTTCGTGAACATTGCATCATTCGCTTGAAGGGGAATGTTGGGCGGTGGCACTGCGTGCTTAGGATAGAACCCTTGAAAGTATCCGTCTTGAATATTTGCTGGTTGTCCTTTGATTTTCAGTTGATTTGGATATTGATTATTGTTATTGCGACCATAGGCGCCACTTGATTTTGGTCCAACGTGTGGCGACTGAGCGTTTTCCTTTCTATAAATGTCGCTGTTAGCATAAATGTTTGATGTCTTCGACATTTCCTTCTTGACCTAAAATTATTTTGTGAGATCTTTGTCAAACAGTTCACAACAAAATCGATTAATGATTTTTACCTTCCGGCTGTGGTTTTCTTCCTTCTTTTTAATCTTCACAGGGCTTTCCTCTTCCTCCTCTAAACTAACAGTTGAAGCCACACTCGAATCTGCATTTGAAATGCTTGTCGAATTCATGACGTTTGTGGCGTTAGCCACAGCGTTACCAAGCTCGATGGTTGAGTTCGGCGTTGCCCGCGATATTGCACCGTTTGTTCTCTCATTGGGAATTGATTGATTATTGTTGGTCGCACTGGGTGTGTTATTGTTCTGACCGCGTGAGTTTGACGTTGAATCGGGCACATCGTCCGATGGCAGCTCGCATCCTTGACAAGATTTTTTCGAAGTTGAATCTGCAAGTGATCAGGGTTAAAAGTTAAAACATTGAAAGGGTTGCGAAAGGCGAAACTCATCAACTTACTGCAGGATTGCGTGTCATCGTCACCTTTGAAATCGTCTTTGCTCGAGTCCTCGTCATCAGTTTTCGACAGTGTCTGTCGTTTGTGCTTCATCCTTCGGTTCTGGAACCAGACTTTAACCTGCGATAACAAAACTTTAGTTAGATCGATTGATTTAAAACTTGCAAGTGTTTATCTTACCTGTCTCTCGGTGAGGTCGAGGCTCGCCGCAATTTCTATTCGCCTTGGTCGGCACAAATATTTGTTGAAGTGAAATTCCTTCTCCAGCTCAAGGAGCTGCGTGTTCGTGTAAGCCGTCCGCAGACGTCGTGGCAGACCATTCTCAGCCACAAAATCATCTGAGAAAGAAAAAGGAAATAATCGATCAGTCTTGTATATACAGTGAAGTGTCTGCGATAGGTTTGCCGACGGAAAATAGACCGAAGAAGAAGGAAAAGTCATCACGACTGCTTATTAAGCAAATCGCTTTTCATTTCTCGTGTTGCGAGTGTTCGTGGAGAGACGAATTCATCCCTTCGGCGGTTCGCTGTGCCACAGGCACAAAGGCAGAGGAGTTATGACCTAATTCCATGTCATGTCTGTGAGTAATCAATCATTGACTCCTATCGATTTTCCCTCTAGAAAAAGTTTTCTTTCCGTCTCTCCCTGATTCGCTTCGAACAACCAGAAAAGGGATAACATCCTCATTATAATACTTTTATTGCCAAAGCCCAATCTTACTTCGGATCGCGGCGAAGACTTTAAATAAATCCTCCAATCTGAATTTTCTTTCGGTTTCCTCCTTTTGTGTCTCTTCGTTCGTGTTTATCACGAGAGAGTGAGCGAGAAAAGACGAATTTAAATTTAAATAAAAGATATTTTCCTCCACATTTTTGAATGCTGCACTTCCAAAAATGATTAATGACTGTTTGTTAAATTTTTTTTCTCGTCGTATTTTTTCCCGGCTGACGGAAAAAATGTGAAGTGTGTTGACGGACGTAACAATTCCAACATTCATTCTGAACTCTTTAAACGGAGACACGATAAAAATTTCAAAGAGCAGAGACATTCAAAGAAATCTCGGGCGAAGATTGACTGGGAAATCGGCGCAGCTTGCGGGAAAATTGAAATCGTGAGATGAAAGTTGAAGTTTCTTTTAAATTGAAAGTTTCAATTTGATTCTAAAGATTTGCGATGATATTTTAAAAGAAGATTTGTCATGCCGTCATTTTGATTTGAGTGCTATTTGGCAAAGTGCTATATTGTTTACAGAGTTTGCATGAAGTCGCGTTGCCATCGCTAGTAGAGTGAAGAAGATAAAAGCGAATCATCACTCATTTTCCGAGTTTACTCGCTCATCTCTCGTCACTCATTCACTTCCTAAAATGACAAAATATCAAAATTTCTGCTAGTCGCAACATCTCAAACAACCTTCCTGTTTCATCACTCGAATGATTCCAAAATGAACTCAGATCATTCAAGTTTTAAATTACGCGAGAATTCAAAAACCAAAAATGTTTTCGCAATAAAATCGTCGCGTTCACTTTGCCGGTCTTACATTCAGCGCATTATCTAAAATCCTCTCTATCTCTTTAAGTTCCAACGCAGCGAGCACGAAAATCAATTTCCTCGAGCCAAAGTCAAACAGTGAATTTAAAGTAACGAAAAAACATTTTATGACGTGTTAAAGGAGATCGCAATCCTTGCGACTTCAGCGAGATTCTCTTAAACAAAACCTCCTTGAGGAGGAAGAATAAACGATTTATCATCTCTGAGCTTCACCCCGATGCCATAAAAAGAATTCGAAAGGGGCTTCAACGCGAGCAGACTCAATGCTTCGTGTTTCGCATGGGTAAAAATTGAATCACGTTTAATTCTTCAAATCGCTTTAGCCACGCAGTGAAATTAGTTCTTCATAAAGTATTAAGACTTGAAGCGGTAATTAATTCCATTTCGTGCATATTAAAGATCTCTCGGCTGTAACCAGAGATTGAGAGGTTGTCTCGAAGTGTTTTTGCTCCGAGCAGCGACGAAAACTGAGCCATGCACCTGGAAAAAGCAGCGCTCGAGAGTTTTTATTTGCGGGGGAGTCGTCGAGTGTTCGTTCTAAATGTGATTTTGATAGCTCTGCTCATTTACATATTGTTTGTCTGCGGGATTTTCCTCCTGTTTCCATTCCGAAACGCCGCGCTTGTTTTAAAATTCATCGGCGGAAAAGAGAGAAAAAGTTGAAACTCATCGGCAGGAAAATGGCTCCGCAATTTCAATTTCGTTGCTGTTTAATTGCGAAATAATTTTTTTGGTTCGGTGAGAAGCTCACGAGATTGGAATCGCTTACCACGAACTTCAGCCAACTTGCTTCTTTCTAATGATAGAAAATTATCCGGTTGAGATGATTACACATGCTGCAACTGTACATCGCAAATTGAAAATTAACATTCATTAGACGGAACAGATTTCACCTCTCGCTGCTACTATGACTTGTAAATTCACCGACAACCCTTCACGTGTCGCTTCACACTCGATAGATAAAGTGGAAATTCGATATTCTCTAATCGCAAACACTCGAGCCGCTTTCAATGCAAACATATTCGAGTATTTAACGACAAACCGAGAGATGAATTTCCGGGCTTCCTTTCTACATTTTCGTAGTCTCATTGCGCAAAGAGTTATCGCACTCGAGGCAAAGGTGTTCCCGATAATGCTTGTGGATTTCCTTTTGCGTTTGCGACAGCTCCGCAAACAGCTCAAATGACTCCCCGAAAAAGAAACGCGCACCATCCATTTGATATGCTGTCGATAATTTATTTATTACTCGAGACGTTTTGCTTTTATGAAAATCTATGAATATGCCGAGCTCGGAATGATAAATGATTCGAGTCTAGCTTCGCTATGTACCGGAAAATCGATTCGATTACAATAATTTTGATGATTATAAACACACGGCGAGCTCGCGAGATTTCTTCTTCCTTCTTAAACCCGTCAAAAGAGCGTATAATTGAAGTCTTTATTTGACATTGGATCTGTAAGCCCATGGCGTAATTGAATTAAATCCAATAAATCTAATTCGAGTATTAATGATGGCTGAGCGAGACGCTCTCACCAAACATAACAAACAGGTGGTTTCATCGCTTCACTCGCACAGCTAGAGTTTAATGATTGTAATGAATGCCTGAGACCACAGCGGGTGAGCAGCGCCATGAGAATCACTTTGCTGAAATTGAAAAATTACTTATCAGCGCACTGAGAACGAAAGGGGTTGGCGATGAAGCTGTTGTCAATCAAAATCAACTTTAAACTCACACATATTGTTGAACACATAAAACTGGGGTGAACGACGACGACGGTGTGTTGTGTTTTATTTTTTGCGAACAACGCTTCTCAAGTGATTTCATGTTTGTCGAGCGCTCCTTGCTCGCTTTTTACGATTTGTGGATTTTGTATTTAATGTATGCATGTAATTTGGTGATTGACGTGAAATTGATAGTAAAGATGGTGAATTTCCATCAAAACAAACAAAGGAAGAGGGAGTGGAGTGTTCCGCTGCTGGCTGACTGAGTCTCATAATAATTTCGAGTGGAAATTCATTAACAAGCTGTTTAGTATTTCAGGCAATGCGTTGAATCTTCTGGAGGGTTTATTCGTCTCTCAACATGACCCAGACAGTATTCTGATGAAAGTTTTGAGTAGAATTCAAGAAATGATTCCTAGAAAAATCCCTAAAAACTTTTCAAACTCGCTTCACGGGGGGCTTTGAAACTTCAGCAGTCGCTTTTGTACACCAACATGTGAGTTTCCTTATTTTTGAAATTTTGATTGGCTCGGATGATTAATTAGAATTTAATTCGGGAGAGGGGGAGGTGACACCGTTGTTTTAAAAATTTCAATCTGCGAAACGTGCGGCTGTCGATCGGCATAGCGAACGACGAATGTTGATGATGTGTTTCAATTCATGGAACAACTTTTTTGCTCCCTAGAAAAATCGATACGCGCCAACAGGCTTCGTCGACTATTTTGCATAAAAATCTATTTTCAAGAGCACTTTAAAATTTAATATCAATTCAGGATTATGAGTGAAACTGCATTTGAAGGTAACAGCAGGTTTTCATGAGAGCTCTGCGAAGAATTATTGTCTTTCTTCGAAACGAGACCTGCCTGGAGCTTTGACATGAGAGGAGAAAAATTCTCCTTGAAGTTTTGTCGTCAATACATTATGTCGGAACACATGGCACCAGAATGCTCCGAAGACACATCATTTATTTATTCAAACTATATGATATTTATTTAGAAACTCCTTTCTCGTTTTTTGCTCGTTGTGATCGACGAAGAACTGCAATTTATTCTGAAGTTTGCCGTGCCGCCTCTCGATGGCTTGCTGGGGAGTGAAAACACAACACACACTTGACTCTGGCGTGAACTTTATCATCAGATCACTGAAATGTGTCCCAGTTTGCGTTCCCAGTTTGGGGAAAACATTTCGCATTCATTCGATTTGCGAAGTGAAAAAATCACAACATGTGAAATTTCATTTCCTCGACGCGCATTGAATTCGAACGATGCTCGTCGTGCCATCACACATGACGATGTTATGTGAGAGAGCGTCTTATTGGATATGCTGAGGGTGAACAGCAACAAACTTCTCATTATAGACAGCCTGAATTGATTCCGAATTGATTGATTGGATTTTTTCTTCACTTCAGTCTCAGAGTCTTTACTGCGGAAGCTGTGCTCGTCTTTAAATCCATGCGACTTGTTCAAATGTTATCAGCAACAGAGAGACTTTCGATGTTCTTTAGAGCGAAGACAATCTTTCTTCTGATAATTTAAAAGTTGTCAATGCCTATACATCGACGGTTGTTCACACATTATTTATTCGCCCTCGCTTCCCTCGATTGAAAATGTGAAATTTATCTGGTGAAAAGTAAATTTCAACAATAAAAAAGAGCGGAAGAACTGAAACGACCCTTCTTCCTTCACGCAAAACAGATAATTTTCTGCACAAACTGACTCTCAATGATCTTCTCTAACTCAACTCACAAGCTCAACGATCTCAGCCATTGCTTCCTCAACTAAAAAATAATAAAATTACATCGCTCGCTGTACATTTAAATTGCGGTAAATACTGAAGGGAAAAAAATGTTTAAATTTATTTCGCAAAGATAAGAAAAATGCAAACGAAAAGTTATTGAAATAATTTATCGGCTTCTTCTCTCTCGAAAGAGCAGGCGACGAAGGTATCGTTTCGCAATTGAGTTACAAATTTATGTGTTTTTATTGGCAACTTTTATCGACGTGCTCTTCATGGAAATTAGTGCCACCAAGGACTCAATTGAAAAGTCAATAATTTATTTTGGAAGAGACTTAGAGTTTGAGAAAGCGTACATTGAGGAGAAATTTATGATTAATTGAACCCCTTTCATAATTTTAATAACAAAGATTTAAATCCAAGCGAGCGGCGAAGAATCAACAGTGGAACTAGCTTACTCCCGTCAGTCGAAACAAAGCACTCAACCACAACAACGCGCACCGCAGCGAGAAGACTTTTGACGGGGATTATGAGTTGTTTCAATGGGGTGGAAGCTGACTCTCTCGTGCGGTTGACACACTGCTTTTATGGCGACTATAAATTATAAATAATCTTGGAGAAGCGGTGTAGACATATGTAAAACTTTGCCATCCTCACACCCAATGATGCGATAAGTTGAGCGGTGAATGTGATGACATTGTTTAAATTTTATGTGTTCAAGACTCAAGGTTTATGTTCACAATAAACGCCAGGAAGCTGGTGAATAGAGATGTTAAAGATTCCTTTCATTGAGGGCATGATGCGAGCGCTTTAAGTTCGCGTTCGACATGATAAAAATTGATGAATAATTTTCTGTGTCATAATGCTTACATTCCAGTTTTGCGCTTACAGCACAAGTTGCGAGAGACATGAGAGAAACAAAACCCTCCTCTGACCTGAAAAAGATCTGTCTCATCCTCAAAACGGACAACAATGAAAACGTTCGTTTCACGCAGGAAGGAGATACGGAAATTTTTCGGAGGAATCTCTAACTTTTTCCGAAAAATAAAATCATTTCCATGAAAGTAAAAATATAAAAACATATTTTTATGTTTGTTTGTTCGAATGAAAAACTCGCTCGATCATCCACGAACAATAAATTGTGATGATTCCAAAATGACTCCACAGATTTTCACGGCTTTCCCTTCGCCGCTCGCTCTCCATCAAAGGGACCAGATCGCTTCAAGCGAGAAACCAAAACAAACCTTTTCTGATCGGGAAAGAAAATCTTTACGGGAAAATAAATTAATAAAAATTGTTTCGTGGATTTCTTTCCACCGCAGAGGGATGATTGCGAAAAAATTTGGCTGGGAAATAGCGCGAGTCACGCCGCAGAAATATCTCGAGGGATGAGATGGAAGACAAGAGGGAAATCGGGGATTAATTGTTTGAAATTTATCATGAGATGCGCCCGCAAGAATTTATCTTGTCAGAAAGTCGCACGGAGGAAGTGACTGGCGAATGCATTCACTCATATCTCGCTTCTCGCTCTACCGGAGAGTTTCAAAAGAGTCATTAAAATTAGATGCAACTTATGCTTCGTGTCTTTATCTGCGATGTTTGCTGCCACAAATTAAATTTTAAACAGTCTCGAGAGAGCTCCGACCGTAAAGTTCCAACGACGAATCTCGAGGGGAGATTAAAAGTTTAAATGATTTTTTAAGGTTTGTTGTGACGTTGTTTCAAGTAGAACGAGGCGACTTATCTACGATCTCGGACGTTCCAGTTTGCGGTTTTTAAATTGCACTTAAAGCAATGGAGACAAAAAGTGCTCGAGATAGATAAGATGAACTTTAAGAGACACTCGAAGGCGGAAAACAAGAAAAAGGTCTCCGAGCTCTTGCATGATTTTCATTCTGTTCGCTGTGGACGGGAGAGGAATTAATAGGAAAACTTTTACCCAAGAGATTATACAATTTGTCCTCGAGCATAGCAATTGACATTTCATTACAAATTCGGTCGTGGGAGTGGATTTGTTGCCTGCAACTTCTTTTCCACTTTTCCCACCTAACTTTCGAGGTATTAACAAAAGCGGAAAATTCACCGAGACTTTGAGTGTTGGTGCGGTTAGAACTTATCTCTCAATTTATTTAATTTCCTGACGATTAAAGTTGGGGTACGAAAAGTGTTTTCCAGCATGTTATCATAGTTTTCATCGTGTTCTACGACCCAAAACATTGGGAATTATTTATTACACGAGATCCACCCTCAATTTTGTATGTGGAAAAATAATTTTTCAACGAACTCTCAGGCATTATTAAAGTTCCGTTCTATTTGTTCGTGAACTTATGCATTATTTATGTCTAATGACGGCCATATGCTCGAGTCTCAAGCCCAGAAAACTTTAAGCACGGAAATTATACCCGAAAATGAGTTCGTTACTTAAAGTCGGCTGGTCGATGAGCAGAACAGAGATGGAAGATAGACGGGAAAAGTTTGACTGGCATCCAAAGACTCAAGACGAAAACACCTCCTGTCAATCATTTTCACCCTCGGACGGCAAAAGGGGCCAGCGCAAAATGACATTTCTCTCGATGAGTTTTCCCGTTTCTCTTTGCTTGCTTTAGTTCTGAGGTGAAGGCACTCGATTCGGGCGTCTCAAACAACAAAAACTCCAGAAACGACAATAATTCAACTTCCCTTCGAAGAACGTTTAGCTAGCAGCGCTGAAATCATGAAATAAATATCATTTGTCTTCTCTCAGTGCACCTTGGAGTCGTTCTTCATGCACAGACGGAATGAATTTAAAATAATTAAAAACGAATTTTCGAAGAATTCATAATTCTTTCAAAGCGTCAGCAAGGTGAGCAGGAAGAAAAGTCCTCGCAGCTATGAATTCATAATTTATAAACATCAACAACTGTCAAGCGATGAATTTGAGTTTCTCGAAAGTTTCCCCGACAATTGAAGAAGCGAATAGTCTCCGAAATAACTTCACACGAAAGCGAGAAAAGTCTTTCGCAAGGAAATTTCATTGTCTCTCATCTTTTGTCACTTTATGTCACGGCGAGAGACAGCGAGACACGAACTTTAATTTTTCACGACTAAGACATGAAGAAGGAAAGAAGCGAAAAATGAAAATCGTCGAGAACGTTTAAAGCTTTTTAATACAGACATAACAAGTCAAACAATATTTTCAGATAATTAATCATTCCACGTTGTAGGAATGGCAACGCAGCAAATTTTTTTCATCTAACATAGCCTGCACACACAAGAATCACGCTCGAGCACTGAGCCGACAAACCCTGAGCAATGAAGATATTACAGCTACACAATGTGGATTGAAATGAAGAATATCATTATCATTACATTGTTATCATCTCCATCAGACTTCAGCGTTGCTAAAGCTCCCTCCATGTCTTTGCTTTCTTTGGAAGCGGGTGGGGCGCGCGGCCCATAAAATTGTTACAACATAAACTTCTTTAAATAAAAAATATTTTATGTTCGCAGGAGCTCCCTCAACTTTCTCTCTGCAAACCATTTATCTCTTAATCATTGAATGGATTTATATTTTTACAAATTAGGGGTTGAAGGAACGGAAATAAAACGTTTTTCTCTTCTCATCACGAGAGTTCCGCAAAGGCATTGTAAATATGTGACTGAAGATTGATAATCTCAAATGTCGACGGCGGTGGCTTGAATTTGAGAGTTCCTCGAATTCATTCATCGATCGACAACAGCTTTAAAGCTATTAAATGTTTTCTCCTCTAATGACTTCTTTCCACTCGTCAGCTGATTTCTCGCGGCGAAGGTCAACATTAAAGCGTAATTAAGACGAAATCGTCTGGTGCAGCGACACTCGACTGTAGACTCGCGATTCATATCACATGCTCAGCGAGTGGAAAACATTTCTTAACAACAGTGCGCTCGTCTTACTCAACTGCCTTCGATTTTTTTTTCTACTTCGAAAGAAAAATCGTTGGATGGGGCAGAGAGATTGAAAGAAAGAAACACGAAGCAGTATTAAAAATGCTAAGTTTGTTTCAAGGCGTGTCAGCCATTTCAGCCTCAAGATAAAATTACATTATTATTACTTCTTACAAACTTTTGTCTTCTCTGCTCTCCCGTCTCAAAGCAGCTCAACTTTTGTTTTCCTTTCATTACGCTTCAGAAAACTTCATTGCTTTCGTTTCTCGCGGGCTTCGAAACATAAACGATTCCAATTGAAAAAATGTTTTAAAATGCGTGGTACTCGAAGCCAAAGCAAAATGGTTTGAAATTATATTAAATTATAAAATTGAACGTAATGCGAGGCTTCATATCTTCAGGTCTTATGGAACCCGCGCGCCATATTTTCCTTCAAATTATTTTAATAACATGCTTGAAATGGATCGTATAATTATTTTATTTCATTCTTTCGCTCTTCGGTGTGTATTTGTGAAATGTATTCCATGTTATGGTGGATGTTTCGAGGTCAAGGAGACTTTTCATGGGATCTGAGTTCTAACCGCTACACGGTCAAATGACGTTTCATGATTATGTTAATTGGTTGATAATAGGAAGCCCGGGAGATCTCAGATAATTGCTGTACGGCTCTTTGGATAACAATTTGAGGTAATGATAGTTGTAACAATCAAATGGCGACCGAGAAGCGACATTTTCAATTCGTCTGCTTTATTGTGTTGGCCAGGTTGGTTGTTGTGGCGATAACTACTTTCCTGTCGTCGCTAAACCTCCAGCAAGAAATGGACACGTCGTCGCTTATAGACCCTCGACTGGAAAATTAATTTTATAAAAATCTGTTAAACGCCAGATTTCTCCGGTCGCTGGATAAGCCGCAAAGAACGCAAATCTGTTAAATTGGGCATAATGAAAGCAGTTATTTGTAAAGCCATTCTTAGTCCATAATTTTCAATTCTGCATATTTTTCCAGCAGAAACAAAAAATAAACTTTAGCCCGCGTTGAATGATAAAACTGCTCTGTTTATTCCATCTTAAACGTTATTTATGATCGGCAACCCCAGCTTTCAGATGGCACATAAAAAATCACTAGACGAGAGATTTAAATAAAGAAAGCGACTTTGAGGGTGACTTTTTTATTTTGCGAAACGCGCGCACTGCGAGCAAGAAAAATGGGAAGCGAGCTTGCTCGCGATGCTGTTTGTTGCCGCTGAAAGAATTAATTTCCTGTAAATGTTCATATTTTATGGTTGAGAATGGAAATCTGCATAGTCGAGAAACACGAAACAGTTTAAAATAAATCGCTGTTTGAAACAGCAGACGGAACTTTTCTAATGTTCAACTACTTATTTAAAGTCTTTATCAAGAGTAGAAATATTGCCTTACAGCTAACGTTCTTGTTTGAGTTGTAATTTAATTTGCGATCGTTCTGCACTCGGTTGGCAAAAGGCAAATATTTCATGTCAGAACAGCATAAAAATTTGTTTCATAATTCACTTTACATTTGTAAGCATTAACTCGCTCCGCCACATCATTTTTCAGCTCATGAGGTTGCGTCTAATAAATCGGATTGGTCATGCAGCTAATTCGATTTATTCTCGGAAGACTTCGACTCTCTTTCTTCCAAGTAAAATGATTAATTTAATTTGAGGTTTTAGCCTTGACGCGAAGCTTCTTAAGTTTATTATTCAATGAAGTTCGTGTTGGGGAAGATTTTAGTCTTAACCAACAAACAAAAGTTTCACGACAAAAACCCCAAATGTTTTGTTAAGAATCATCCCAGGAAGTTTGGGATCGCCAGCGATGACCAAAGATGACCGCTCCATAAATTACTTCAACACTTTTTCTGTGGCCTTTGCAAAATGTTTGTTTTTGTGCGGTTTCCATCTCGCTACGCTCACTTGATCTCTCCTTGCATATTTAAATAACCCCTTGGAATGTTACGTCGCCTGCTTTATCCCTTGCCGAATGCCATTAAAAAAGATTAAGTGTCATTGGGAAACTAATAAGACACATAAATCATTAGCAAACTGAGTAGATTCAGAGAGCTAATCGGTAAATCACAAGTGTTAGCAATTTTTTATGCATTTGTGCTGCTCAAAGCGGTGACTTCAAATAAATCGAGAAGCGACTTACGAATAATGAAATTCCACGAAGTATACGCAAACATTAATTTAAATTTACATAAGGAATTAAAAGCCGCGGACACTCCCCGACTTTAAACCGCGAGACTTTGTCTAATTATGATAAAATTTACCCTGCGTCCCCAAAAGACCGAAATGAATGAGGTAAATATTGATGCTTCATCACTTAATTTAATGAAACAATGAAGATAAATAAAGGAAGCCACCGATCCCATCCCGCGAGTTGTCTTACCCCCGCGCGACTCTCACATTTTTTCGTGGTTTTATTAATAAAATTCTTCACCCTTGGATATTAAATTCCTTAAAGAAAAATCCTGAGCTCATTTCTTTCCGATTCACTGAAATATCGAAGGCGAGATTGAAAGCAATTTAAGAAAAGCAATCGAGTTCAATGGTTTTTTTTCGCGTTCTCCTTTGCGTTCTCGATTCTTTCATTATAAGAAAAAGAAGGCGGAATATTTTTCCTTTCGATGGATGGAAAATAAAAATCAATAGCCAGCAGAACGCTTAAATTTAATTTCAATTAATGCAAGTCGCTCATTGTCTGCTGAAAATGTTTTGTTTTATTGATCGCAGCTTGAAGTTGAGACTTTAACCTTCGCTACTGAAATCTATTCGAATTGAGCGAAACAGTTTTTACATTTTAATTAGTCAAATTGACCTTCAATCAAGCATTTAACATTTGTGTATAGACCTTAGTGATTTATTCCAGTGTTGCTGCCATCATAAATAATTATTTGTAACAAATTGATGTCGGTTAGTGATACTGAATTGTATCGCTTGCTAATAACGACACCGGAATTCATTGCGCATTCAAAATTGATAATTGGGTTTATGACAATAATTAGAGCTTTATCAGTTAATGTGTCGATGGAGGAACACACAGAGGAACCGACTAAAATAATTTCTCGTTTAACGATGTCAAGTCGAAAGGAAAACTCGTTTAAGTTGATGAGAGACGATTATAATTTCGTACAAAAATATTTTCCTCCGATTTTATTTTTAGATAAACACAAAATAGTTGGATTGATGATGTTTCGTCACCCGAAGGGACTCAGTTCAAAGTTTATCTAATTCCTGTCAAGATTTGGTGTAATAGCAATTCAAGATCATTATTTATCTGCTCGCATTACTCGTACGATTCTCTCCCATATTGTGATTGATGTGGTCACTACTCATGTTGTCGACAAATTGCATTTGTTAAGTTCATAATTGAAGTATTTTTCATTTAAGTCCCAACCGCATTTATCTCAATTTGATAAAGCCACCGAATGAGAGTTAACTTTCTAATCTCAAGCAAGCTCCTCTCATAATAAATTAACATAATTTTCGACTTCTTTATATTATAATGCGTGCGAGGAGCAATAACAATTGAACTGAATTCTCATTCGACCGTCTGTTAGTAATAAAATTTAAGGGAGCTCTTTGGTTCTATGAGTTTGTTGCTTCCGTCTCAAGGATTCCAACAATTCCATTAAATTAAATTAACTAAATATGCTAATTATGAGCTGTGCCGTTCATAAAACTTTTTCCTTCGAACTGAAAAAACTTTGAGAACTGAGTAGAAATTTGCCGTGAAAGAAGAAATCGCATTATTTTTAATTTAATTATGCCTCTTAAAAATTATTAAGCCGAGTCTCTGTGGGAAATCGTGATAAAGATTGAGTGGATTGTGATGGGTTGGAAAGGATTGTTCGTCGTCGAAAAGCAAAAGATGTCATTGCACAAAAATTATTTTTGAACCTCGTTTAGTCGATAAGATAAGTGAAAACACCCCTTTTGACTCGCTCATAGCTTGAGACATGGTGACATCAACACAGAACGAAGACAGTAACTTTGATTGATCAACTGTCAAAGTGATTCACTCTGAAGTGAGGAGAAATGTGACGTTTGGCGTGAAGAAGAGACGTTCACATAATGAATTACTTGAGAATCGCATCGGGAATTTTACTGATTCGATTAGATTTTTCGTCTCGGTAAGGCCAGCAACAGTCGCCGATCGATTTTCTTGTCGGAGTTCAAAGCACCACCGATTTATTTTTACACGTCAAAGAGGTTTTTATCTTCATGCAGCATGGACGAGAACAATTAATCAAGGGGAGATCTCTTGGCCATGCTGCGGATCTGTTCATTCAAACATCATCATTAAAACAATATCATTAAGAAAAATCATCCGAGAAATTTCGGGGCGACGCATAAAGCTTTCCTCTCTCTCCTACATGTCTATTGTTATCCACAATTATACAATTTTGTTTCGGTGTTTTTCTTTCCCGAGTTCTTGAGCGAGAACAAAGGAGAATTTGAACATTGAGGGAATCTTAGCGCCAGACTAACAAATGAGTCTAACTAGAGGAGGAAAGTTGGAGCAATTTGAGTTTACTGTTGCAGAAAAGATGTCACGGAGTTTGATGACAATTAAACAAATATTTTTAATCCGAGAAACTACTCTCAATGTTGGAAAGGCAAGACCACATAGTGTGAAACTAGTGGAACAGTTGTATCCATGACAGATTAAGCTGCGAACGGCAAATTACGACACTTTTAACAATGAAATGACAGTAAGCGATTTCTTTTTTGTTCACTCGAGAAATAGCCAGCGACTTCAAAGCCAACAAATTGAAACCGAAAGACTGAGCTCTCGTAATCGAGGTCGATAATTTATGAACTCACTCGACCGTCTGGCCACGACAAAGGATAGAAACTTGCCGATAAAATTATCCATGCAGACTTCAGTAGCAACCACAGCAGATAAATTGCGGATCAACTCCTTTCAGAGTCCCAAATTGCCCATAAAAGCGAATTCGGGGGGAAAATATTTTCACACACAATTATTTGCTGTTCTCACATAACACGAGCAAGAGCGAACGATTCAACAGGCAATGAAGATTTATTACAATCTCTCTTGTAATACAATAAAAATAACCCTTAAACTGTTTCTGTGCTCTGTTGTGTGTTTTCTGGCTTTTATAATCCAACGCACATTTATCTTCGCCGAGCAACATCATGCATGTAACTACATTGTTCAACTTTTAGTTTTCTTTCGTGGAAAATTATTATTGTTCGTTGCTGTTTCCTGGGGAGGGAAGGATTTTCTCGCTCAAGTGTTTCTTCGACTCCTCGTTTTATGTTTGAATGGTGTCGTAAAGTTTTATGGCTCGTAGGTGAACGAGGAAGGTTGAAACAGGGTCGTTCGTCGTTATCACAATCTGATCTGATGTCAGAATTGTAATTGAAAACTCGTCGAGGTCGGCAGTCGTCGATCGGTTGGCGTGCAATAGGAAAAGGTGGAGAGCGAAGCATGAAAAATGTCTGAAATTGTATAATTTGCGGCTTCCAACAAACAGTCGCCACAAGTCAATCAAAGTAATATTAAACGGATGTAGTGAGCCACACAATAATGGCGGAAAAAACAGCGACTCGACTGCTTCGTAAAAAAATAATATTTCATAAGTAAGAAATTTTTTTTTGAGCGAGCGCTCACTTCGAAGACGAACTATTAAAAAAATCACCTTTCACATTGATTAATTGTATAAAATTATTCATTTTTCCCTCGAGGTCTGCTTGGTCGGCGTTACGGAGAAGCGAGCAAGTGGAAGAGAGCTTGAAGTAGAAAAAATGGTTCCACTTCGAGTCGGAGAGTGAAGTCTTCAGCTTGATCTTCGCAAATTAAATTATCTCTACGAACAAAAAAAATATTGAGATCAACGGGTTCAGAGATCCCACTGTGAATGTTCCTCACTTTTTACTGCGGTTTTCTTCTCGCTGCTCAGAGCTTCAATGAACGGCCTATTATCGGGAAACAAAAGGCAAAATACAAACAACGAGCGTCTTAAAATAATCGACCGTCGAGTGAGCATAAACAACCGAAGAAGAAGAAGCAGGAAAGTTCTTCTAGCGAAGTAACAAAAATCATTAATTTGTCCGGAGCTAGGCGAGCGATCACTCAACAAACATTTTTCTTTCCTCTTTCTTTCTTTTTCTTGAACTCTTGAAGTTTTTCGTTTTTTTTTTGCGTTTGACAAATGAACATAAATAACAGGTTTATGATTAGAATTTTGACGGATTCTCCGATTGTTTGATCCTTTCCATCGCCAAAGGTAGACGAAATAATTTATCAAAACAACAGAATAACGTTTGATTCGTCAGATTGACGCGGCCAAAAGACAATGAATAATTGCATCACATTAATTTTCTTTTGAGCGTTGAAAATATTAAAAACTTATCCCAGAATGGACATCTGAAGGATGAGCCGGTCATTATAAGAGAACGGAAACGATTGTTGTACAGGGTCACAAATTCGATTAGATCGATAATCAGACTAATCGATAAATTAGTGAATGACTTTCCCTTCTCGTCGCCTATTAATCATCAAACTCACTTTGTGCATTGCTTTTCCTTGCGGTTTTCTTCTCCTTCATCCAAGGGTATTCGGGAACTGCATCTTCCGGTGAATTTCCGTAAGCAGCTTGGTCGAGTTTTGGACTCGAGTCGGGACCCAGGTGAGTAAGGAACTCAGCCATCGACGGCTGTGAATTAATAAATCCAGTTTCGGTGGGCATCCAATAAGCGTTCTCGGCTGCTCTCGACTTATCACAGTTGGTGCCCAATTTAGGCTGAGTAGCTGGCTGATTGTGAACATTATGCTGTTGACCATTTTGTTGTGACGAGACATTGTTGGGATTCATTTGTTGGTTCCCTAGTATCACCGTCTGAAGTGGAATCAACGATTCGGTCTTTATCTGAGGATCAATGACACTGCACACTTCTTGCATCGTTGAAAAAGATTTTAATGTTGTCCGCGATTTGGTTTAAAGAATTATAAACTTGACATCACATGAAGTTTTATAAATAAAATAAAATAAGAAAATATTGCACAATCAAATCATTAAATCAACAATCACAATCCTGAACGAAAAGATTTTTTAATGCTTTGTGAACGGAAGCGGTGAATTTAACTTGTCACATAAACTGCAATTAACTAATTTCTCTTTCATGCAATAATTAATTAAATTGCCATTTTATCAAATATCCATTGTCGCAATCTATTATGGTTTCGCTTTGTGTAATTGCGCTTCTTTCTCTCAACGTGGACTCGTGAGATTTCTTCTCTTTAGTTGCGTTCACATGCGAAACTCTTCACTTTAATATTATTTTGTCAAACTTTGTTTCGTTACTCAAAAATATCCACTAAATCTCCGCGTGATTTCGCGAAAAAATTCCGTCACAGTCGCGATAACCGACAAAACATCTATTTGAGTGAACTGACAAACGAATATTGAAACACGAAGCATGAAAGAAAAAATATTTGAAATTTTCTTTTTTCGCTGCTTCGGAGGCGTTGCCTAAATGCTTTGCTGTATTTGTATTGGTTTGTTTCATGTGATGTTTACTTTTGCTTCTCAGAAGAGCTTTCAAGCATGCTTTTCGCTGTGGACACACAGTGTAGAATATTAATGTGGCGTTTGCGCTGTGATGGAGAAGGTGGAGCAAAGCTGCGACGAAAGGTGCTTTTGAAAGTCAGTTCTTCAGACCTGAACTGAAAATTGTTCCAAGAGCTACTTTCAGAACAAGTCAGGGAATAGATTGAAACTAGCTGAGCATGAAAAGTGAGGCGCCGATGGATTAAATTACGTAATGAACGCTTGAACCTGTATCAGACTTTGGAGACGCCCAGCATTCATTCTTCCTAAAGCACCTTAGGGCTTCAATTCACTTCGAAGCGTATTCGACTTTATTATGGTGCTAGTGCTTGCACAATAACATCAAGAAGTTTCGATCGAGCAAAGTTTTTATTCTGTTGATTTTTTTCCTCCATAAAAACTCTCTTATCAGCGCTCGAAATGGGGGGAAAATGTTTCGAAGAAGCAAGACCGAATCTCGATAGGAAACGATCTGAAGCAAGAGATGTAAAGAAAATTTTGTTTTGGCGAAAATCGTAAATTGTTGGCAGAAGAAGATGTGAATGGAAAAATGGTTCATTGACGCCCAGTTGGAAATGTATTGAGTTCATCTGAGCTTTAATGCTCTAGAAGTCAATGCTCGTAGATTGCTCGCTGGGTTCCGTCTCCACTTATCACAACGACATTTCGAGGCAGACATTAAGAAGCAAACTAAAATATAAATGTGTACAAAAATGGTGGCCAATGAAACTTAAAACCTGCTTCGTTCCCAAGCAAACCGCAAATTAAAAAAAAACTTTTATTAAATTTATGTTGAAGTTCGGAAAGAATTCTTTTTCTTTCTTCTTCGCCTTCCTTTCGTCTTTTTGCTTCTTTTCCTTCAACAGGAAAAATTTAAATTGCTTGTACATGTTCTCTGATGTTTAATTTAATGAAGTAAAATCACGCAACGGCCATTCGATGAAACAGAACTCGGCTTTGAATATAATCACTGATTTATCTCGCTTTTTGTTTTTCCTTTGATTATTTTACAGGAAAGTCTCTGATTGACATCAGACTGTAGGGTGAAATTATTTTTCTGTTGACTCATGGTTGTTGGGTGGTACATAGAAAAATCGAATGAAGCACATTACTAAAGCTCGATATAATCACAGAGTGACCAAAGCCATAGAACTTCTTTCTGATCAGACAGTTAAAGAAGATAAAATGATCCCTGAGGTTTTATTTGAATTGACCTTTCGTCTAATTCACTTCCATCTCAACCCTTTCTCGGCTGGCTTTATTCTTTTTTCGTGTTGCTTGTCGATGAACTACTCGGCACTTGACAAAGAAGAGAAAGCAATCTCACTAATTGACGTTGACCAACGTTTCGGTTTCTTTCGGCTTCAAACACTTTTGTTTTCTATTAAAGCGATCAGCTTTAACAACAAAAATTTATTCCACCATCGGGTAGTCAGTTGCACAGATGAGTTGGTTAAGTAGTCAACCACAAAAAGAAGAAATTTTCATGCCCATCGCCGAAAGAAATGTGATCTGGTCAACGGGCTACAAAAAAGGGTTACAAATGAGCAGTCGAATGTGAAACACGAAAAAAATATCATTAAAAATTGTTTAAGTAGGAGAAATATCGTTTTCTGCTAAGCAGGCACATTTTCCAGATTATAATTATATGCACATTTCTCTCGGTGATACTTTGCGGCTCTTTGCTACATGTGAAACTGAATCCCAAGCCGTCCTCCTTGCCGTCTTCCCTGGGGTTTTCCTCGAGACGATTTTCTCTTCAACACATTTTTTTAATGTTACTGAATAACTTGGAATTCAAATAAATTGTTGGAAATGCGGTTTAAAGGTTCCTTTTATATATCAACTTGTGGAGAACATTTGTCATGAAAATAATCGTAAAACTTAGTTGTACATAAGGAGAAAGTCTGGGTCAATTGTCCAGAGCAACAAATTCTCCGTCAACTCATAATTATTTTATGTGGACAACAAACACACAAGTTTAATAAATGACCTTTTGCTTCTGGCCGCTCAACAGATTATAACCGAGAAAAACATTTCTCCCTCTTCCCCCTTACTTCACTCCGAGCAATACTTGAAGAACATTTTTATCCCGTCTCGGCCCTCTTTGCAATGAGAAAAAGTCTTCTACAAGACAAGAACAAGTTTCGTGCTTTATTAAAGTGCCATTAAAGACTCTTGAATACGCTTTAAGTCTGGAGAGATAAAACCACAAACACAAGATGAAAATAAACTCAAGGAAAGTTTCAAGCTTTTTCTTCTTTCAATTTGAAACGAGAATCCCAGAGACTCAAGAACTGATTAGTAAGACTTTAGATTTTTTAATCAATTTGTGTAAGATTTGCACACTCAAATCTTCTAACAAAGAAAGAAACTATTTATTAGAATTATTATTATTAATTACAATTCATCGTCTGCTTCCCATCATTTTTCATAAGTCAAGCTTTGAAATATTGAGAAGGAGAAGAGAATCAAAACCCGACGTGTGAGGTGTTTATGGCTTTGATCCCTCTTTGTGAACGCTTCATATGTTTCATATGAATAAAAGTTTCACAAACAATCGAGGATTCAATTGAATGTGTGCGCTCGCAAACAAAAGAAAATCCAAACTCAAATTCGGTAGAGAATCTCTTCTTTAATATTCATAGCTATGCCTTTTGTTGACGGCTTCATGAGCTTCGCCTCTTAGAGGTAATACATTATTAATTGTATGATTAATTTTAAATCGTGCACTGAACGAGGTGTACAGGTCAAGAAAGTGCTTGTATCGGAAAGTACGCGAAGGTCTTTGTTTGCTCAAATTTCCCACCGTTCGATATGGGTTTTCAGCTTTTGTATTGATCGCTATAACTGAGCTTATTGAGGTATAATCATTAGCACTTTCTGATTAAAGATCTAAATCTCTGGTCAGCCTACACTCTCAGATTTGCCTTCTGAGTTGAATAAAGAAAGCCTCGTAACAAAGTGAAAAGTTCTGAAAGGCGAGACTTATAATTCAAAGTCGGTTGAGCCTTGATTGACATTCGTTAATTAACTGGAGAGTTAGTTGGTGTAAGGAGTAAAGCATAAATATTCCAGACTCTCTCTCGCTTTATTCTGTTATCTTCAAATGTATTCAACGTTCGTTAGTTTCCTTCAGAAAATGAAAATATCATAGAGCACTCACACATGAAATTTCCTTTTTATTAAAAAATTCACAGAGAAAAGTCTAAATACCCAGTGACGTAGCAAATGGTTCACTCTCTCTACCTGAAGTCCCTACAAAAAGAGAAGTTCTCAAACCCTCGAGTTATGCGTCGACTTTGAGCTGTCATTCAAAATGTAGAAGAAGATTGATGATCGCCATGAGTTTTTTTTTGATGCAGCAACTGTTTTTTCCCTTACAATAGGGTTGGTTATATGAGGAATTTCTCTCGCTCGTCTATTTATCTGTATGTGATATTTATAGGGGTTGCTTCGTTTGGCGAAGGAAGCAGCCAGCAAAAAATCCGCCAAACGATACAATACACACCACATTTCATCCTCGTACACTCTTTTTTCTGCATGAAAACTTATGATGATGCTGAGTTATCTCTGGGAAATCGGGGAAAGACATATTCTGATTTTTCTTTTCTACAATTCTAAGGCGCTTTCCTTTTGCAGGCAATTTAGGAACGAACAACATGTTTTGTGAGGGAGAGAGAGAGTGAGAGGTTTGCATGCAAGTGGGGGGAATTATACATTTAATTTTACTGAATGAAATAAAGAGCAACGAGTTGAAGACAGTGGCGTCTGTAATACTTTCTAGGGGTCATTGATATCTATTAAATTTAAGAATTATTAAAATATTTGAGATAAATTGGGAAAATTTCCCCTCCACTGCCCAAAACTTCTCGAGCAACAAATCGTTGCAAGGTTTCCTTCGGGTTGTTTTACGTATTTATGATTCCAAATGAGAAAATAGATTGTGCATAATTATAGGCCATTCGTATAGCGCAGTCAGCAGTTAGTCTCTGCAATACAACATTATAACTGTTGGTCGAAGAAAGACGGCAAAAAGCAGCGAGAGAAATAAATGTAAAAACCAACAACGTGAGACTGCACGAGAATGCATTTTGTTTGTCACGTATAAATTAAATATGAAGTC